>OY992538.1:34543678-34871178 GCA_963921195.1 Pegoplata infirma | reverse complement strand
TAGAAACTTGGGTTTGTAACTTAGATAATAAATCACCTTGTGTTGAATAAAACCGTTTTTCACCAGCTGGTGAATAAAAACAACAAAAAAAATTTTTCATCCAAGTTTTTTTTCATACATTTTTTGCATCATTTTTTTCATCAATTTTTTTTTCCTTTAAATTTTTTTATTTCATCAAATTTTATTTTTTCATAATTTTTTTTCATAAATTTTTTTTCATCAAATTTTTTTTTTCATCAATTTTTTTTTTCATAAATTTATTTTTTCATCAATTTTTTTTTTATAAAAATTTTTTTTATAAATTTTTTTTTTTCATCAATTTTTTTTTTTCATCTTTTTTCTCTTTTTTCTCTCAAATTCATCAAATTTTAGGAAGTGGATCAATAATATATATACTTAATGGGGTCCTCGACTGATATTTTAATTAATATAACATTATTTTTTCTAAAAAAAACTTTTGCTTTGGCAAATACCAGGGTTGTCAGATTATTTTTAGCTCTGTCGCCAAATGCAATGTCAAAAATCGCCAAAAGTCGCCAAAACCATTATTTTCTTAGTTTTTGTACTTTTTTTTTTAGATCATCAAAAAATTTTTTTTTTAGAAAATTGGACCTCCTCTGGAATTAAAAAAGAAAAAAAAACCGAAATTAAAATTTAAGGGGGCTGGACCCCGGGGTCCCCTGGAGCCAAAAACAGCCACCTACAGGTTTGTGTGGGTACTTAAATTAAAGGTAATTACAAAACAAAAACAAATTAAAGGGGAGCTAGGTCCCTGGGCCCCTCTAGGTCCAAAAAACCGCCCTGATGCGTTTTTTTTTTTTTTAAAAAAAGTCCGCAAAAAAATTTTTTTTGCTTAAATATTTTTTCTGCGTAGCCGGCCTTTGGCCGGGCTTAGGGATTTTGTGTGGCATTCATTTTAAAATGATAAAAAAAAATTAAAATGTTTGCCAGATTAATAAATCTACACTTAAAAATAAAAAAAAAAACGTTAAACTAAAAAAAACATCGCAAAATTAATTTTAAAAAAATCGGATTTTGTTCAAAAATAGCCAACAAAGTCGCCAACCATTTTATAAATCGCCAAAAAATCGCCATGTCGCCAAATCAAAAATTAAGACGCCAAACAAGTTAGAAAATCGCCACGTTTGGCGAGAAATCGCCATATCTGACAACCCTGGCAAGTACACCCAAATCTTCCGAAAAACATTATCATGATTTAATGTTTTGGGCAAGAGTACAAAATTCGCAGGCATTTTTTACTCTCTTAGCATAAAAACTCTATAAAAAAGTACTTTTACCAGAATGTATATTTTGTACTTTATATTTAGAAGATAGAAATAGTACCAAAATACAATTTTTTATCTTTCTACTCTATATTAATCGAAACGTCCAAAATGTACTTTTTTCAATTTTTTTTTTTTTTCAACTAAAGGATCCCACATTTAGATTTTCAAGTTTCTATGGTTATTATTTAAGCAGATGCAAAAAAAGTACCAAAGTGCACTATTTTGCCTTATTTTTCCTTTAAAAATCTGCCGTTTTAGTTAAATATTTATAAAATGTACCAATTTTCCACTCTTACTCTTTATTGAAACCATAGAATCGAAATTTTCACAAACTGCTGTTTCAGAATTTTAAAATTTAAAGTTTACAAGTCTTTTACTTTAACAAATCGAAAAAGACCCAAAATACAATTTTTTTATCCCATTTCACCCTCTTAGAATCAAAAATTGTCCAAAGTATTTTTTCAGAATGTTTTGTTGCAATGGAGGATCCGATATTTATAAAAATCAAGTAAATATAACCAATACTTAAGGAGTAAGAAAATGTACCGAAGTACAATTTTTTGAACTCTCTTTTCGCTTTCACTATCATCTTATTTCATTATTTTTGGAAATCGAAAAGTATGTTTTTTATATTATTTTACTCTCTAAGAATTAGAAATTCCTAAATTTCAAATATCAAATTTTTATGACAATTATTTCAGAAAATCTAACAAGTACATTTTTTAACCTCTTAGCATCGAAACTTTAGAAAGTACTTTTTTAGAGTTTCTAGAACCACTTTTTCAGAAGATAGAAAAAGTACCAAAATACATTTTTAACATAATGTTTTTAGCCTGGTGTCTAATTTTAAAAAAGTTGCAGAACTATATAAGCAAACGATTGAAAAAGAAAATAAGAATTACTGTTTTCATTTTCTTAAAACCAAACATTTTAGTAACTTGGGTTTGTTACTAGGATAATAATTCACCTCGTGGTGAATCAAAACTATATTCACCAGCTGGTGAATAAAATGTAACATAATTATTTATTATTTATTTATCAATATTTATTTTTCAGCAAATTCCTTCATTTGTGTTTGCAATTCCAGATCATGTTGGTAACCCTTGCGAAATAATGTAAGAGACAAAAAAGTTGAAAGAAAGTATGAAGTGAGGTTGAGATTGCTAGAAATAGAATTGTAGTGTTGGAAACTGTCAAAATTTATTTTGTAGAAACTATAAATATTCACATATATAAAAAACAGTTTTCATTAACAAGACAAACCGACATTTTAAATCCTACTGATGATGACACTAACTGGGGTGTTTGAAACCGGTATAGGAAATACCAGAAATGTCTATAATTCTGCATTTTTTCAACTTGAACCCTTATAACAAATATAATTAGAGCCCGTGCTCGATCTGTACTTACAGAAAAAATCAAATAATATTTTTTTTAATCAATATTTTTTTTAGTCAATATTTTTTTACATTAATATTTTTTTTTATCAATATTTTTTTTTTTTTTTTTCATAAATTTTTTTTCATCAATATTTTTTTCCATCAATATTTTTTTTCATCAATATTTTTTTTTCATCAATATTTTTTTCATCAATTTTTTTCATCAATATTTTCTTTACCAATATTTTTTTTTCATCAATATTTTTTCCATCAATATTTTTTTTTTTCATCTATATGTTTTTTTTCATCAATTTTTTTTTTCATCAATATTTTGTTAACCAATTTTTTTTTATCAATATTTTTTTTATCAATATTTTTTTCATCAATATTTTTTTCATAATTTTTCACCAATATTTTTTTTTTTTCATCAATATTTTTTTTTTCATCAATATTTTTTTATCATCAATATTTCTTTTCAATATTTTTTTTTCATCAATATGTTTTTTCATAATTTTTCATCAATATTTTTTTTCATCAATATTTCTCTTTTCATCAATATTTTTTTTTTCATCAATATTTTATTTATCAATATTTTTTCATCAATATTTTTTTTTCATCAATATTATTATCTTCAATATTTTTTTTTCATCAATATTTTTTTATCAATATTTTTTTCATCAATATTTTTTTTTCATCAATATTTTTTTCCATCAATATTTTTATTCTGTCAATATTTTTTTTCATCAATATTTTTTTTTTCATAAAATTTTTCTCATCAATATTTTTTTCATTAATATTTTTTTTATCAATATTTTTTTTCCATCAATATTTTTTTCATCAATAGTTTTTTCCATCAATATTTTTTTATCAATATTTTTTTCATAAATTTTTTTTTATCAATAATTTTTTTCATATATATTTTTTTCCATCAATATTTTTTTTATAATTTTTTTCTCCATCAATATTTTTTTTCATCAATATTTTTTTTATCAATATTTCGTTTTCTTCAATATATTTTTTTTCATCAATATTTTTTTTATCATTAATATTTTTTTTTTTCATCAATACATATTTTTTTATCAATATTTTTTTTCATCTATATTTTTTTCGTCAATATCGTTTTCATCTATATTTTGTTCATCAATATTGTTTTTCATCAATATTTTTTTTTATCAATATTTTTTTTCATCAATATTTTTTCATCAATATTTTTTTCATCAATAACTTTTTTCATCAATATTTTTTTTTTCGTAAATATTTTTTTTCATCAATATTTTTTTTTTCATACATATGGGTGAAATCAAAAAATGTCAACCAAACCATGTAATCGTGTAATATCTCATACATGGGTTAAAGTATTCGCATATTTTTTAATGTACAACGTCGCATAAATTGCCGTTCTACATAACCAACAACAATCCGGATACTAGTAAGCTATTTTAAACAAGTTATTTTCATTTTTGTAGGCCAAATGTAAACTCCGTCGCCAGTAACATTTTCAATTTTTAAACTTTAACCGGTTATATCTTAAAAACCAATAACCCAAACTCTTAATAATTGACTACATTTTTAAAGAGGGCATGTTGAAGTTCTTAAAAAATATTTTTGTATATTTTCGACACTTTTTTTAGACATTATGGAACCTGACAATTTTGTTGTTTTTGACTTAAGTATTGTGTTTAGAAAAATAATAGGTTATTGCCCCATTTATTAAACGCGAGGCTATAAAGTATCATTTTGCATTATTGGTTTCAAGTTTGCTCCCTGCATATTAATTTCCCTGTATGAAAAGCTAAATCATAAATGAAAAATCGAAAAATGCTGTAAACTCCGTCTCCACGTTTACAACAAAACTACTTAGCGTGCATCTGAAATATCGTCATATTTTGACGTATCTAGTTGACATCTAATGATTTTTTTTCGGAAACCAATTTCCGACAAATAGTTTTCGAAAAAAGGGCAAAAAGTGATGAAATGTAAACTCCGTCTCTGTAAACTCCGTCAACTTTTTTTTTTTTGCAGATTGCATTAAAAAACCTTATGAAGTTGTTAAAACCGACGCAAATATTAACACTAGTCATTCAAAAAAGTAAAAAAACTTATTTTAACAGAAATAATAATAATTTTTTTTTTACACTTCCTTAGAAAATCCTATTAAAATAAAAAATAATTGTAAAATCTTTAATAACAAAAACCAGAAAAAATCCTAATTACAAAAATTGTTAGCAATTACATAAATAAGTGTTTTAAATTACAATAAAATGTTTTCAAAGAAAATTCAAAAAATTTAATGTATTTTTCTAAGGTGAATGTAAACTCCGTCACCAAAAAAATCATAAAAATGTCGATAAAATTTGTTTGAAACAGTTTGTAGAAGAGATCTTTTATAGTTATGTTGTGTAACATATCGTGATGTAACATATCGATTTTAATAAAAAAATTTACCAAAAATTAAAATTTTTTGTTTGTACAATTTTGGCTCAAAAACACTGACATTTTTTGATTTCACCCATATGTTCAATCAATTTTAAATTTTCTTATCAATATTTTTTTTATCAATATCTTTTTTCATTAAAAACTTTTTTTCTTCAAAAACTTTTTTATCGACAAACACAGACAAACAAATAGATGGATATCACTGGAATATCTTAGAAACCTTTAAAGATCAAAAATATATAAACATAATGGGGTCCTCGATCGATATTTCAAGGCGTTAAGCATGAAATGACAAATTTATTTAGCGTTATTTCTTCTAGAAAAAATTTTCTGTGGAAAAAATACCTATTTATACAGCTAAACATTATCATGATTCAATGGTTTGGGCAAGAGTACAAACTTCGCAGACATTTTTTTTTTTTTACTTTTCTATCCTTTTTAAATTTGGACTTCCAAACGGAGTTTTTTTGGATAAAGGGTCTCACATATAAAATTTCAAGTTTCTATGGCCATTATTTCGGGAAATATAAAAAGTAACAAATTACACTGTTTTTTCCTATTTTGAAGAATTTTGAGATTTTTCAAATCCTAATTCTTTGATTTTTACAAATCCTAAAACAAAAACCAGGTTTTTGAAAACACAGCTATAAAATATATTATAGTTCTTATTCCAAAAGTTTTGCGTTTGATTCTTAATATTAGTGACACGTTCAAATTTCATATAAATCTACTTGTGCCACAAATAAGACCTACCTTGTTAGATCTTAAATATCACAACACTTAATTTGAAAATTGATTTTCACCCTTTTGCATTTGTGACCCAATTCATACTCACAAATTAAATTAAAGTTCTACTAAATGCATAAGTAACACTTAACTTTAGGCAACTATACGTATGAGTAATATTAAATTTGCATATAATAGTGAAATATTACTCATACGTATACGATATCAACAGATGCGGAAATTAAATGCTACTAAACTTTCAACATCAACCCAATTTCCTGGTGGTGACTCATATGATGTTAAGAAAGTTTGATAGAGTTATTGAAAATATGAAATTTAAGTAATTTAAATAAATTATTTTTACACTCTGAGAATTTGAGATATTTATATAGGAAAAAGGTATCAGAATCTGAGACTATTTCTATAGAAAAACTGTCTCAGAATCTGAGACTTTTTCTATAGAAAACTGTCTCAGAATTTGAGACTTTTTCTATAGAAAAACTGTCTCAGAATTTGAGACTTTTTCTATAGAAAAACTGTCTCAGAATCTGAGACTTTTTCTATAGAAAAACTGTTTCAGAATCTGAGACTTTTTTCTATAGAAAAACTGTCTCAGAATCTGAGACTTTTTTCTATAGAAAAACTGTCTCAGAATCTGAGACTTTTTTCTATAGAAAAACTGTCTCAGAATCTGAGACTTTTTTCTATAGAAAAACTGTCTCAGAATCTGAGACTTTTTTCTATAGAAAAACTGTCTCAGAATCTGAGACTTTTTTCTATAGAAAAACTGTCTCAGAATCTGAGACTTTTTTCTATAGAAAAACTGTCTCAGAATCTGAGACTTTTTTCTATAGAAAAACTGTCTCAGAATCTGAGACTTTTTTCTATAGAAAAACTGTCTCAGAATCTGAGACTTTTTTCTATAGAAAAACTGTCTCAGAATCTGAGACTTTTTTCTATAGAAAAACTGTCTCAGAATCTGAGACTTTTTTCTATAGAAAAACTGTCTCAGAATCTGAGACTTTTTTCTATAGAAAAACTGTCTCAGAATCTGAGACTTTTTTCTATAGAAAAACTGTCTCAGAATCTGAGACTTTTTTCTATAGAAAAACTGTCTCAGAATCTGAGACTTTTTTCTATAGAAAAACTGTCTCAGAATCTGAGACTTTTTTCTATAGAAAAACTGTCTCAGAATCTGAGACTTTTTTCTATAGAAAAACTGTCTCAGAATCTGAGACTGTTTTTCTATAGAAAAACTGTCTCAGAATCTGAGACTGTTTTTCTATAGAAAAACTGTCTCAGAATCTGAGACTTTTTCTATAGAAAAACTGTCTCAGAATCTGAGACTTTTTTCTATAGAAAAACTGTCTCAGAATCTGAGACTTTTTTCTATAGAAAAACTGTCTCAGAATCTGAGACTTTTTTCTATAGAAAAACTGTCTCAGAATCTGAGACTTTTTTCTATAGAAAAACTGTCTCAGAATCTGAGACTTTTTCTATAGAAAAACTGTCTCAGAATCTGAGACTTTTTCTATAGAAAAACTGTCTCAGAATCTGAGACTTTTTCTATAGAAAAACTGTCTCAGAATCTGAGACTTTTTCTATAGAAAAACTGTCTCAGAATCTGAGACTTTTTCTATAGAAAAACTGTCTCAGAATCTGAGACTTTTTCTATAGAAAAACTGTCTCAGAATCTGAGACTTTTTCTATAGAAAAACTGTCTCAGAATCTGAGACTTTTTCTATAGAAAAACTGTCTCAGAATCTGAGACTTTTTCTATAGAAAAACTGTCTCAGAATCTGAGACTTTTTCTATAGAAAAACTGTCTCAGAATCTGAGACTTTTTCTATAGAAAAACTGTCTCAGAATCTGAGACTTTTTCTATAGAAAAACTGTCTCAGAATCTGAGACTTTTTCTATAGAAAAACTGTCTCAGAATCTGAGACTTTTTCTATAGAAAAACTGTCTCAGAATCTGAGACTTTTTCTATAGAAAAACTGTCTCAGAATCTGAGACTTTTTCTATAGAAAAACTGTCTCAGAATCTGAGACTTTTTCTATAGAAAAACTGTCTCAGAATCTGAGACTTTTTCTATAGAAAAACTGTCTCAGAATCTGAGACTTTTTCTATAGAAAAACTGTCTCAGAATCTGAGACTTTTTCTATAGAAAAACTGTCTCAGAATCTGAGACTTTTTCTATAGAAAAACTGTCTCAGAATCTGAGACTTTTTCTATAGAAAAACTGTCTCAGAATCTGAGACTTTTTCTATAGAAAAACTGTCTCAGAATCTGAGACTTTTTCTATAGAAAAACTGTCTCAGAATCTGAGACTTTTTCTGTAGAAAAACTGTCTCAGAATCTGAGACTTTTTCTATAGAAAAACAGTCTCAGAATCTAAGACTGTTTTGTAAGAAAAGGTCTTAAAATCTGAGATTTTTTTTTAAATGAAAAGTTCTTAGAATCTGAAACTTTTTTATATAGAAAAACTGTCTCAGAATCTGAGACTTTTTCTATAGAAAAACTGTCTCAGAATCTGAGACTTTTTCTATAGAAAAACAGTCTCAGAATCTGAGACTTTTTCTATAGAAAAACTGTCTCAGAATCTGAGACTTTTTCTATAGAAAAACAGTCTCAGAATCTAAGACTGTTTTGTAAGAAAAGGTCTTAAAATCTGAGATTTTTTTTTAAATGAAAAGTTCTTAGAATCTGAAACTTTTTTATAGAAAAAAGGCCTTTGTGACCTTATTAGTATTTTCAATTAGTACCACTTACGAGAAGGAGTTTCCATTTTATATATAGCACTGTGTTATATTTCTAAAATAAATATCTAACCACCCTTTTTTGTGCATTTGATAATTTATTTAAAACATTTAAAATAAAATCATATAAATGATTTTTAATGTATATTTTTATTATAAACTTATAAATGGATTAAATTAACTTTAAATGCATTAATTATTTATGTAAATAATAATGAAAACAAACATATAGTACTTAAAGTATTAAACTTGCAAAAAAAATTAAAATAAAATAAAATAAAATTTTCATAAAATATATAACAAATATATAATTCTCAAAGGATATTAGTCACGGTGAGCCTCAGCAATATTTAGGTTCGACTTTAGTGTCGACGAAAAGTGTAAACGCAGTTCGATTTCTACTTGATTAAATGTCACAAAACTGTTTACAGCGAAATCGTAGCTGTTCGCATTAGCGAGATATCGCGAAATAAGTGTTTTTGTATTTTCTAAAATTTTAACAATGAAGTTTTTTAAATGTCTTCAAAAACTGTGTATCCAGTTTTAATTGTATTTATTTACAGGTCACAAAACAGTAAACATCGAAATCATACCTTATCAATTTCGCGAAAAATCGCAAAAAAAAAAATAAATAAATAAAAAAATAAAAAAAAAATATTTTTCGCGTAAAATAGCTGTCAAGATATTGATTTGAGCAGTTTTACCACAATTAACCACATACACTCAAAAAATACGTCAGTAGATTTACTATTTTTTTTTTTGCTAACGCTAGTTAGCTAACTTTTAGCAAGATTTTAGTTGAGATTAGCATGTTAGCAAAAAATTCTTGTAAACTTCATTTAGCACATTAGCAATTTTAAACAAACTTCGAACTAATTTCTTTTGCTAAATTTGAAATTGAGTTGACAACATTTTTACAAGATATTTTGCTAATATTAGCAAAAATAAATGGTAAATTTTTTTTTTATTTTCAGAAAACTTAAAATGGCGCTATCTCGGAAACTAAGCCAGATAGAGGAAAATGGAGGCCATTTTTGGTTCTCGGGCTCTCCATAGTATCGCCGGTCCTCTTCACATGTGTGGACCCTAATGGGTCCTAACTTAGGATCCAAAAAAGTTAGCATTCCCGAAAATTTTAAAATGCTCATATATCGGTAAATATTGCCGACACAACAAAAAGTCCAATAGCATTTTTGTAGCTCTCAACACGTAGAACAAGACCGCAAAATAATCAAAAGCTCTCCGAGTAATATTTTTAAAGTTATCGAGTTTTGTTATTCTCAAAACCCCGGTGGTCCCCTAAATCACGTATCTCAAAAACTAAGCAAGGTAGAGCGAAACGGACACTAATTTTGGATCAAAAACTATGACGATTTTTAAGGAACCCAAGTAGGTCTAGGCCCATCGGGGTCTGGACCTACCGGGTCCGAACCCAATAGGGTCCTCAAATATGTATGAACTAAGTTAAAATAAAAAAAAAATTCAGTTAACTTATTTTTAGCAAAACGTTTTTGCTAACTTTACCAAAAAAATTGTGGGTTCAAAATCAGCAAATTTTCTTGTAGGTTTACATGCTTTTTTGCTAACTTTACAGTTTTTTTTTTTTAGTGTAAAATTTAAACTGCATACAATATATTTGTCGTTTCTTGATTTTTCCCCTTTTTTTTAGACACTAAAGCTAAGTACTCTGTTTCTTACGGTGAAAATTTCACTTAAACTTTAAACGCCTCAAATTGCAATAAAACATTTAAAAATCAAGAACTTTTGACAATGATAAGAAAGAAACGATCATAACAAAACTGAAATGTCACTTTTTCACGGCAATTTAAATTGTCTTGTATAATAAAAATGAGTGAAAACTTTTTTAACAATTTCCCCTTAATTCCTCGCGTTGCCAATTTTTTTTTTTTATATGGAGTTTGACAGATTTTTTCCCGTGAAACCAAACAGAGTACTTAGCTTAAAGAAAAAATAAATTGATTAATATAAAAGCTTGAACAGTAATTTTGCAATTTCTCGGGAAATTGATCATCTATAATTTTTATTATGTTTGCAGTTTTGTCAACTTTAATAACCTCGAATTCAAGCTGCATACCACATTTTTGTCATTAATTGAAGTAAATGTTTTTACAGACCAAAAAGAACACAAAGTAATGAATAAATAGTAATTTAGCGAGTTTTTTAGCGATATCTCGAAGAATTGAGCAGCTAGAATTTAAATGTTAACAGCCTTTTCGTCTTTAATTAATAGCAAATCAAACTGCATTTCGTGTTTTTCAACAATGTTAAAGAAACTTCTTTTATTAATCAAAACAAAAAATACCCCCAAAAAGCTGTTTTTCGCTATTTCTCGCGAAAGTGAGAAATAGCCCATTATTTGTGGGCAGTTTTAATTTCTTCCAACGTGCTCAAATCAAACTGCATACCACTTATTTTTTATTATTTCTAAAGAACCGGTTTTAAAAAATAAATAAATTATAAAAAAAAATATATAATTACGCGATATCTCGCGAAATTTAACACCTACAATTTCGATGTCAACAGCTGTCTGACCTTTGATCAAGCACAAGTAAAACTGCATACCATGTTCTTACGAAATTTTAAAGAAACATATCTAAAGATAAAAAAACGAAAACAAAAACAGCAAAAAATTAATTTCGCGATTTTTCGCGAACTAAAGAAGATAGGATTTTGATGTTTACTGTTTTGTGACCTTTAAATAAGTACAATTAAAACTCAGTTTTTGAAAACATTTAAAAAACTTCAATGTCAATATTTTAAAAAATACAAAAACACTAATTTCGCGTTATCTCGCGAATGCGAGCAGCTACGATTTCGCTGTTAACAGTTTTGTGACATTTAATCTTGTAGAAATCGAACTGCGCTAACACTTTTCGTCGACACTAAAGATCAACCTGAACATCGCTGAGGCTTACCGTGTAGTCTTGTACATAAATATATAAATAATAAAATATTGTTTAATTTTTATCAACAAATAAAAATTAAAACTCACAATATAAATTCATATAAATGTGTATTTTTAAATCAGAATTCAAAGAAAAATCTTTAAAGTTCTAAAATTCAAATGAACCTTTCCTTTCATTTGCCTAACTTTTGTAGAAAAATTTAATTTTGTAATTTCAATTTAATTAAAAATTTGATTTTGTTTGTAATAATGTTACAAATATTTAGTAAGTCAATAATTGTATTATCTAGAGATGGGCGCGTGAGTGACTTTTATTACAAACTTACTCACACTCATGACAGGAATTTGCTAATCAAACAAACACACTCACTCACAAGCATATATTTTTTACTCACTCACAACCAAGTGAGTAAATTTAAAACAACTTACAGTCACGTGAACGCACGCAATCTTCACTCCTACTTACGTTGACTGACGCTTATATTTTCATTCCATTTCACTACCTGATCTATTCCATTTCGTCCAGAGTTCAATTTCCTTTCGATTCGTGTAAGCTTCATTCCATCCTATATAACGTGTGTTTAAGAAATAAAAAGGTTTTTAGTAGGTTTATTCCAGCTCGAGGTCATTGTTTTCTTTACTATTTAAAACTATGATATTCTCATAGAATAATTTTCAAGAAAATTATTTTTCTGTTTTAAATTTATTCATATGTAAATAAATTTAAAACAGAAAAATAATTTTATTTTTTGCAAGACTTAATCGACACGTGTTTCGGGATTTGACAAATCCCATTGTCAAGATTATTTAGCAAAAATAAAAACCCTATACTACAAGTAGCAAAGGGTCTTTAATGAGAATCGTTAATGATCAAAATAAAATATTAATACATATTCGACTCTACTCTCATAGAAGACGAAAATTGTACACTCAAAAAAAAAACTGTAATGTTAGCAAAAAAAAAGGTTGTAAACCTAATAGAAAATTTGCTGATTTTGAACCCACAATTTTTTTGATAAAGTTAGCAAAAATGTATATATATTCGATTAGAGTTTTATTCTAGTTCGAGGCCCAAAAATATTTCTATATATGATATTGTCATAATAGAGTATTTTTTTCATTTTTTTTTATTAGTATGTCTGTACTGATCAGTTTCATTCCCACTAAGGAATCTTCAGCAGACTTTAGAGAATCATCGTTGGTCAATCAAACATCAAACTAGACATAATATTTGATATAGTATTTCACAAGTTATTTGAGAAATACTATTATGAAGGTCCGAAATCTGTTTTCCAACAAAAATAACTATTTTAAAGCAAAAATTGTATATACTAAATAGAGTTTTTCACGGGAATTCCCGTAAATTTTCGATCCCGAAATCCCGGGAAATAGAGCGGGAATTCCCGGGAATTTTAGTTTCTTTGAAATTGTTGATTTTTCGACTTCTATTGATTATTTAGTATGTGATTTTTTAGAGATTTTATTAAAATTCTTGATAATTGATGACAGAAACTTACGCAGGGACCATGAGGGCCCAAAAAGAGAGACGTTCTAACTAAAAAATGTCATGAAATCTAAGACTTACGAAATGAAAAAAGTCTCACAATATCTAAATTTCGATAGGATATTATAACACAGTGATAAAAAATCTAAATTTAAAATCGGAATAGAATGAAACCAAAAGCAAATTAAAGTTTACATTTTACATAACAAAGCCATCAAGACGTTGTTTTAATTCAGCGCTAGATTATTTTTTACACGCATTTTTTGTACCTATTTACTGAATAGCCAAATTAATAAAAATAATCCACTGTTCACCATTGCGTATGATTGTTATTTAAAGGCAATTACAAAATTAATCATACGCCTTATACAATTTTTAAGCAATTATTATTATAATTATAATAAAAGTTAACCAACTTCAAATGCGTGTAAAAAAATTTAGTGCTAAACCAAAAAAAAGTGTCGAGGGTTTTATTTGCTTTTTGTTTCATCCCACTCCGATTTTGGTTGTTGGGCTGTGTTATCAGATCCTGATACTTTTTTCAGAAGCTAAGAATTTTTTTTTTTTCTGAGAACTGCATTATAAAAATTTGCAGTATGATTATTTGTTTCTTTAGAAAATATTTATGTCTCTGGACATGATTCTTTTTAAATCGATAAATTGATTTAAAATCTGTGTAAAAGATGACAGTTTTTTTTAGAAACCAGGATTTTTAATTTTTTTAATAATTTTTGGGGTAAATTTTCTTATAATTTTATTTCTCTGAAACAGTTACATTCAGTTTCAGAAACATAATAGAGAAATTCCTGTGTATTAGTTTTATTGTGTTTTAGAGTCAAAGCGTCGAGAACCAATTGTAAAAATGAACTAACAACAAGATGAATTAGACTAAATGATGAATTTTGATTATTAAAACAGATAAAGCGATGTGAAATAACCAGGGTTGGCAACCGATACCCACCTAGAATAACGGTATTTGGCTATTGTGTCGCAACCAATAAAGATATGAACATTTTCAAAAGCGATTATGAAAGCTGATGAAATTTCTAGTATTTTAAATGTGTCACTTCGTGTTTCTACCGGTTGATTTTAGTTATATAGGCCAATACCGTTATAATACCGTTTCAAACGGTATTATAAAGGTATTGACCTATATTTCGAAAACGAACCGGTAGAAACACGAAGTGACACATTTAAAATACCAAAAATTTCGTAAGCTTTCGTAATCGCTTTTGAAAATGTCCATATCTATATTGGATGCGGCACAATAGCCAAATACCGTTATTCTAGGTGGGTATCGGTTGCCAACCCTGGAAATAACATATTCCCTTAAAAATACTTTTAAATGACTTCGATATATTTGGACCGTTTTTTATAAGAACTGGTTAACAAAAATTTTTCTTTTTTTCTCGAAACTTATTTTTTTTTCTGTTTTAAAGGTACTAAATAAAATTTTTATGGTTTTAATAAACATTATAAATAGTGTAATCGCATTCATAAGGTTTTTATATATTTTTTTGACAAAAAAATTGGGTTTTTAGTTATTGCGGGAATTCTCGGGATCCCGGGAAATTTAAAAATGAATCCCGCTTTCCCGGGAAATGAAAAAGTCCGGGAAAAGAAAAACTGTAATACTAAATCACCATCGGTAATTATTAATATATGTGTTGCTGTTATTTTACAATAACAACAGTACCTAATCAAACAATAGTGTTGGTAGGATAAGTCGTACTAAACTTTGTGTTAAATGTTGTTTTTATATTTTTAGTACCAAAAGGTACATACCAAAAGGTACATAATAATAAAATGTATTTATTCGGCCTTTATATATTCTAGTTCGAGGCCCAAAAATATTTCTATATATGATATTGTCATAATAGAGTATTTTTAATTTATTGCTTTAAAAAAGTTGATGAAACTGATCAGTACAGACATACTATGAGATGAGTAACTTTTTTAAAGCAATAAATTAAAAATACTCTATTATGACAATATCATACATAGAAATATTTTTGGGCCTCGAACTAGAATAAAACTCTAATCGAATATATATACATATATAAAGGCCGAATAAATACATTTTATTTTTATGTACCTTTTGGTACTAAAAATAAAAAAACAACAGTTAGCAAAAATGTTTTGCCAATAATTAGTTAACTAAATTTTTTTTTTTTTGAACTTAGTTCATACACATCTGAGAACCCCAATTGGGTTCGGACCCGATAGGTCCAAACCCCGATGGGCCTAGACCTAGTTGGGTTCCTTTAAAATCGACATAGTTTTTGATCCAAAATTTGTGTCCGTTTCGCTCTACCTTGCTTAGTTTTTGAGATACGTGATTATAGGGGACCACTGTGGTCTTGAGAATTAAAAAACTCGATAACTTCAAAAATATTACTCGGAGAGCTTTTGACTATTTTGCGGTCTTGTTCTACGTGTTGAGAGCTACAAAAATGCTTTTGGACTTTTTGTTGTGTCGGCAATATTTACCGAGATATTAGCATTTTAAAATTTTCGGGAATGCTAACTTTTTTGGATCCAAAGTTAGGGCCCATTAGGGTTCACACATGTGAAGAAGACCGGCGATACTATGGTGAGCCCGAGAACCAAAAATGGCCTCCATTTTGCTCTATCTGGCTTAGTTTCCGAGATAGCGCCATTTTAAGTTTTCTGAAAATAAAAAAAAATTTACCATTTATTTTGCTAATATTAGCAAAAAATCTTGTAAAAATGTTGTCAACTCAATTTCCAATTTAGCAAAAGAAATTAGTTCAAAGTTTGTTTAAAATTGCTAATGTGCTAAATGAAGTTTACAAGAATTTTTTGCTAACATGCTAATCTCAACTAAAATTTTGCTAAAAGTTAGCTAACTAGCGTTAGCAAAAAAAAATTAGTAAATCTACTAACGTAGTTTTTTGAGTGTACCATCGTAGTAAGATCACTATCATCAACTAACCAAATAGTGCGGTTAACCGCGGCTACGGTTACGATTAAAACCGCATTGCAAACCCTACTCCTGCCTAATCACGAGTGAATTACGTGCACTACACACTTATTTGCTCATGTGCCCATCTCTAGTATCATCTCTTTTCAAGGATTTTTCACAATATGTAAACTAATTATTTATAGTCACGTTTTTTTATATTACTGCTATTATTATTTAAATCCCTTAAAAAAAATAATAACAAACAAAAATAATAGTACAAATAATTAAATTAACGTTAATTAAAACCGTCATCGACTTTTTGTTTCTACAAAAAAATATATGAAGTTTTTTTTAAACAAAATAATTGCTTTTTAAATGAATAGTTAACGCGAATAAGGGTGTTACTTTTTAAAGAATGTTATATTTAAATTTTACTGTATGTTTGCAAACTGTTAAAGAGTAGAAATTTTTATTGTAATAAATTTGCCTTAAGAGGGGTTGAAACTAAAAAAACAGCCTTAATGTTACAATTTTTAAACAGCTATAAAAAAATATAGATAGTTTTTAACTCTAATTTTTTTATTTGAAAGATAAAGGCCTCTGTTCTGTCTTTCACAACTTTTCAATTCACATGAAAATTTCCGAATCACATGAAATCAAGTTTAGTGTTAAGTTGATCACGCTTTCATTCGAAGTTGAAATCGAATAATTAAAATTGAAAAAATTATAAGGAAAAAAGTGCATTCGTTTTACTTTCACCAAATTTTATTTATGTGAAACAAACCGAAAAAGAAATTCGGATGTGAAATCTAGAACACCAAAAAAATTCGGAAATTTTCATTTTCACATTTTTTATGTGAATTACTTTTTTTGGAACAGCGGCCAAACTATCGTAATATTTGTAAAATTTGGCCACTATAAGTACTGGAGAATTTAATAAACTACAATTTATTAAAAATTCATCAAAATCTGTCCAGTAGTTTTTCCTTTACAACTGCAACCGATTTGGTCCTTTAAAAAAAGAATCCCACAATCGAGTGGCAACCCTGGCAGTTCTAGTTGACCAAATTTCGTGTTTTAAAATTTTAAAAATATTACGATAGTTTGTCTTGCAAATCAAAAAACAGAGCTAAAAAATATTACGTATTTATTTTTTTATAGCTTTTTAAACATTGTTATCATCAGGGAAACCAAAAATATGCTCTAAAAAACACGTTTTATGCGCTTAAAAAATGCCCTTAAAAATGGAAAATATGCTCTAAAAACAATAAAAATATGCTCTTAAAAAAATTAAGTCCCTTTTTTTGCGGTGTTTTTTACAATTTGTTAGAGAATAGACCCTCCAAATACCGTTAATATTTAATATTTTCTACCAAGTTGCTGAATCTAAAGAAACATAGTTTCATATACCGATATGAAGCAAGAACAGGCCAAAGGGGAATCAATCGTCACAATTCCGTAATTGTTGAAAAAAACATCCTTGTTGGGAAAAAAATTTAAAAATAAATGGTGTCATAAAAAAAATTGGAAAAGAATGCTCTAAAAATTAAAAAAAAAAAATGCTCTAAAAATGTAAAAAAATGCTCTAAAAAGTGAAAAAAAATGCTCTAAAAATTAAAAATATGCTCTAAAAATATGCTCTTATGCTAAAATAAACCTAAAATATGCAAAATATGCTCTTAAGGCTAAAATATGCCAAAATATGCTCTAACAAATCGATGCCAGATTTCTTAAAAACTTCTAAAACGGATAAATACCTTACCCATCTTTATCTATAAAATGCACAGGAAAAAACATGATACTGCATATTTTTGGTTTCCCTGGTTATCATTTTGGCGGTTTTTTTTTAATTTAAACCCCTCTTAACGCCCTTAGACACGCAAAGTATTTAAAAAATCATTTTTAATAACAAACGGCAAAAAGCACATACTTACATTCTTCTTTTTTTAAATTCATTACACTAACTTAATTTGTACACTCAAACGATTTTGTAAGTAAAATAATATTATAGTTGAAAAGAGAAATGGTAAAAAAACTTTAATTTTAAATAAACTGTTTAAAAAAATAATGAATTGTGTAGTAAATAAACTAACATAAGTAGTAAAAACAACTTACATGTGTAGTAAAAAATGTCTGCGATGTTTGTACTAGAGATGCTCGCGTGACACGAAATGTTCGTGATTCACGCGTGATCGTGAGTGAAATTTATTTTTACTCACGTGATCGTAAGGGCGCGTGATTAATTTTTGCTTCGTGAGTTTGCGTGATTGTTTTCTGCTGTTTGAAGCAGAAAACAAGTAAGAAAATCGTCATCATATTGAATTTATAGTGTAATCTATATATATAAAAGAGTAATGTGACTGACTGACTGACTGACTGACTGACTGACTGACTGACTGACTGACTGACTGACTGACTGACTGACTGACTGACTGACTGACTGACTGACTGACTGACTTATTGACTGATTCATCATCGCACAGCCCAAACCGCTGAAGCTAGAGACTTGAAATTTGGACTGTAGGTGCACCTCCCGGAATATAGATCCACTAAGGCTGGATTTTTGCCAGTGTTGATTCTAAGGGGGTAAAAAGGGTAAAAAACTGTACTTTTGGTACTTTTTATATCTCCTAAAATAATGGTCATAGAACCTTGAAATTTGGACTGTATGTTCACCTCACGGAACAAAGATACACTAAGGCCGGATTTTTTCCAGTGTTGATTCTAAGGGGGTAAAAAGGGTAAAAAACTGTACTTTTGGTACTTTTTATATCTCCTGAAATAATGGTTATAGAGACTTGAAATTTGGTTTGTATGTTCACATCCTGGAATATAGATCCAGTAAGGCTGGATTTTTGCCAATGTTGATTCTAAGGGGGTAAAAAGGGTAAAAAATTGTACTTTTGGTACCTTTTATATTTCTTAAAAAAATGGTCACAAAAACTTCAAATTTGGACTGTATGATCACCTCCCCGAATATAGATCCACTAGGGCTTGATTTTTTGCCAATGATGATTCTAAGGGGGTAAAAAGGGTAAAAAACTGTACTTTTGGTACCTTTTATATTTCCTTAAATAATAGTACTAGGAACTTGAAATTTGCAATGTAGGTTCACCTTCCGGAAAAAAGATTCACTAAGTCTGGGTTTTTGCCAATGTTGATTCAACGGGGGTAAAATGGGTAAAAAGTGTACTTTTGGTACTTTTTTTTATATACTGAAATAATGGTCTTTCTAACTTCAAATTTGAAATGTAGGTTCCTTTAGTGAAATAAAACAATCTGGAACAAGTACTTTCTAAAAATTCTGTACCGTTTATAAAAAGCACCTTTTATAAAAAGTACCTTTTATAATAGTACCTTTTATAAAAGTACCTTTTATAAAAAGTACCTTTTATAAAAAGTACCTTTTATAAAAAGTACCTTTTATAAAAAGTACCTTTTATAAAAAGTACCTTTTATAAAAAGTACCTTTTATAAAAAGTACCTTTTATAAAAAGTACCTTTTATAAAAAGTACCTTTTATAAAAAGTACCTTTTATAAAAAGTACCTTTTATAAAAAGTACCTTTTATAAAAAGTACCTTTTATAAAAAGTACCTTTTATAAAAAGTACCTTTTATAAAAAGTACCTTTTATAAAAAGTACCTTTTATAAAAAGTACCTTTTATAAAAAGTACCTTTTATAAAAAGTACCTTTTATAAAAAGTACCTTTTATAAAAAGTACCTTTTATAAAAAGTACCTTTTATAAAAAGTACCTTTTATAAAAAGTACCTTTTATAAAAAGTACCTTTTATAAAAAGTACCTTTTATAAAAAGTACCTTTTATAAAAAGCACCTTTTATAAAAAGTACCTTTTATAAAAAGTACCTTTTATAAAAAGTACCTTTTATAAAAAGTACCTTTTATAAAAAGTACCTTTTATAAAAAGTACCTTTTATAAAAAGTACCTTTTATAAAAAGTACCTTTTATAAAAAGTACCTTTTATAAAAAGTACCTTTTATAAAAAGTACCTTTTATAAAAAGTACCTTTTATAAAAAGTACCTTTTATAAAAAGTACCTTTTATAAAAAGTACCTTTTATAAAAAGTACCTTTTATAAAAAATACCTTTTATAAAAAGTACCTTTTACAAAAAGTACCTTTTAAACAAAAGTACCTTTTATAAAAAGTACCTTTTATAAAAAGTACACTTTTTGGTACTTTTTTATTTCCTGAAATTTTATTTATTGAAAATTTTTATATTTCCTAAATTCTTAAAAATTGTAATGAAGGAGAATTTGGTAAAGAAAACATTCTGGGAAAAATATGTTTTTAAAATTCCGCTTCTTAGTGGGATAAAATAGCTAAAAAAGTGTATTTTCGATACCTTTGATATTTTTTGACGTAATAATTCTAGAAACTTAAAATTAGGAATGTAAAATCCTTTTTGTACTTTTAATATTTTCTAAAACAATGATACTAGAAAATTTAAATTTGGAAAAGAAGATCCTTCGGTGAAGAAAAATCTTTGTGGAAGAGGTTCTTTTTGGAAATTCCGTTTCTATCGGGGGTAAGAAAGTATACTTTTTGTACTTTTTTCTTTGTTCCTATAATAATGAAAAAGTGTAAATTTTGGTTATTCTTATATTTCTTGAAATAATGGCTCAGAAACTTTACATTTTAAATAAAGGATCACCTAGCACAAAAAAAAAAGTTTTTGGAAAATTTAATTTTAAGAGGAAAAGGGGGCAAATGGTTATTTTTACCATCTAACTATTAAACTAAAAGCCCCAAAAATAACAGACAAGAGAAGGACATATTTTAAAATTTTAAATCTTAGAACGGGGAACGAAATGGAATAGAGCAGGGAACAATATGGAATGATACTTTTTACTCAAATTTTTCGTATTTAACTTTTTTTAATCCATATTTTTTCTCTTTATATGTTTTTTCACTCAAACTTATTTTTATTCCAATTTCTTTATTCACTGAAATATTCATTCACTCAAAATCCAAAATCCCGAAATAAGGGCTCGAAAATTATTAAAATTTTATTGTTTAAATTATTCATTAAAATATTATTAAAAGACTTAAATTTTTACAAGTAAATAAAACAAAGACTACGTAGGGGAATTTTCTTGAAATCGGTAGAGTAATTCTGATCCTTCTATTATCCGGTATTCAATGCAACCGGTAACGAAGTACCGGGATGGTAAGCTAGTTAATTAATAATTGTATTAATACAAAATTGTGATTAAATTAATTTTTAAGATTAATTTTAGGAAATTATATACTTTTTGAGAACGAATTTGAAAAAAGTTAAATAAAAATTTGTTTATTTTAGTTTCGTGAGTCTTCGTGAGCGTGATTATTTCGTGAGCATGACAAACATTTTAGCGTGCGTGAACTTGAGCAAAAAAAAAACGATTTCGTGCGTGAGCAATTCTTTTATTTCATGAGCGTGGGCGTGCGTGAGTCAGAATTCACTCACGCGCCCATCTCTAGTTTGTACTCTTGCCCAAACCATTGAATCATGATAATGTTTTGCTGTATAAATATGTATTCTTTTCAAAGAAAAATGTTTCTAGAAAAAATAACGCTACACTTAGAAAATTATGTAAGTTACTACATGTTAGTTGTTTGTATATTTTACAGCAGTTAGTTGTTTTCAACTACAAAGTCAGTTATTTTTGTATGAAAAATATCAAACAACTATTTCTGTTAGTTATTTTAAGTCGTTTTTTTGAATAACTAACAAAAAAGTACTGTAATGTAGTAACAGTTAATTAAAGTAGTTAATTTTATTTTCTTTATTTCTGAAAAATTTTCAAAGTTTTTTTCCAAAAAAAAAAAAATTTTCGTTTTTTATTTTTCACAACTGTTTTTAAAAAAAAAAAACTTGGAAAAAAATTTGGTCTTAATTTTTTTTCTGAAAAATTTTTTGAAAAAAAAAAAATATATATTGTTTATTTTATTTTTACTACATATTAGTTGTTTTGACTACAAATGTTAGTAATTTTTACTACATAAGTCAGTTGTTTTTTGTCAGTTAAAATAACTAACATTGTTAGTTGATTTAACTGAAAAAGTAGTTGACCCCAAAACAACTTACAAAATAGTTATTTTAACTGACATTTTCAGTTGATTTTACTAACATAATTTTTTGAGTGTACATAAATTTGTTATTTCATGCAAAACGCATTGAAATATCGGTCGAGAACCCCATTATGTTTATATATTATTGATCCTTAATGGTTTCTAAGACATTCTAGTTATCCATTTACATCTATCTGTTTGTCGATAAAAAAAAAGATATTGATAAAAAAGGTATTGATAAAAAAAAGATATTGACAAAAAAATTTTGATAAGAAAATGTTTGATGAAAAAAAAAAATTATTGAACAAAATATGTATGAAAACAAAATTTATGAAAAAAAAATATTGATGAAAAAAAATATTTATAAAAAAAATATTTGTGAAAAAAAATAATGATGAAAAATAAATATTGATAAAAAAAAATATAAATGAAAAAAATTTGGATGAAAAAAAAGTATTAATTCAAAAAAAATTATTGATGAAAATGAAAATATTTATGAAAAAGAAATATTTATGAAAAAAAATATTGATGAAAAAATATTGATGAAAAAAAATATTGATGAAAAAAAATATTGATGAAAAGATATTGATGAAAAAAAATATTGATGAAAAAACATATTGATGGAAAAATATTGGCGAAAAAAAAATATTGATGATATTGATGAAAAAAATATTGATAACAAAAAAATATATGAAAAAAAATATTGATAAAAAAAATATAGATGTAAAAAATATTGACTAACGAAAATATTGATAAAAAAAAATATTGATGAAAAAAAATATTGATGACAAAAAAAAATATATGAAAAATATAGATGAAAAAAATATTGATGAAAAAATATTGGCTGAAAAAATATTGAAAAAAAAAAAAATTTAAAAAAAAAAATGGAAAAAAAATATTGATGAAAAAATATTGGCGAAAAAAATATTGATAAAAAAAAAATATATGAAAAAAAATAGATGAAAAAAATATTGACTAACAAAAATATTGATGAAAAAAAATATTGATGAAAAAAAAAATATTGATGACAACAAAATAATATTGATGAAAAATATATTGACTAACAAAAATATTGATGAAAAAAAAATGATAAAAAATAATTATGTTACGGTTTATTTAACACGGGGTGAATTAATATCCACTACAAATCGATGTCATTTTATTGCAAATTTCTTGATACGGATAGATATTTAGTTTGTTGTAAATGTAGTTAAAAAAAATGTTAACAAATAGTTGCTTCATATCTGTATTATACCCAATTCACACCTGAGGTGAAATCTCGTTCTAACGAGATTTCAATCATACCGTTGTGTATAAAATGGTACAAAACCATATGATCGAAATCTCGTTCCAACGAGATTTCACCTCAGGTGTGAATAGGCCTTTAGAAAAACAACTACATTTGTAGTTGAAATACACGAACAACTAACATGTAATAACTGTCATATTCTTCCGAGTGTATCAATTGTTTAATTATAGGTTTAAGGACACAATGTATTAATGGTTATATGATACAAAAAAAGTTAATTAAAAACAATAATATTTTATTATTCTATGGAATTGATAATAATTAAAAAGGTTAAAGTTTAACACTCCACTGATTTAACTTAACTTATTCAACTGTGTTATTAATATTGCCATTTTAATGTAATGCATTAAGTTATACACAGAAAAAAAAACGAATTGTTATATTGGCCCCCATATGTGTGAATACAATTAATTTTTTCACGGAAAGTGCTCCCATACGGAAATTTGTAATATCAACACACGTTTGTAAATATTGATTGTTGAAAAAATAATTTTGTTTTTTTTCAACAAAAAAATTCAACAATCACAAACACAATTTGTTGATCTGACACAAGTAAAAAATTTTTATTTTTTATTTGTTTTTCAACAATAAAATTCAACAAACACAATTTGTTGATCTGACAAATGAAATTTTTTTTCAACAAAGAAATTTAATAAATACAAACACTATTTATTGACATGATAAAAGAATTTTGAAATAAGATTTCTTGAGTGAGTTTGTTGAAAACAAAATCGAAGTTTTGTATTATGGACTAACAGGCGGCCGTTTTTACTTGATTTGATTGGTTCATTTACAATTGATGTTTGTTGATTTAAATTTGATGATTTTATTTTCTGTATATTATTATCATTTTTTTGTTAAGCATCTAGTAAGAAAATTATGGTTGGTCAATTCCGACCATATGATACCTTACACCAGTATTTTCCGGAAAATGGATCCCAAGTACAAACACGGACCGATTGGATCCATCTTTTGTTAGAGCTTAAATTTGTTGTAAATGCACATAAACCAGATTTTATCGGAATTGGCGTTTTTTGTTTCCAATTGGGAGTATTAATTTAATATCGACCTTAATTATATCCTACACCACTCTGTGGTACAGGGTATAATGAGTTTGTGCTGATGTTTGTAACTACCCGAAATATTGGTCCTAGACCTACCTTCAAGTATACCGATCGATTCAGAATTATTTTTGGAGTCGATTTGGTGATGTCCGTCCGTCCGTCCGTCTGTCCATCTATCGCTTTAAGCACGATACAGGTCAATTTTCAATCAATTGACTTGAAATTTTAAACTTAAGCATCTTTTGGCCCAAGGACGAAGCCTATTGAAATTGGAAAAAATCGGTTCATGTTTAGACCTAGCCCCCATACAAACGCCCCTGGATTAGGCTTACATGACTCTAATAACCGTATTATAATAGATATCGCTTAGAAATTTAACAGGTAATCAAATTTTGTATTGACGAATCATCATTCCAAATATCAAAGGAGACAGTCCTTCTGGTAGTCCCCATACAAACCACCCTCCCGATATTCACATAATTTCGTCAAAATTCATAAAAATGGAAATATTTGATAATAATTTTATTTTTAGGTGTTAAACGTGTACTTTAGTAACCTAATAAAATTGGAATATAATTGGACCATTTTTGGACTTAGTCCCCCATATAAAAATTTCGACTGATATTCAGTTAAATCGGTCTATTGGCAAAAAAAAAATAAACCAATTCCACTAAAATTTGATCTTTGTGTGTGATCTACACTAAATAAATATCTAACAAAAGACAGATCCAATCGGTCCATGTTTTGACTTGGGACCCATTTTCCGGAAAACACAGGTGTAGGGTATCATATGGTCGGTTTGGACCGACTATAACTTTCTTACTTGTTTTTATATGGGGACTAACAATAAATCCAAAATTTGTGTAATTATATTCAGATTTCATTAAATTACAAAACTACAGGTTTAACAGCTACAAACAAAATTTTAATCAAATATTTCCTATTTTCATGAATTTTGAGAGATTAATATAAACATCACTTGCAAATTAGTGAATTCCTTTTTTGGAGAATGTACTCTAAATTTTTTTATTAACAAAAAAATACTTCTAAACGTCAAAAACTGTTAAAATTGTTTAGTGATAAATTCTGATGCTTCTAAAATTTCCAACTGGTTCAACACATCTGTTTTTCTAAAAATTTGTAGAAATTATAATTATAAATTATAATATAAATAATTTTTTTATAGACTAAAAACAACTACATAAAACAACTGTAACTACAATGTAGTAATTTATTGTATTTATTTTTTTAAAAAGACTACAAAAATTATTTGTTTGAGATTTTTCATACAAAAATAACTGAAATTGTAGTTGAAAACAACTACTACTACTTACTACACAAATGACCGTCTTGGACACCCTTTAGTTGAACACAAAACAACATATTCACATAATTTTTTTTATACAATTGAGTGTGCTGATTACTTTTTTAATAAACTAATAAAAATAATTTTAGTGCAGTTTTTCAAAATTTATGTCCTAATAGTGTTAATTAAGGTAAGTACATTTGTTTAATTTTTTTTTATTAGATATTTAGTTTGTTAAATATAGTTTTCCGTTTTAAATTTAAATTTGTTTTTATTATTAGTTAATAAACTGTTAATTAGATTTTGCAAACATTATACACACAGTTTAGATAAACGTTGTTCAATAAGGATATTCACGTCAAAAGGCTGTGCAAAATAACCCAGCAAAAAAAGTGCGGAGTACTTCTATTTGGAGTGCTTTAAAACTATAAAAAATGTTATGAAATACAACAAAAATATCAAAAAACACATGAAAAAATCGCAAAGCAATTCTTTTCTACTCCATAAAAAGTTGATATTCAGCTCTTAACTCATTATCTTCCGCGACACTCCATTACAAAAGTAAGTAGATATTCAGTAGATAAGAAGTACTCCGAGCTTTCAAACAACTTCCTACTACTTCCCTGGAGTAGTTCTTATCTACTGAATTCTACTTACATTTGTATGGAAGTGTCGCGATAGGTAATGTTAAGTTAAGTGCTGAATATCTATGTATTTTGGAGTAGAAAAAACTGTTTGTGTGTTTATGTCTTGTGTTTTTTGTTATTTTTGTTGTATTTCATTACATTTGTTTTAGTTTTAAAGCACTCTACTGGGAAGTGGTAATGACTTTTTTTGCAGGGAAAAAACAATGCGCAAAAATGTTACTGTCAATCAATTACACTGCGCAACATGATTTTGTATCTTGCATGGGACCAAATAAAAATTAAAATATACTATTAATAAAAATCCCCCGATGGATTCTGAAAACTAAGCTCGAGTTATTTTTTTATGGTCCACGCATAAAAAAAACGTAACTAATATTTAGGAAAACATTTCTTTGAAAATAGTTTATGAATTTTCCTAAAATTTAGTTAAATTTAACTAAAAACAAAAAATGTTCTTAACTATAAGGAAACAAGTTTAGTTCATTTGCTTGTAAATACTAGTTCATTGTTTTCTGAAAATGGAGTTCTTAAATATAAGAAAAAAAATTCTTATTGCCAAAGAAATTTTGCCCAAATCTAAGAAACATACCTTTTTTAAGATATATTTCTTAAAAATACGTTTCCACACAATTTAGTTAAATTTTAGTTAAAATTTACTAAAAATAACTTCATCGTATTTCTATTCTTATTGTTAGAAGTAAACTTTCTTAGATTTTAGTTAATAACTTCTTAGAATTTAGGTAAAAATTCAAAATGGCGATATCTCAAAAACTAAGCGAGATAGAGCGAAAAGGATAAAAATTTTCAAAAAAAACACAGAAAATTAAATTGTAAAATTTAAACCAATAAACATCAGTTGTACATCAACCAAACATTTAGTAAAAACGGCCGCCTGTTAGTCCATTACACAAAACTTGGATTATTTTTTAACAAACTCAGTCAAATAATTTTATTTCAAAATTCTTTTATTATTTCAATAAATAGTATTTGTGTTTGATAAATTTCTTAGTTGAAAAAAAAATAGTTTGTTAGATCAACAAATTGTGTTTGTTAAATTTCATTGTTAAAACAAAAATAGATTTTTTACTATTGTCAGTTCAACAAATTGTGTTTGTTGAATTTCTTTGTTGAAAAAAAGCAAAATTCTTTTTTCAACAATCAAAATTTACAAACGTTTGTTGATATTACATATTTCACTTTCAGTGAAAAAATTAATTGTATTCACAAATATGGAGGTCAGAATTAGCTTTTTTCTGTAAAAGTACCACAAAAACAACATGTAATAGCCTAGCACTACACATCTGTTGGGATCCCGATTCCCTAATTATGAATCTAAAATTTCACATTCCCGAGGTTTTATATATGAGGCATTCCACACCAAATGTTTAGCGAAAAGACATGTGTGCCATGAATTTTTGAATAGGTTGTATTGATAGTATTGATACGGAACTAAGAAAATTGCGTTTTTGGTTTTTTTATTTTTTCAGAATCTTGGCTTAGGAGCAGTGCTGCCAGAAGTGACGATTTTTCGTCATTTTGACGATTTTTTCATGAAATTTTGCAAAATGACGACTGACGATTTTCTGATTTGATTCCCATACATTTTGACGATTTTTTGCAACTCCACTTTTATTCACTAAAATCTAAATTTGCAACTTTTTTAATTTTACAATGGTTTGAAAGCAAAAATTAAATGAAATTCGATTAAAATCTATATATATAAAAGAGTGTGGTGACTGACTGACTGATTGACTGACTGACTGACTGACTGACTGATTGGCAATAATCATCGCCCAGCCCAAACCGCTGAAGCTAGAGACTTGAAATTTGGAATGTAGGTTCGGCTCCCGACAAAACCACCCACTAAGAAGGGATTTTTGGAAATTCCGATTCTAAGGGGGGCAAAAGAGGGAAAATAGGGCCCTTTGGGGGATTTTGTATCTTTTGAACTAATAGTCCTAGAAACTTCAAATTTGAACTTTAGGATCCTCTCGCGGAAATAAAATTTCGGATTTTTTTTTTTTGAAAATTCCGCCTCCAAGGGGGGAAAAGGGGGAAAATATGGCAAATTGGTACATTTTTTATATTCTAAACAAATGGTCCCAGAAACTTGAAATTTGAAGTCTAGCACCCTCTCGCGGAAATAACATTTTGGAAAAAGTAATATTTTGAAAATTCCGTTTCTAAGGTGGGGGGAGGGGGAAAATAGGGCAAGTTGGTACATTTTGTATCTTCTGAACTAATGGTCCTACAATCTTGAAATTTTGAATAGAGGATACTCTCGCGGAAATAACATTTTGAAAAAAGTACTTTTTTGAAAATTCCGGTTTTAAGGGGGACAAAAAGGGGGAAAATAGGGCAATTTGGTGAATTTTGAACTAATGGTCCTAGAAACTAGATATTTGAACTATAGTATCCTCTCGGGGAAAAAAAATTTTTTACTAAAATTTTTTCACTCAAAATTTTTTTTCACTCAAAATTTTTTTTTCACTCAAAATTTTTTTTTCACTCAAAATTTTTTTTTCACTCAAAAATTTTTTTTTTTGTACAAATTTTTTTCACTCAAAATTTTTTTTACTCAAAATTTTTTTTCACTCAAAATTTTTTTTTACTCAAATTTTTTTTCACTCAAAAAAATTTGTTTTCACTCAAATTTTTTTTTTCACTCAAAATTTTTTTTCACTCAAAAATTTTTTTTTACAATTTTTTTTTTACCCAAATTTTTTTTTTACTCAAAATTTTTTTTACTCATTTTTTTTAACAAAAATTTTTTTCACTCAATTGTATTTTATTCTTCAGTTTTTTACTCATTTTTTTTAATTAAATTTTTTACTTAGAAGGTGTTTTCACCCAAATTTTTTTTACTCAATTTTTTTTACTCAAAATATTTTTCGCTTAATTTTTTGACTCAAATTTTTAACTCAATTTTTTATCTCATTTATTTTTTAATTTTTGGGAATTTATTGATTTAATCACTTAAATTTAGGGGGAAATAGGACAATTTTAAACATTTCGATCTTCTGAACTAATGGCCCCATTAACCTAAATTTTGGACTATAGGATCCTCACGCGGAAATAATACTCTAAAGAAAGTATTAAAAAAAAAAAATAAGAATGGGAAATGGGAAAAAAGGGCAATTTGGTATATGTTCTATCTTCTGACCTAATGGTCCTAGAAACTTAAAGTTTGGACTATTAGATCCACTAACGGAAAAAACATTCTGAAACAATTTTTTTTTTAATTCTGATTCTATTGAGTTGAAAGGGGGAAAGTAGGACAATTTGGTACATTTTGTATCTTCAGAACTAATGGTCCTAGAAACTTAAAAATTTGCACTATATGATCCTCTCGCGGAAATTATGTTCTGAAGAAAGTATTTTTTGAAAATTTTTCATTCAAATTTGGGGGGAAATAGGACGATTTTGAACATTTTCTATATTGTGAACTAATGGTCCCAGAAACCTGAAATTTGGACTATAGGATCCTTTCGCGGAAATAATATTCTGAAGAAAGTACTTTTTTAAAAAGGCACTTCTAAGAAGGCGAAAAGGGGGAAAATTGGGCAATTTGGTACATTTTCTTTTCTCTGACCTAATGGTCCTAGAAACTTAAAGTTTGGACTATAAGAACCTCTCGCGGAAAAAAAATTCCGAAACAATTTTTTTTTTTTTTTCAAGTCCGCTTCTAGGGTGATAAAAAGGGGGATAATAGGACAATTTGGTACACTTTGTATGTTCTGAACTAATTTTCCCAGAAACTTAAAAATTTTGACTATGGGATCCTTCGCGGAAATAACATTGTGAAGAAAGTTCTATTTTGAAAATTTCGCATCTAAGGGGGAAAAAGGGGAAAGTAGGGTAATTTTGTGTCTGCTGAGTTAATGGTCGTAGATCCTTGAAATTTGGGCTGTACGATCCTCTCGCGGAAATAACTTTCTGAAAGAAGTACTTTTTGAAAATTCCGGTTTGTATCTGCTGAACAAATAGGACGCACGATCCTCTCGCGTGGACTGCACGATCCTCTCGCGGAAATAACATTCTAAAAAAAGTACTTTTTTGAAAATTCCGCTTTAAAGGGGGAAAAAGAGGAAGGTAGGGCAATTTTGTATCTGCTGAAAATATGATCCTAGATACTTGAAATTTGGAGTGAACGAACCTCTCGCGGAAATAACATTCTGAAGGAAGTACTTTTTCAAAATTCTGGGGGGAAATCGGGAAAGCAGGGCAATTTTGAATCTGCTGAACTAATGGTCCTTAATACTTGAAATTTAAACTGTACGATCCTTTCGCGAAAATAACATTCTTAAAGAAGAACTTTTCAAAAAATCCGCTTCTACGGGGAAAAGGGGGAAAGTAGGGCAATTTTGTATCTGCAGAACTAATGGTCCTAGATACTTGAAATTTGAACTGTACAATCCTCTCGCGGAAATAATATTCCAAAGGAAGTATTTTTGAAAATTCCTTGGGAAAAAGGGGGTGCGTGGGGTAATTTTGAATCTGCTGAACTCATGGTCCTAGATACTTGAAATTTCAACTGTACGATCCTCTCGCGGAAATAACATTGTTAAAGAAAAACTTTTTTAAAAATTATGCTTCTACGGGGAAAAAGGGGGAAAGTAGGGCAATTTTGTATCTGCTGAACTAATGGTCCTAGATACTTAAAATTTGAACTGTACAATCCTATCCCGAAAATAACATTCTAAAAGAAGTAAATTTTTTAAAATTCGATTTTAAAGGGGGAAAAATGGGGAAAGAAGGGCAATTTCGTATCTGCTAAACGAATGGTCCCAAAAACTTGAAATTTTAACTCTACTCTCGCGGCAAAAACATTTTGTAAAAAGTAATATTTTGAAAAATCCTTTTATAAGGGTGGGGTGGTGGGTAGAGGGGGTTTAATAGGGGATTTTGTATCTTTTGAACAAACTTGAAATTTTGAATCTGGATGCTCTCGCGGAAATTATTTTTTGAAAAATATATTTTTTTGAGAATTTTGCTTTTAAGGAGGCCCAAAAGGGGGAAAATAGGGCAATTTGCTAAACTTTAAATTAATGGTCTTAGAAACATGACATTTGGAATATGGGATCATATCGCGGCAATAACATTCTAAAAGAAGTACTTTTTTGAAAATTTCGCTTTTAAGGGGGAGAAAGGGGGAAAGTAGTGCAATTTTGTATATGCTAAAGTAATGGTCCTAGATACTTGAAAATTGGACTGTACGATCCTCCCACGGAAATAACATTCGGAAAGGAATACTTTTTTAAAAATTCCTCTCTTAAGGGGAAAAAGAGGGGAAAATAGAGCAATTTTGAATCTGCTGAACTAATGGTCCTAAATACTTGAAAATTGGACTGTACGATCCTCCCGCGGAAATAACATTCGGAAAGAAATACTTTTTTAAAAATTCTTCTTTAAGGGGGAAAAAGGGGGAAAGTAGGCCAATTTTGTATCTGCTGAACAAATAGTCCTAGATACTTGAAAATTGGACTGCACAATCCTCTCGCGGAAATAAAATTCGAATGAAGGACTTTTTGGAAAATTCCGCCTCTAAGTGGGCAATTTTGTATCTGCTGAACTAATGGTCCGGCAGACTTGAAATTTGGACTGTACGATCTTTTCGCGAAAATAACATTCTGAAAGAAGTACTTTTTTAAATATTCCGATTTTGAGTGGGCAAAAGGGGAAAAGTAGGGCAATTTTGTATCTGCTGAAATAATGGTCCTATATACTTGAAATTTCGACTGTACGATCCTCTCGCGGAAATAACATTCTCAAGGAAGTACTTTTTTGAAAACTCTACTTTTAAGGGGGAAAAAGGGGAAGGTAGGGCAATTTTGTATCTGCTGAACTAATGGTCCTCGATACTTAAAATTTAACTGTACGATCCTCTCGCGGATATAACATTCTAAAAGAAGTACTTTTTTAAATTCTGCTTCCACGGGGGGAAAAGGGAGAGAGTAGGGTAATTTTGAATCTGCTTAACTAATAGTCCTACATACTTCAAGTTTGGACTGCACGATCCTCTCGCGGAAAGAACATTCTAGAAGAAGTACTTTTTTGAAAGTTCTCCTTCTAAAGGGGGAAAAGGTGGAAAGTAGGCCAATTCTGTATCTGCTGAACTTATGATCCTAGGTACTTAAAATTTGAACTGTACGATCCTCTTGCGGAAAAAGTTCCGCTTCTAAGGGGGAAAAGGCGGAAAGTAGGGCAATTTTGTATCTGCTGAACTAATGGTTCTAGATACTTGAAATTTAGACTGCACGAACCTCTCTCTTGGAATTAACATTCTGAAAGAAGTACTTTTTTTGAAAATTCCGATTTCAAGGAGGAAAACGGGGAAGGTAGGGCAATTTTGTATCTGCTGAACTAATGGTTCTAGATACTTGAAATTTGGCTGAACGATCCTCTCGCGGAAATAACATTCTTAAGAAAGTACTTTTCAAAATTCTGTGGGAAAAAGGGGGAAAGAAGTGCAATTTTGAATCTGCTGAACTAATGGTCCTAGATTCTTGAAATTTGAACTGAACGATCCTTTCGCAAAAATAACATACTTAAAGAACTTTTTTTAAAAATTTTACTTCTAAGGGGGAAAAAGGGGAAGTAGGGCCCTTTGGGGATTTTGTATCTTTTGAACTAATAGTTTTAGAAACTTGAAATTTGGACTCTATAATCCTGTGGAAAATAGGGCAATTTTGTATCTTCTGAACTAAAACTTTAAGTTTTGATCCTCTCGCGGAAATAATTTTTTGAAAAATACACTTTTTGAAAATTTTGGTTTTAAGGAGGGCCAAGAGGGTGAAAATAGGGCAATTTGGTAAATTTTAAACTAATGGTCTTAAAAACATGACATTTGCAATATAGGATCATCTCGCGGAATAACATATTGAAAGAAGTACTTTTTTGAAAATTACTTTTTAAAAGGGGAAAAAAGGGCAATTTTGTATCTGCTGAACTAATGGTCCTAGATATTGAAGTTTGGACTGTACGATCCTCTCGCGGGAATAACATTCTGGAAGAAGTACTTTTTTGGAAAAATCTGCTTCTATAGGGGGAAAAAGAGGGAAAGTAGGGTAAACTTGAAATTTGAATCCTCTTGCGGAAACAACATTCTAATGGAAGTACTTTTTTGAAAATTTCGCTTCTACGGGGAAAAAGGGGGAAATTAGGGCAATTTTGTATCTGCTGAACTAACGGTCCTAGATACTTGAAATTTGGAGTGTACGATCCTCTCGCGAAAAAAACATTCTGAAAGAAGTACTTTTTGAAAATTTTGTTTTATAGGTGGAAATGGGGGAAAAGTAGGGCAATTTTGTATCTGCTGAACTAATGGTCCTAGATACTTGAATTTTTAACTGTTTTGTATCTGCTGAACTAATGGTTCTAGATACGTGAAGTTTGTACTGTACGATCCTCTAGCGGAAATAACATTCTGGAAGAAGCACTTTTTTAGTAGCTTCTAAGGGGGAAAATGGGGAAAGTAGGGCAATTTTGTATCTACTGCATTAATGGTCCTAAATACTTGAAATTTGGACTGTACGATCCTTTCGCGGAAATAACATTTTAAAATAAGTACTTTTATGAAAATTCTGCTTCTAATGGGAAAAAAGGGAGAAAGTAGAGATACATAAAATTGGTACTTTGCGATCCACTCGCGGAAATTACATTCTGGGAAAATCAATTTTTGAATTTTCGCTTCAATTTGGTACATATTGTTCCTTATGCACTAATGTTCCTTGAAACTTAAAGTTTGAACTATGGGATCGTTTCGCCAAAATAAATTTTTTTTCAACTTTAAATCTACTCAAAATATAATATATTAAAGTCGAAACTAACAATTTTTTTGTTTAAAGAAAAATTATTAAGAATTTGAAGTAATAATTTTTTTTTTACAGCTAACCGGTAACGAAGTACCGGGCGAGTTAGCTAGTAAATACATAAGAAAGACAAATTTACAACATTTCATTCTCTTTTGGAAATATAACTGCACTTAAAAAATTATGTCGTTTTAAAGTTATTATTGTTTGCTCTGTATGAAAAAATAAATGATTATTCCTTTAATTAAATTTAAATTGTTGCTATTTTTACATGAGAAATATTTTTTTTAATAAATATTTGAATTCCTAGTGTTTCCAAAAATGGAGAAAATATTTAAAATTTTTGTATTAAAACGATTCATCCAAAAGAGCCCTCTTTTTAGATTCAAAAACTTAAACTCAGAGAATAGTTGGAGTCTTTATTGATAAATTTTCAAATACTTAAAATACTTTATACTTCATTTTTTGTGGTGTTTTCGAATGCTCATTTTTAGCTCCAAAAAGGTGAGGTTTTTTACAAAAAATGTTTGATACCAAAAATTCTTTTTCAAAATTTATATCCTTTTTAAATCTGAAAAAGTGCCCGAAAAAAACATTATTTTTCCGTGTGTCTTAACGGTGTCTTATTTTGAAGCGTTCTAAAGTTCTAAAACAAATAATGAAAACACTTGTTTTTATTGACTTTGTAGATTGTTTTCTATAGTAAAAATAAATGTAAGAAATTTTATTTGTTTAAGATTTAATGATATTAATTTTTTTAGTTGTTAAAATTGAGTGTTGCTGTCTGTTGAAACAAATGAAAAATCGAATGACTTTCAACTATTTTGTCACTTGTTTAAAAGGAAAATTCCTTTTTATTTAGCTAAAAAATATTTTGTGTACACTCAAAGAATTATGTAGGTAAATTCCAGTGAATATTCACTTAAAACAAATGAAATTTCATTTAAAAACCATTCCACTGTTTTGTGTGTTTTTTAACAATTTTTTAAAGTGACGATTTTTTGACGATTTTTTTTCAAACTTTTGACGATTTTGACTATTTTTTGTTCAAATTTTGACGATTTTTCACAAAAAAAGCCTGGCAGCACTGCTTAGGAAGCGTGGCTAAATATTAAAAAAATTATAGTATTTGTATAAAGTTTCTTTGATAAAATATTTATCAAATTAAAACGGAATGCACCATAATCTCGTTCTTGTATACTTTTTTATGGGCTATTGATTAAAAATTTTTATTTTTGAAAAATTTTCAAAACCTTTTTTGAAATTTCCCATTTTTTTAAAAAGTGAATTTATCAATAATCCGGAAACATTTTTTTTCTTTTTAATTTTTCATTTTAAGTTAAAATGTTTGTCTATCCACACAAAAAAAATCAAACGCGTGTTTTTCATTTTTTTCCCCAGAAAATCGCATTTGAATATTAAATATTTGTTTCAGCAAAGCGGATGAGTAAAAAATATTTGCATAAATACTCGTAATACTCATACGCTATGTTGAAACAAGAATATCCAAGCAAATTACAACATTCTTATGAAATTTAATATTCAATTGTGATTATTTAAAAAAAAAACACGCGTCTGAATTGTTTTGTGTGGGTAGACAAACATCTCAACTTAAAAAAAATATTAAAAAAGAAAAAAATTTTGACCGGATTTTTGATAAATTGACTTTTTAAAAAATGGAAAATTTCAGAACGGGTTTTGAAAATTTTTCAAAATAAAAGTTTTTAATCGATAGCTCAAAAAACAATATACAAGATTAACATTTTCTTGAGATTATGATGCATTCGGTTTTAATTTAATAAATATTTAATCAAGGCAACTCGACACAAATTTGACAATTTTTTTCAATATTTAGCCACGCCTCCTAAGCACAGTGGAAAATTTTGGTCATTTCCGGATCAAAAATCTGTAACTTTTGATTGGATCAATATTTTTGTATGCCGTCTTTTTTGTTGAATAGGTGAGACTTTAGGCTTTAATTTGTGCTTTTAATCATAAAAATCGACTGACGATAACTAAAGTTGTGAAGGGTTAAAAATACATTTTCGATATTTTTGTTGAATTTTAGTATAAAAGTGAAATGTTAAGACAAGTTAAATAGGTATTTTTTATATTTTCTAATTATTTTCAATTGAATTTTGTAACAGATATTTGTAATAAGTAATTTTGTAGATACATTTTTCAGAAAATGTCAACATTTAGCCCCATAGACTTTTAAGGGCCAAATGTTGCAATTTTTAAAACAATTACCGGATTCATATAGATTTTCATTGGTGTCAAATATAAAATTTAACTGATATTTTATTGTAATACGACAAAAATAAGGAAGTTATAACAAAAAAATCGTATGAAGGTTGCTAAGATAAAAAAAATAGTGTTAAATTCGGCTGTTGTCAAATCTTTCCAGAACCCTCCAAAAAGTGAAAAAAAATAAATAAATTGTCTTTTTTTTGGGAAATGGAGTAAGGGGGAGGGGGGTTGTCGGCGGGGACTACCTCTACCTTTTTGCAATAAATGTCTACAAACTCATTAATTATAATACGCAAAAATAACACAATTTTAGCATTTATTGTTATAGCCACGCCTCCAAACGGGGGCGGACAAAAAAAAAATACGTTTCTCAGTCTCTTTGACAAGCGCAGGTTTTTTAATTCTTATAGTAATCAACATATTGTTCAATTGTTGAACAAATATGCAAAAAAAATTTTTTGGGGTTGTTTTTGTTTTTTTTTTTTAAGGGGAAATTGTTTAACCCGAGGTCCGATTTTGCCCATTTACAAACTTAGCCAGTTATAAGTAATTTTTTTTGTCAAACTTCCGGGGTCTAGCTCTTTTGGTTTGGACTACATCGTGCTTTCCACAGACAGATGGACAGACATCGCTAGAATATCTTAAAATTGATCATGGATCAATGTTATATGTATTTTATGTGATCCTAGACCGATATTTCATTGCGTTACACACGGAATGGCAAATTGAGTAGGGCATAATGAGCGAAAATAATTCATAATAAAATTTTTATTTATTTTTAATTTGAGAGTTCGTCAACATTTTTGCATGCCATTTGTTTAAAGGCACGAAAAGGCAGCTAGTTTTGATATATCTTTTATATACTAGGTTAGGGGTGGTGGAGCCTAAAGTTCAGACTCCTCGCATAGACCGGCTGGTCCATAGCGATTTTTATATACTAAGTTTAACTTTAATTCTATGTTATAACTAGATTGGAGGAAAACGGCGCTAACAGTTAAAACCTAGTCAAAGTTGCGTAGGTTAGCAAAAAAATATTATATACTTCAAATGAAAAAATGTCAATTCTGCTAACAATATATACAAAGCTCATAACAAAAATAGAATCTGGACAAGTTACCCTTTCCAACATGATATTACAATCTCAAAAAAAATAATTAGAAATATTAAAAATACGCACTTGAATATCGTATAATTTTATCTCCCCAAATCTTTAAAGTCGAAAGTTGTGTATTCTGTCGCCATTTTCGAATACTTCTGTTGACATAATAACTATGATTTATGAAAATAATTATTGCTTGACATCTTAGCTTTACGATAGAACTTGTTTTATGGTTAATTTCAAACATTTGCAAAAATCAATTATGAGATGCATTCACCTTATATAATCCACTGTGCTAAGCCCAGGTTTTGAAAAATTTAAAAACCAAAAACAAAATTTTTTAAGTTCCATATAGGGCTATTAATACAACTTCCCAGTAAAAACTTCTATTACCAAGTAATGAGGTTTTCGCCTTTAAATAGATTGTGGTAGCTAGTTACTATGTTGGTGAAACACTCATTATTTTAACATGGCGATGTCATTGAAGTAATGACCGCATACACGCTCGCTTACGAGAATGCTACTGAAAAACTACATACATTAGTACCACAAATAACACTGTGCAACAAATTTTGGGTCATCGCATTGAGCCTCAATGCCTTCAACGCCATATAAAAGTAGACCATCAAGTGAACAAAATCACCAAAGGGTTTTGCAAAGTCAGTTCGGATTTATTTTTTATAGCCCACTGAAGTTTTTATATTTTTATCAAAGGCGTTTGGAAAACGTCAAAAATACTATAATAAGAACACATCTGAGCTTCAAAATATGTTGTGATGTCTTCAGTACAATTTTATGGCGGTTCTTTTCTTAGAACATTTTAACCCTCTAACTGCCATTTTAAGGGGTCATTTTAGTCCTTTTTCAAAAACTAAACACAGAAGTCTAATAAAACGTCCAATTAGAGGGTTAAAATGTTCTACAAATATTTTCCTCATAAAATTTCACTAGGGTTTGTCAAATGGTAAAAGTTTGTGCGACATGCGCAAAGTGCTTAAAAAGGGTCAAGTATAAATAATCAATGTTTGTTATTTTTTTTTTACCAAAGCAGTGTTAAAAAATATCGACAAAACAGTGCAAATATACTTTTGAGCTAAAAATGATGTTCTGGTGTGTTTTAAAAAATTTTATGATGATTCTTTTCTTTGACCAAATTAACCCTCTAGCTCCCGTTTTAAAGGGTAATTTTTGTCCTTTTTTAAAAGAAATACAAAAAAGTCTATAAAAAAAAAGCAGTTAGAGGGTTAAAATGTTTTACAAATATTTTCTGCATCAAATTTTACTAGGGCACGTCTAAGACAGAAAGTTCGTCCAGCATATAGAAAATGCTTAAAAATTTTAAAGTATTAAAATTTTTTTTTTATTTTTTTTTTTTTGGCCGAAATAAAAAAAAAACAAAAAAAAAAAGTTAAATTCGACTTTGTCGAATGTATTGATACCCTCCACAATGTAAAAAAAATTACTTGCTAAAAAACAAAACAAACATTAAAAAAAAAAAAAATCGACAAAAAAAAATTTTGGTAAAAAAAAAATTCGACGAAAATATTTTTTTTTGTAAAAAAATATGTTTGTACTTGTTTAAATACCATTCGGTGATCAATTCTGCTCACATGTGTTAAGCAGCAGCCGAATGAAAGCCGAATACAAAAAAGTCCATAAAAAAGGCAGTTAGAGGGTTAAAATGTTTTACAAATGTTTTCTGCATCAAATTTTACTAGGGCACGTCTAAGACAGAAAGTTCGCCCAGCATATAGAAAAAATGCTTAAAAATTTTAAAGTATTCAAATTTTTTTTTTATATTTTTTTTGGGCCGAAATATAAAAAAAAACAAGTAACAAAGTTAAATTCGACTTTGTCGAATGGATTAATACCCTCCACGATGTAAAAAGTTTATTTGCCAAAAAAAAACAAAAAAAAAAAACAAAAAAAAAAATAAAAAAAAAAACTGCGACAAAAAATTTTTTGATAAAAAAAAATTCGACGAAAATGTTTTTTTCAAATATGTTTGTACTTGTTTAAATACCATTCGGTGATTAATTCTGTTCACATGTGTCAACCAGCAGCCGAATTAAAGCATTTTGTGTTTTTAGGTTATGTTGAATGTACCACAATTTTCGAGGTATTTTTATATTTTCGTTCATTACTTTTGAACCGTTGAAACGATTTCGCTCAAATGCAATGCCAACCTCCTTTTTTTTTATTTCGGCCCAAAAAAAATAAAAAATTTTAATACTTTAAAATTTTTAAGCATTTTCTATATGCTGGACGAACTTTCTGTCTTAGACGTGCCCTAGTAAAGTTTGATGCAGAAAATATTTGTAAAACATTTTAACCCTCTAACTGCTTTTTTTTATAGACTTTTTAATTTCTTTTAAAAAAGGACAAAAATTACCCTTTAAAACGGGAGCTAGAGGGTTAATTTGGTCAAAGAAAAGAATCATCATAAAATTTTTTAAAACACATCAAAACATAATTTTTAGCTCAAAAGTATATTGCACTGTTTTTTGTCGATATTTTTTAACACTGCTTTGGTAAAAAAAAATAACAAACATTGATTATTTATACTTGACCCTTTTTAAGCACTTTGCGCATGTCGCACAAACTTTTACCATTTGACAACCCCTAGTGAAATTTTATGAGGAAAATATTTGTAGAACATATTAACCCTCTAAATGGACGTTTTATTAGACTTCTGTGTTAAGTTTTTAAAAAAGGACTAAAATGACCCCTTAAAATGGCAGTTAGAGGGTTAAAATGTTCTAAGAAAAGAACCGCCATAAAATTTCACTGAAGACATCACAACATATTTTGAAGCTCAGATGTGTTCTTATTATAGTATTTTTGACGTTTTCCAAACGCCTTTGATAAAAATATAAAAATTTCAGTGGGCTATAAAAAAGAAATCCGAACTGACTTTGCAAAACCCTTTGGTGATTATGTTCACTTGATGGTCTACTTTCATGTGGCGTTGAAGCCATTGAGGCTCATTTTTCTTGTTGCACAGTGTAATAAGCTACTAGTAGCCCAAAAATAGCTCGTTACCCACTACTTACAAAAATGCTACCAAATAACAGCATACATTAGTCCCAAAAATAAGTAGCTACCAGTTGCTAAAAAAACAAATCGTTTCCCACTCCTTACAAAAATGCTACCAAATAATAGCGACTGCTGCTCAGCCAATGGAAACCGCATTAAACACCGTCTTAAGTCTATATAAGAGTGAGTTAGGTTTTAAGGGAAATACTGTCTGTGATGGTTTTTTACCTTTTTACCGGCTTTAACATACTTTAAACAACAAGGCAAAAAATGTTAAATTAAAATTTGGAGAACACCACAAAATTTCTAGAAAAAACAATAACAATTTAGAAAAAGCCAATTAAAATCCAGAAAACTTCAATAGAAGTTATGTAAAGACTAATTAATGCTCATAAATCACGATCAAGTGTCAGCTAGATCCAGTTTTCTGAATATCAATTTGGTTTTCTAAACTTTTTTTGCCTTGTCCCAATTTTAATCAGAATTCCTGAGTTTAAATTTCTGTTAACAGAGTTTTATTAGAAAAAGTAGATAAATGTTAATCTTTTTTAAGCTAAATGTGCAAGTTCTTTCTTAATTTTCTTTAGCATTTTTTTAATTTCATAAAAAAAATTATTTAGACAACTTATTTATCAGATATTTTAAATCGTACTTACCAGTAACCTGTTCTGTATCAGGTTATCGGTAACTCATTATTTATTAACAAGACGTAACCGGTTTTGTATTAGGCTATCGGTAGCTCATTATTTGTTAACAAGAAGTAATCGAGCAGGTAACGAGCCCTTATTACATAGAATGCAGGCGGTAATGGGGACTTATTACCAAGTTTTTACTGGGTTACTCAGAAATTAATGGGACTCACGTTTTTCTGTAGCGGGGCATTTGATTTTTTCATGAAAATGTCATAATTTTAATTAGTAAAGGAAATAATGACCTCGAGCTAGAATAAACTCACTCAAAATTTTTTTTTACTTACGCAAAACTTTAAATAAAATGTTTAACTTGAATATACATAATGTAGTATTTTTAATATTTATTTTGCAAATATAATTACTATTATTTTAGTCATTATGACTAGAGGTGGCAGTGCCATTTTTTTAACGGTAATAAATTATTTGTACTTATGTGAATACGTACATACAGTGAGTGTCAAAATAAAGTGTACAGGACAATAGTTTAAATTCAGTTATCAACTCATTTTTCCAATGACCCAAACTAAAATAAAAAAATAGAGATTTTGGGACCCCTTATTCTTCAAACATTTTTTTAAAAATGTCTACAAATAATTTAATTTTCCAGAGCGAGACACTCGTATCTCATGTAATATTTGCTAAATCTGTACGCTATCAAGCTTTAATTAAAGCTTGGAAAGTTTCCTATACAGCATTTTTTAAATAATAGCCGATTTATAATAAAAAGGATTTTTATTGTCAACTTTGTCATTAAAGAATTGCCTTTACTTGTACACTTTACTGTACACTTTCTTTTGACGCTCACTGTACATATGTATATATTAACAATGTATATCGCACAAATTAAATTTTAACATGCCTTTCAGGTTTAAACATGTTTGTTCATGTTTGTGCTGCAGTGCAGTTTGTGGTGGCACTTTGCAAATGTGTTTTGCTGTTTTTTCTAGGTTAATATTTTAGTTTTGTCTAAATTTTTCAAGCAAATAAAAACCATTTAAAATGTTTTTATCATTTTATAATGTAATTTTGGGTTTTGCAACAATTATACAATCTTTTTTTTTGTTCGAGAGATTTTATATCACCTACATACAGTTGTATTTAAATTTTGTACACAGAAAAAAATGGTGTAACAAAATTGATTTAAAATTTAATAGTGCGAGCAGAAAAACACTTACACCTACCCTCAAAATAATTCTACAGTAAAAGTTTTAGTAAGTGATTTTGTACCTAAATCTACTAATAAGTTACCAATTTTAGTATCTTGAAAGTACTAAAATTAGTCATTTTTACTGGTTTTGAATAATATTAGTAAAAAATTTTAGTATTGGTTACCAATTCCTGCACTAGGTCCTTTTGGACTAAAATTAGTTAATTTTTAAAATTGAATACCCACGTTTTTTTTTTGGTGTATTATCCAAGTTTTTGGTAAAAATACAACTCACCAAGTTTTTTTTTCGTAAATTAAGCAAGTTTTTGTTCTAAAAAATTGGCTAAATTACTGAAAAGTACTTGGTGAGTTGTATGTTTACCAAAAACTTTGCTAATAAGTGTTAGTGTTTTTAGCGTGTGCGTAAAAAATTGGATGGGTGGAGAGTATAAACTAGAGAGGGACGCGTGACAGGAATTTTTAATGATTTACGCGCGAATCGTGAGTTATATTTAGTTTCACTCACGTGATCGTAAGTGGGCGTGATTAGAAAAAATAGTTTCGTGCGTAAGCGTGCGTGAGTAATTTTTATTTAATGAGTTTGCGTGTTTATTTTGTGCTGTCTGAAACAGAAAAATTGTAAGAATATATTCATCATATTGATTTTAAAGGTAAATTAATACAAAATTGTGATTTAAATAAATTTTTATAACTGTATTACAGAAATTAAATATTTTTTGTACAAAAAATCGAAAAAAGTAAAATAAAAATTTGGTTATTTTAATTTAATTCTTCGAGAGCGTGAGAAAAATTTGATTTGATGGTTAATATGTAAAAAAAAAAACTTTATTTGCTCCACCCTATTGTACATGCAGATTTACAAGTGCCACATGTGTGCAGGTCTTTTAAATAAAGTTTTAAAAAATACACAGAAATTGATTTATGCCATCATTAATTTAATTTAACAGCTATTTTTTTGTTCATGAAAATCCATAAATTACCCAAAAAAATCTCATAAATTTTTTTTCGTTGAATTTGTTAGTTTTTCAATTAAAATAAACCATTAGTTAGTTTGAAACATAAATATTATACGAAAAAAATAAAATTTATTGCTATTATTTTAGTAAAATGTCATCAATATTCTAATTGTTTTTTATCTAAAAGCACTGTGCAACACGATTTTATATCTTGGATGGGACAAAAAAAAATTTAAGTATTCAGTAGACCAAAACCCCTAAAGAGTTTTGAAAACTTAGGTCGAATGTTATGGCCCACTGAAGGTTTTCATTTTTTTTAAAGGCGTTTGATAGAAGTCAAAATAAATTTACTAAATCTAATACTGAACTAAATTATGTTAAATGATGTCTTCAGTGAATTTTGAAGGCGGTTATTTTCTAAGAACAGATTATCCCTCCATCCCCCATTTTGAGGGGTCATTTTAATAATTTTTTTTTTTCTAATATCCTCATATAACATCAATAAAAAGTGCGCTTAAAGGGTTAAAATGTTTTACAAAAATTTTCTGCAAACAGAATCACGAAATGAAAAACTGTTAATGCAGTTTTACTGCATCTGATCTCTACACTCAAAAAAATAAAACTGTAAAGTTAACAAAATTTTTTTTGTTAACTCGAGTTTACTGGCTTTTTAGCAAGTTTTTAGTTAAAATCAGCGTTTTAACTACTTTTTCTAGTTAAGTTCAATTTACGAAAATACTAGTTTTGTACAAATTTGGAATTAATTTTTTTTGTTGACTTTAAAACTGAGTTTACGAATTTTTACTAATTAATTTGCTGATTTTTTGTAACATTTTTGTCAAGTGAAAAATTTTAAACATTTCTTGTGTAGCCTCCTATGCAAATCTCATAAGTCCTACTTAAGCTGAACTTAATGCTGTGAAAAAAAAGAAAAAAAAAGTGAAGTGTTAGTGTTTAAAACCAATATTTACCAAACTTAAAATTTTTTACAAAAAGTTTAGTTGAATTCAGCTAATAAAAAATGTTACGAAGTTTTCAGCTGAATTTTTAGTTAAAATTACGGTTTTTTTGCTACATTCATTCTACGAAAAGTTAACTAAATATTTTTTGTTAAATTAACTAGAAATTTAGTAGGTTCAAAATCAGGTGTTTTTTTAGTTAAATTTAACTAAATTTTTTGCTAACTTTACAGTTTTATTTTTTTGAGTGTATATTCAGACGTACAGTGGGAAACATAAAGACAAAGTTAACAATACTAAACGTTTTTATTATCAATCGACTATTTTTTAAAAAAAATGTTATATAGGAAATTTTCCAAGCTTCAATTTAAGCTTGATAGTGTCCAGATTGACCAAATATTAAATAAGATACGAGGGTCGCTCTGGAAAATGAAATTATTTATAGACATTTTTTGAACATTTGTTTTTAAATACTTCTAACGAGGGAAGTATCTCAACCCATATGAACCGATTTGGACGAAACGTAAAATATATATAAAAAAAAAACAATTTTAAGGTTGGGGTGTCTCGGCTTTTCGGGGTTCAAAACATGGGTCAAAAAATGTCGAAAAAATCGTTTTTTGGATTTTTCAGCCATTTCTTTCTAAGAAACTATATGATTTACATATGAGAAGAAAGGTTTTTTTAATGCCTATCCAACGGTGGATAGGCATTAAATTTTAGGGGGTATTTATATGAAGACATAGGCCTATGGTGCCCATATGAATAATAATCTTTATTAAATTTAAGTCGACACGTATTTTTTCCCTAGAGGATATTCCGGTTAGTTCCGGAGTTATAGAAATTTTCCCGGAGGTCCACATTGTTTCATAAGGGGACAACGAAATTTTGAAACACTGATATGGCCGATAAGTCGAGACACCCCAACCTTAAAATCGTCTCTTTTATATATATTTTAAGTTTCAGGCAAATCGGTTCATAAGGGTTGAGATACTTCCCTTTAAGTCGATTTTTTCTAAGTTCAAACATAAGATTTTTTAAAACAGTGCAATAGTTTTTATTCAGTGATCAACGAATTTTTCCAACAACCCAACCGAACAATTTAATTTTTTAAGTACAGTAGAAGAAATCCGCATTTTTTGACCTCCAATTTGTATGACCACCATTCTTTTGTAAATGAATTATGAGGTTTTTCATTAAATTTTTGAACTTTTTCATAGTATTTATGAAAAATGTTAAATATTTCTTAAATTCCACGTATTATGATTTATTCATAAATACTATGAAAAAGTTTATAAGTATTATAAAAAAGTTAATAAATTTTTATGATTTGTTTTTAGACCAGTAGAAGTCAAGTTCCCTCTTTCTCTTGTTATACCCTCCAACTACAGTATGGGGGTATACTCATTTTGTCATTCCGTGTGTAACGCATCAAAATATCGGTCTAGGATCCCACAAAGTATATATATTTATGATCAGTGATCGATGCTAAGACATTCTAGCGATGTCCGTCCGTCCGTCAGTCCATCTGTCCGTCCGTCTGTAGTTAACACGATGCAGTCCAAAATATAAGAGCTAGACTCCCGACATTTGGCACGAATATGTCTTATGTTCCTTGACAGGCTAAGTTCGAAAATGAGCAAAATCGGACCAGGGGGAATAAGGTTCCCTCTTGAAGAACTAAACCAACCTCTGAAAATATAATTTTTTTAAAATAATTTTTTTTTGTTTTTGTTTAACAAATGCAACATTTTTATGCTGCATGAAGTTCAAAGTCCTGCATTTGGGCCCAAATAATCAGAAAATGTCGTTAGTTTTCGGTCCGCCCCCCCTTTTTTGGGCGTAGAATAAATTTTTTTGTTAAATATTGATAAGCGCTGTATTTCTTTAGAGCAATGGTTCCCAACCTTTTTTACGCCACGCCCCACTTTCAAGTTAAAAAAATTGCCTTGCCCCCCCCTTCACTCAAGAAAAATTAGTTAATTTTTCTAATTTTTGTTTCTAATGAAAAATTACTACAGGTTCAGCAAAGTTTTTGTAAAATAAGCATTTAAACTAAGTTTTAGTAAAAATTGTAAGCAACTAACAAAATTTTTGTAGTAAATTTTGCTAAAAAATAGTTTTTGTAGTAAATTTGACTAAAAAAATCTTGAAAAAAATCGTAACCCCCCTGGAACCTTCAATTTGCCCCCCAGTGGGGCGAGAATCAAAGGTTGGGAACCCAGCAAAAAATAAGGGAAGTAGTCCAAATCAAACCACTTCTGAAGTACTCCAAAAAAAGCAGTTAACCCCTGATTTATTATTCAAATGGAGATACTTTTAAACAACTTCCAAAAATTGATATATAATGTCATAAATTATGGCTTGCACCACTTCCAAATATAGACATTAGTATGCACTTCCTCACTAAAGAAATCCCCACTATAAAACTTCATTAAAAAATTTGGAAATTATCAATAATTATTTAATAAATATTTGTTATTTTACAAATGGTTTATATTTAAAAATTACATGAAATAATTCAATTAAGGAATGTATTTATATATTATACTAGCTAACTCGCCCGGTACTTCGTTACCGGTTAGCTGTAAAAAAAAAAAAAACTTTATTACTTCAAATTCTTACTATTTTTTAATTAAACATAAAAATTGTTAGTTTCGACCTTTAAAATATTATATTTTGAGTAGATTTAAAGTTGCAAAAAATTTTATTTTGGCGAAACGATCCCATAGTTCAAACTTTAAGTTTAAAGGAACATTAGTGCATAAGGAACAATATGTACCAAATTGAAGCGAAAATTCAAAAAATTATTTTCCCAGAATGTAATTTCCGCAAGTGGATCGTAAAGTACCAATTTTAAGTATTTCTACTTTCTCCCTTTTTCCCCATTAGAAGCAGAATTTTCATAAAAGTACTTATTTTAGAATGTTATTTCCGCGAAAGGATCGTACAGTCCAAATTTCAAGTATCTAGGACCATTAAATTCAGTAGATACAAAATTGCCCTACTTTCCCCAATTTCCCCCTTAGAAGCAGAATTTTCTAAAAAAGTGCTTCTTCCAGAATGTTATTTCCGCGATAGGATAGTACACTCCAAACTTTAAGTATCTACGACCATTATTTCAGCAGATACAAAACAGTTCAAAATTCAAGTATCTAGGACCATTAGTTCAGCAGATACAAAATTGCCCTACTTTCCCCCTTTTCCACCTATTAAACAAAATTTTCAAAAAAGTACTTCTTTCAGAATATTTTTTCCGCGAGAGGATTGTACACTCCAAATTTCAAGTATCTAGGACCGTTAGTTCAGCAGATACAAAATTGCCCTAATTTCCCCCTTTTTTCCCGTAGAAGCGAAATTTCAAAAAAGTACCTCCATTAGAATGTTGTTTCCGCAAGAAGATTCAAATTTCAAATTTGCCCTACTTTCCCTCTTTTTCCCCCATAGAAGTAGATTTTTCCAAAAAAGTACTTCTTCCATAATGTTATTTCCGCGAGAGGATCGTACAGTCCGAACTTCAATATCTAGGACCATTAGTTCAGCAGATAAAAAATTGACCTTCTTTCCCCCTTTAAAAAGTAATTTTCAAAAAAGTACTTCTTTCAATATGTTATTTCCGCGAGATGATCCTATATTGCAAATGTCATGTTTTTAAGACCATTAGTTTAAAATTTACCAAATTGCCCTATCTTGGCCCTCCTTAAAACCAAAATTTTCAAAAAGTGTATTTTTCAAAAAATTTTTTCCGCGAGAGGATCAAAACTTAAAGTTTTAGTTCAGAAGATACAAAATTGCCCTAGTTTCCCACTTCTACTTTTTTCAAGATGTTTTTTTTTTGCGAGATGATCCTAGAGTTCAAATTTCAAGTTTCTGGAGCCATTTGTTTAAAAGATAAATAATGTACCGATTTTCCTTATTTCCCCCCCTTTCCCACCGTGGAGGAGGAATTTTACAAACAATATTTTTTCTGAATGCTGTTTCCGCGAGAGGATCCTAAAGACCAAACTTCACGTTTCTGGGACCATTTGTTCAGAAGATAAAAAATTTATCGATTTTCCCTATTTTCCCCTTTTCCCACCCTTGGAGGCGGAATTTTCAAAAAATTTTGTTTTCCGCATGTTAATTCCGCGAGAGGATCCTAGAGTTCAAATTTTAAGTTTCTGGGACCATTTGTCCAGAAGATAAAAAATGTACCAATTTGCTCTATTTTCCCGACCTTGGAGGCGGAATTTTCAAAAAAATATTTTTTTAGTTCTTTTTTCGCGAGAGGATCATAGAGTCCAAATTTCAAGTTTCTAAAACTATTAGTTCAAAAGATACAAAATCCCCCAAAGTGCCCAACTTTCCCCTTTTTTCCCATAGAAGTGGAAGTTCTTTAAATATGTTATTTTCGCGAAAGGATCGTTCAGTTCAAATTTCAAGAATCTAGGACCATTAGTTCAGCAGATTCAAAATTGCCCTTCTTTCCCCCTTTTTCCCACAGAATTTTGAAAAGTACTTTCTTAAGAATGTTATTTCCGCGACAGGATCGTTCAGCCAAATTTCAAGTATCTATAACCATTAGTTCAGCAATTTTAAAAAAGTACTTCTTTCAGAATGTTAATTCCAAGAGAGAGGATCGTGCAGTCTAAGTTTCAAGTATCTAGGACCATAAGTTGAGCAGATACAAAATTGCCCTACTTTCCGCCTTTTCCCCCTTAGAAGCGGAACTTTCTACAAAAAGGACTTATTTTAAAATGTTATTTCCGCAAGAGGATCATACAGTTAAAATTTCAAGTATCTAGGATCATTAGTTCAGCAGATACAGAATTGCCCTACTTTCCACCTTTTCCCCCTTTAGAAGGAGAACTTTCAAAAAATTACTTCTTCTAGAATGTTCTTTCCGCGAGAGGATCGTAAAGTCCAAACTTCAAGTATGTAGGACTATTAGTTCAGCAGATTCAAAATTGCCCTACTTTCTCCCTTTTCCCCCCGTAGAATCAGAATTAAAAAAAAAGTACTTCTTTTAGAATGTTATATAACCCCCCCCCCCCCCCCTTAAAAGTAGAGTTTTCAAAAAAGTACTTCCTTGAGAATGTTATTTCCGCGAGAGGATCGTACAGTCCAAATTTCAAGTATATAGGACCATTATTTCAGCAGATACAAAATAGCCCTACTTTTCCCCTTTTCCCACTCAAAATCGGAATATTTAAAAAAGTACTTCTTTCAGAATGTTATTCTCGCGAAAAGATCGTTCAGTCCAAATTTCAAGTCTCCCGGACCATTAGTTCTACTTTCCCCCTTTTCCCTCTTAGAGGCGGAATTTTCCAAAAAGTCCCCCATTCGAATTTTATTTCCGCGAGAGGATCGTGCAGTCCAATTTTCAAGTATCTAGGACTATTTGTTCAGCAGATACAAAATTGGCCTACTTTCCCCTTTTTCCCCCTTAAAAGAAGAATTTTTAAAAAAGTATTTCTTTCCGAATGCTATTTCCGCGGGAGGATCGTACAGTCCAACTTCCAAGTATCTAGGACCATTAGTTCAGCAGACTCAAAATTGCTCTATTTTCCCCTCTTTTTCCCCTTAAAGCTTAGTACTCTGTTTTTTACGGTGAAAATTTCACTTAAACTTTCAACGCCTTAAATCGTAATAAGACATTTAAAAATCAACAAATTTTTACAATTATAAGAAAGAAACGATCATAACAAAACTGAAATGTCATTTTTTCACGGCAATTTAAATTGTCTTGTATAATAAAAATGGGTGAAAACTTTTTTTAACAATTTCCCTATAATTCCTCGCGCTGCCAAAATTTATTTTTTTTATATGGAGTTTGACAGATTTTTTCCTGTGAACTCGAACAGAGTACTTTGCTTAAAAGAGAAATTTTCAAAAAAGTATTCCTTTCCGAATGTTATTTCCGCGGAAGGATCGTAGAGTCCAATTTTCAAGTATCTAGGACCATTACTTTAGCATATACAAAATTGCACTACTTTCCCCCTTTCTACCCCTTAAAAGCGAAATTTTCAAAAAAGTACTTCTTTTAGAATGTTATTGCCGCGATATGATCCCATATTCCAAATGTCATGTTTCTAAGACCATTAGTTTAAAGTTTAGCAAATTGCCCTATTTTCCCCCTTTTGGGCTTCCTTAAAACCAAAATTCTCAAAAAAGTATATTTTTCAAAAAATAATTTCCGCAAGAGCATCCAGATTCAAAATTTCAAGTTTGTTCAGAAGATACAAAATTGCCCTATTAAACCCCTTCTACTCCCACCCCCACCCTTATAAAAGGATTTTTCAAAATATTACTTTTTACAAACTGTTTTTTCCGCGAGAGGATCATAGAGTTAAAATTTCAAGTTTCTGGGACTATTCGTTTAGCAGATACGAAACTGCCCTTCTTTCCCCATTTTCCCCCTTTAAAAACGAATTTTTCAAAAAAGTACTTCTTTTAGAGCGTTATTTTCGGGATAGGATTGTACAGTTCAACCATTAGTTCAGCAGATACAAAATTGCCCTGCTTTCCCCCTTTTTTGCCGTAGAAGCGGAATTTTTAAAAAAGTTTTTTTTTAACAATGTTATTTCCGCGAGAGGATCGTTCAGTTGAAATTTCAAGTATCTAGGACCATGAGTTCAGCAGATTCAAAATTACCCCACTCACCCCCTTTTTCCACGGAATTTTCAAAAAGTACTTTCTTAAGAATATTATTTCCGCGAGAGGATTGTGTTGTTCAAATTTCAAGTATCTAGGACCATTAGTTCAGCAGATACAAAATTGCCCTACTTCCCCCTTTTTCCTTGTTGGAGCGGAATTTTTGAAAAAGGTCTTCTTTAAGACTGTTATTTTCGCGAAAGGATCGTACAGTTAAAATTTCAAGTATTAAGGACCATTAGTTCAGCAGATTCAAAATTGTCCTACTTTACCCCATTTTCCCCCAGAATTTTGAAAAAGTACTTCCTTTAGAATGTTATTTCCGCGAGAGGATCGTTCACTCCAAATTTCAAGTATCTAGGACCATATTTTCAGCAGATACAAAATTGCCCTACCTTCCCCTTTTTCACCCTTTAAAGCGGAATTTTCAAAAAATTACTTTTTTCAGAATGTTATTTCCGCGAGAGGATCGTGCAGTCCACGCGAGAGGATCGAGCAGTCCTATTTGTTCAGCAGATACAAACCGGAATTTTCAAAAAAGTACTTCTTTCAGAAAGTTATTTCCGCGAGAGGATCGTACAGTCCAAATTTCAAGAATCTACGACCATTAGTTCAGCAGACACAAAATTACCCTACTTTCCACCTTTTTCGCCCTTAGAAGCCAAATTTTCAAAATATAATTTTCTTTACAATGTTATTTCCGCGAAGGATCCCATAGTCAAAATTTTTAAGTTTTTGTGAAAATTAGTTCAGAACATACAAAGTGTACCGAATTGTCCTATTATCCCCCTTTTCCACCCTAGAAGCGGAATTGAAAAAAAAACTTTGTTTCGGAATGTTTTTTCCGCGAGATGATCTTATAGTCCAAACTTTAAGTATCTAGAACCATTAGGTCAGAAAATAGAATATGTACCAAAGAAGTGCCTTTTTAAAAAAGTACTTTCTTCAGAATATTATTTCCGCGAGAGGTTCCTATAGTCCAAATTTCAGGTTTCTGTGACCATTAGTTCACAATATAGAAAATTTTCAAAATCGTCCTATTTCCCCACCCCCCAAATTTGAATGAAAAATTTTCAAAAAATACTTTCTTCAGAACATAAATTCCGTGAGAGGATCATATAGTCCAAATTTTTAAGTTTCTAGGACCATTAGTTCAGAAGATACAAAATGTACCTATCCTACTTTCCCCCTTTCAACCCCCTAGAATCAGAATTAAAAAAAAACTTTGTTTCAGAATGTTTTTTCCTTTAGAGGATCTTATAGTCCAAACTTTAAGTTTCTAGGACCATTAGGTCAAAAGATAGAACATGTACCAAATTGCCCTTTTTCCTTCATTTCCCCCCATTTCCCCTTCTTATTGAAAAAAAAATACTTTCTTTAGAGTATTATTTCCGCGAGAGGATCCTATAGTCTAAATGTTAGGTTACTGGGGCCATTAGTTCAGAAGATGTTCAAAATTGTCCTATTTCCCCCTAAATTTATGTGATTAAATCAATAAATTCCCAAAAATAAAAAAATAAATGAGAAAAAAAATTTAGTAAAAAATTTGAGTCAAAAAATTAAGCGGAAAAAATTTTGAGTAAAAAAAAATTGAGTAAAAAAAATTTGGGTGAAAACACCTTCTAAGTAAAAAATTTAAGTAAAAAAAATTGAGTAAAAAAACTGAAGAATAAAATACAATTGAGTGAAAAAAATTTTTAGAAAAAAAATTGAGTGAAAAAAAATTTTGAGTAAAAAAAAATTTTGAGTAAAAAAAAATTTTTGAGTGAAAAAAAATTTTGAGTGGAAAAAAATTTTGAGTGAAAAAAAGTTTTGAGTGAAAAAACTTTAGAGTGAAAAAAAATTTTTGAGTGAAAAAAAATTTTGAGTGAAAAAAAATTATGAGTGAAAAAAAATTTGAGTGAAAAAAAATTTTGAGTAAAAAAAAATTTTGAGTGAAAAAAAAATTGTAAAAAAAAATTTTGAGTGAAAAAAAATTTTGAGCAAAAAAGTTTTGAGTGAAAAAAAATTTTGAGTGTAAAAAAAATTTTGAGTGAAAAAAAATTTTGAGTGAAAAAAAATTTTGAGTGAAAAAAAAATTTTGAGTGAAAAAATTTTAGTAAAAAAATGTTTTTTCCCCGAGAGGATACTATAGTTCAAATATCTAGTTTCTAGGACCATTAGTTCAAAATTCACCAAATTGCCCTATTTTCCCCCTTTTTGTCCCCCTTAAAACCGGAATTTTCAAAAAAGTACTTTTTTCAAAATGTTATTTCCGCGAGAGTATCCTTTATTCAAAATTTCAAGATTGTAGGACCATTAGTTCAGAAGATACAAAATGTACCAACGTGCCCTATTTTCCCCCTCCCCCCCACCTTAGAAACGGAATTTTCAAACTATTTCTTTTTCCAAAATGTTATTTCCGCGAGAGGGTCCTAGACTTCAAATTTCAAGTTTCTGGGAGCATTTGTTTAGAATATAAAAAATGTAACAATTTGCCCTATTTCCCCCTTTTTCCCCCCTTGGAGGCGGAATTTTCCAAAAAAAAATTTTCCGAAATTTTATTTCCACGAGAGGATCCTAGAGTTCAAATTTTAAGTTTCTAGGACTATTAGTTCAAAAGATACAAAATCCCCCAAAGGGCCCTATTTTCCCCCTTTTGCCCCCCTTAGAATCGGAATTTCCAAAAATCCCTTCTTAGTGGGTGGTTTTGTCGGGAGCCGAACCTACATTCCAAATTTCAAGTCTCTAGCTTCAGCGGTTTGGGCTGGGCGATGATTATTGCCAATCAGTCAGTCAGTCAGTCAGTCAGTCAGTCAGTCAGTCAGTCACCACACTCTTTTATATATATAGATTAAGCTTCTTACGTATAGTAAGGAAATATCATGAAAATTCAGAATATTGGGTTTGATTTTTGTTTTCTATACCCGAGTAAAAATTTTTGTATGGAGCAATATATGTTCTTATATTATTCCAGATCTGTTGATAGATCCGAGATTTGAAAGATCAGCACTGATCCGAAAAATGGATCGCTAAGATTAGATCAGTTTTAACCGGACGGATACAATTTGATCCGAAAAGTGGGTTTATCTAATTAGATCAGTTTTAATCGGTGGGATACAATTTCATCCGAAAAATGGTTGGATCTTATTGGACCAAGACAAAAAAAAAAAGATTTTTTTAGCTGGATAAAAAAAGATAAAATTTCATACGAAAGAAAAAAAAAATATTACAAAAAACTTTAGATAAAATTTTATCCGAAAAAAAAAATCTATTTTTAGAACTATATATAATTTAATCCGAACAATAAAATCTATTTTTAGAACTGATAAAGTTTTATCCAAACAATTTTTTTCAATATTAAGATATAAATATATATAAGCCCTGTTTTCGCATAACCGTATATATGTTAACATTAACCGATTAACCGAAAACGCATCCACGTTTAACCAAATTAACTTGGCATCACTTCTGTGAAAAAGGTTTGTGTATTTGCTATTAAGAAAGAAAATGGTTTGTGTCTTTGACATTTCAATAAAAATGTGAACTTGGCATCACTTTTTATCGACGCTTCATTTTAACGCCGATAATTATACAAGTTAAAAATAAGCGTGGATAATTTAAAATTTGTATGGGTAAGCGTATATACGGTTATGCGAAAACAGGGCTATAATTAAAATTTATTTAAAAAAAAAAAAAAAACTTCGAGCGGCGGGGGAATCGAACAGCTACCAACTGTTTTGTAATCGCAATCTCTACCCTCTGACCCAGCGGACGTTGTTAATAAATGACAACTTTAAAAGACTATGTTTTAAAAAAACTTAGAAAATTTTTGAAAATAGTTTATCATATATAATTATATCAAGTATAACTTATATATAATTAAATCCAGTTTATCTTATCGTGTATATGATTGCATCAAATTATATTCGATTTGAATTTGAACAAAATTTTTAAAAAAGACTTAGAAAATGTTTGCTAAAATTTGTGATTTTTTTTTTTTTTAGTTTATTTGCTGAGCTAATAGGGGGTTTAATACTGAGTTCAACAACATGATTTTCATCTTCCAATGCTCTTAACTTTCCAAGTTATAAAGCTTTAAAGTAAAAACGGTTTTTGGCTTATGAGCTTCACATTTTTCATCGGATCCAAATTTTCTTTCTGCCGTTGTATATTTAATAAAAATACCTTTAAAATGGTATAAAACATGTTTAAATTTTTTTACTTACCAACGGCCAAATAATGAGTTTTAAGTTTTTTTCGGAAGTTTCTTCAGACAAAAACAACTTTATCTGAAAATATTGCTAACATAAGTTCGAACCAAATACACTTTTAATTATTGGCAACAAATAAAGCTTTGATTTGAGCTTGATCTGAGGACTTTAGCTCTCTTAAAACCAGAGATATTGATGGTTAAACATTAAAGTTTTAAAATATTTTTTTCTTCGGATTAAATAATATCTATATATATAAAAGAGTGTGGTGACTGACTGACTGACTGACTGACTGACTGACTGATTGGCAATAATCATCGCCCAGCCCAAACCGCTGAAGCTAGAGACTTGAAATTTGGAATGTAGGTTCGGCTCCCGACAAAACCACCCACTAAGAAGGGATTTTTGGAAATTCCGATTCTAAGGGGGGCAAAAGGGGGAAAATAGGGCCCTTTGGGGGATTTTGTATCTTTTGAACTAATAGTCCTAGAAACTTAAAATTTGAACTCTAGGATCCTCTCGTGGAAATAAAATTTCGGAAAATTTTTTTTTGGAAAATTCCGCCTCCAAGGGGGGAAAAAGGGGGAAATAGGGCAAATTGTTACATTTTTTATATTCTAAACAAATGCTCCCAGAAACTTGAAATTTGAAGTCTAGGACCCTCTCGCGGAAATAACATTTTGGAAAAAGAAATAGTTTGAAAATTCCGTTTCTAAGGTGGGGGGGAGGGGGAAAATAGGGCACGTTGGTACATTTTGTATCTTCTGAACTAATGGTCCTACAATCTTGAAATTTTGAATAAAGGATACTCTCGCGGAAATAACATTTTGAAAAAAGTACTTTTTTGAAAATTCCGGTTTTAAGGGGGACAAAAAGGGGGAAAATAGGGCAATTTGGTGAATTTTGAACTAATGGTCCTAGAAACTAGATATTTGAACTATAGTATCCTCTCGGGGAAAAAACATTTTTTTACTAAAATTTTTTCACTCAAAATTTTTTTTTCACTCAAAATTTTTTTTCACTCAAAATTTTTTTTCACTCAAAATTTTTTTTACACTCAAAATTTTTTTTCACTCAAAACTTTTTTGCTCAAAATTTTTTTTCACTCAAAATTTTTTTTTACAATTTTTTTTTCACTCAAAATTTTTTTTTACTCAAAATTTTTTTTCACTCAAATTTTTTTTCACTCATAATTTTTTTTCACTCAAAATTTTTTTTCACTCAAAAATTTTTTTTCACTCTAAAGTTTTTTCACTCAAAACTTTTTTTCACTCAAAATTTTTTTCCACTCAAAATTTTTTTTCACTCAAAAATTTTTTTTTACTCAAAATTTTTTTTTACTCAAAATTTTTTTTCACTCAATTTTTTTTCTAAAAATTTTTTTCACTCAATTGTATTTTATTCTTCAGTTTTTTTACTCAATTTTTTTTACTTAAATTTTTTACTTAGAAGGTGTTTTCACCCAAATTTTTTTTACTCAATTTTTTTTTACTCAAAATTTTTTCCGCTTAATTTTTTGACTCAAATTTTTTACTAAATTTTTTTTCTCATTTATTTTTTTATTTTTGGGAATTTATTGATTTAATCACATAAATTTAGGGGGAAATAGGACAATTTTGAACATCTTCTGAACTAATGGCCCCAGTAACCTAACATTTAGACTATAGGATCCTCTCGCGGAAATAATACTCTAAAGAAAGTATTTTTTTTTCAATAAGAAGGGGAAATGGGGGGAAATGAAGGAAAAAGGGCAATTTGGTACATGTTCTATCTTTTGACCTAATGGTCCTAGAAACTTAAAGTTTGGACTATAAGATCCTCTAAAGGAAAAAACATTCTGAAACAAAGTTTTTTTTTAATTCTGATTCTAGGGGGTTGAAAGGGGGAAAGTAGGATAGGTACATTTTGTATCTTCTGAACTAATGGTCCTAGAAACTTAAAAATTTGGACTATATGATCCTCTCACGGAATTTATGTTCTGAAGAAAGTATTTTTTGAAAATTTTTCATTCAAATTTGGGGGGTGGGGAAATAGGACGATTTTGAAAATTTTCTATATTGTGAACTAATGGTCACAGAAACCTGAAATTTGGACTATAGGAACCTCTCGCGGAAATAATATTCTGAAGAAAGTACTTTTTTAAAAAGGCACTTCTTTGGTACATATTCTATTTTCTGACCTAATGGTTCTAGATACTTAAAGTTTGGACTATAAGATCATCTCGCGGAAAAAACATTCCGAAACAAAGTTTTTTTTTCAATTCCGCTTCTAGGGTGGAAAAGGGGGATAATAGGACAATTCGGTACACTTTGTATGTTCTGAACTAATTTTCACAAAAACTTAAAAATTTTGACTATGGGATCCTTCGCGGAAATAACATTGTAAAGAAAATTATATTTTGAAAATTTGGCTTCTAAGGGCGAAAAAGGTGGAAAGTAGGGTAATTTTGTGTCTGCTGAACTAATGGTCGTAGATTCTTGAAATTTGGACTGTACGATCCTCTCGCGGAAATAACTTTCTGAAAGAAGTACTTTTTTGAAAATTCCGGTTTGTATCTGCTGAACAAATAGGACTGCTCGATCCTCTCGCGTGGACTGCACGATCCTCTCGCGGAAATAACATTCTGAAAAAAGTAATTTTTTGAAAATTCCGCTTTAAAGGGTGAAAAAGGGGAAGGTAGGGCAATTTTGTATCTGCTGAAAATATGGTCCTAGATACTTGAAATTTGGAGTGAACGATCCTCTCGCGGAAATAACATTCTAAAGGAAGTACTTTTTCAAAATTCTGGGGGAAAATGGGGTAAAGTAGGACAATTTTGAATCTGCTGAACTAATGGTCCTTAATACTTGAAATTTTAACTGTACGATCCTTTCGCGAAAATAACAGTCTTAAAGAAGACCTTTTTCAAAAATTCCGCTCCAACAAGGAAAAAGGGGGAAGTAGGGCAATTTTGTATCTGCTGAACTAATGGTCCTAGATACTTGAAATTTGAACAACACAATCCTCTCGCGGAAATAATATTCTTAAGAAAGTACTTTTTGAAAATTCCGTGGAAAAAGGGGGTGAGTGGGGTAATTTTGAATCTGCTGAACTCATGGTCCTAGATACTTGAAATTTCAACTGAACGATCCTCTCGCGGAAATAACATTGTTAAAAAAAAACTTTTTTAAAAATTCCGCTTCTACGGCAAAAAAGGGGGAAAGCAGGGCAATTTTGTATCTGCTGAACTAATGGTTGAACTGTACAATCCTATCCCGAAAATAACGCTCTAAAAGAAGTACTTTTTTGAAAAATTCGTTTTTAAAGGGGGAAAATGGGGAAAGAAGGGCAGTTTCGTATCTGCTAAACGAATAGTCCCAGAAACTTGAAATTTTAACTCTATGATCCTCTCGCGGAAAAAACAGTTTGTAAAAAGTAATATTTTGAAAAATCCTTTTATAAGGGTGGGGGTGGGAGTAGAAGGGGTTTAATAGGGCAATTTTGTATCTTCTGAACAAACTTGAAATTTTGAATCTGGATGCTCTTGCGGAAATTATTTTTTGAAAAATATACTTTTTTGAGAATTTTGGTTTTAAGGAAGCCCAAAAGGGGGAAAATAGGGCAATTTGCTAAACTTTAAACTAATGGTCTTAGAAACATGACATTTGGAATATGGGATCATATCGCGGCAATAACATTCTAAAAGAAGTACTTTTTTGAAAATTTCGCTTTTAAGGGGTAGAAAGGGGGAAAGTAGTGCAATTTTGTATATGCTAAAGTAATGGTCCTAGATACTTGAAAATTGGACTCTACGATCCTTCCGCGGAAATAACATTCGGAAAGGAATACTTTTTTGAAAATTTCTCTTTTAAGCAAAGTACTCTGTTCGAGTTCACAGGAAAAAATCTGTCAAACTCCATATAAAAAAAATAAATTTTGGCAGCGCGAGGAATTATAGGGAAATTGTTAAAAAAAGTTTTCACCCATTTTTATTATACAAGACAATTTAAATTGCCGTGAAAAAGTGACATTTCAGTTTTGTTATGATCGTTTCTTTCTTATAATTGTAAAAATTTGTTGATTTTTAAATGTCTTATTACGATTTAAGGCGTTGAAAGTTTAAGTGAAATTTTCACCGTAAAAAACAGAGTACTAAGCTTTAAGGGGAAAAAGATGGGAAAATAGAGCAATTTTGAGTCTGCTGAACTAATGGTCCTAGATACTTGGAAGTTGGACTGTACGATCCTCCCGCGGAAATAACATTCGGAAAGAAATACTTTTTTAAAAATTCTTCTTTTAAGGGGGAAAAAGGGGAAAGTAGGCCAATTTTGTATCTGCTGAACAAATAGTCCTAGATACTTGAAAATTGGACTGCACGATCCTCTCGCGGAAATAAAATTCGAATGGGGGACTTTTTGGAAAATTCCGCCTCTAAGAGGGAAAAGGGGGAAAGTAGAACTAATGGTCCGGGAGACTTGAAATTTGGACTGAACGATCTTTTCGCGAGAATAACATTCTGAAAGAAGTACTTTTTTAAATATTCCGATTTTGAGTGGGAAAAGGGGAAAAGTAGGGCTATTTTGTATCTGCTGAAATAATGGTCCTATATACTTGAAATTTGGACTGTACGATCCTCTCGCGGAAATAACATTCTCAAGGAAGTACTTTTTTGAAAACTCTACTTTTAAGGGGGGGGGGGGGGTTATATAACATTCTAAAAGAAGTACTTTTTTTTTAATTCTGATTCTACGGGGGGAAAAGGGAGAAAGTAGGGCAATTTTGAATCTGCTGAACTAATAGTCCTACATACTTGAAGTTTGGACTTTACGATCCTCTCGCGGAAAGAACATTCTAGAAGAAGTAATTTTTTGAAAGTTCTCCTTCTAAAGGGGGAAAAGGTGGAAAGTAGGGCAATTCTGTATCTGCTGAACTAATGATCCTAGATACTTGAAATTTTAACTGTATGATCCTCTTGCGGAAATAACATTTTAAAATAAGTCCTTTTTGTAGAAAGTTCCGCTTCTAAGGGGGAAAAGGCGGAAAGTAGGGCAATTTTGTATCTGCTCAACTTATGGTCCTAGATACTTGAAACTTAGACTGCACGATCCTCTCTCTTGGAATTAACATTCTGAAAGAAGTACTTTTTTAAAATTGCTGAACTAATGGTTCTAGATACTTGAAATTTGGCTGAACGATCCTGTCGCGGAAATAACATTCTTAAGAAAGTACTTTTCAAAATTCTGTGGGAAAAAGGGGGAAAGAAGGGCAATTTTGAATCTGCTGAACTAATGGTCCTAGATTCTTGAAATTTGAACTGAACGATCCTTTCGCGAAAATAACATATTTAAAGAACTTCCACTTCTATGGGAAAAAAGGGGAAAGTTGGGCACTTTGGGGGATTTTGTATCTTTTGAACTAATAGTTTTAGAAACTTGAAATTTGGACTCTATGATCCTCTCGCGAAAAAAGAACTAAAAAAATATTTTTTTGAAAATTCCGCCTCCAAGGTCGGGAAAATAGAGCAAATTGGTACATTTTTTATCTTCTGGACAAATGGTCCCAGAAACTTAAAATTTGAACTCTAGGATCCTCTCGCGGAATTAACATGCGGAAAACAAAATTTTTTGAAAATTCCGCCTCCAAGGGTGGGAAAAGGGGAAAATAGGGAAAATCGATAAATTTTTTATCTTCTGAACAAATGGTCCCAGAAACGTGAAGTTTGGTCTTTAGGATCCTCTCGCGGAAACAGCATTCAGAAAAAATATTGTTTGTAAAATTCCTCCTCCACGGTGGGAAAGGGGGGGAAATAAGGAAAATCGGTACATTATTTATCTTTTAAACAAATGGCTCCAGAAACTTGAAATTTGAACTCTAGGATCATCTCGCAAAAAAAAAAACATCTTGAAAAAAGTAGAAGTGGGAAACTAGGGCAATTTTGTATCTTCTGAACTAAAACTTTAAGTTTTGATCCTCTCGCGGAAAAAATTTTTTGAAAAATACACTTTTTGAAAATTTTGGTTTTAAGGAGGGCCAAGATAGGGCAATTTGGTAAATTTTAAACTAATGGTCTTAAAAACATGACATTTGCAATATAGGATCATCTCGCGGAAATAACATATTGAAAGAAGTACTTTTTTGAAAATTACTTTTTAAAGGGGGAAAGAAGGTCAATTTTTTATCTGCTGAACTAATGGTCCTAGATATTGAAGTTCGGACTGTACGATCCTCTCGCGGAAATAACATTATGGAAGAAGTACTTTTTTGGAAAAATCTACTTCTATGGGGGAAAAAGAGGGAAAGTAGGGCAAATTTGAAATTTGAATCTTCTTGCGGAAACAACATTCTAATGGAGGTACTTTTTTGAAATTTCGCTTCTACGGGAAAAAAGGGGGAAATTAGGGCAATTTTGTATCTGCTGAACTAACGGTCCTAGATACTTGAAATTTGGAGTGTACAATCCTCTCGCGGAAAAAATATTCTGAAAGAAGTACTTTTTTGAAAATTTTGTTTAATAGGTGGAAAAGGGGGAAAGTAGGGCAATTTTGTATCTGCTGAACTAATGGTCCTAGATACTTGAATTTTGAACTGTTTTGTATCTGCTGAAATAATGGTCGTAGATACTTAAAGTTTGGAGTGTACTATCCTATCGCGGAAATAACATTCTGGAAGAAGCACTTTTTTAGAAAATTCTGCTTCTAAGGGGGAAATTGGGGAAAGTAGGGCAATTTTGTATCTACTGAATTTAATGGTCCTAGATACTTGAAATTTGGACTGTACGATCCTTTCGCGGAAATAACATTCTAAAATAAGTACTTTTATGAAAATTCTGCTTCTAATGGGGAAAAAGGGAGAAAGTAGAAATACTTAAAATTGGTACTTTACGATCCACTTGCGGAAATTACATTCTGGGAAAATAATTTTTTGAATTTTCGCTTCAATTTGGTACATATTGTTCCTTATGCACTAATGTTCCTTTAAACTTAAAGTTTGAACTATGGGATCGTTTCGCCAAAATAAAATTTTTTGCAACTTTAAATCTACTCAAAATATAATATTTTAAAGGTCGAAACTAACAATTTTTATGTTTAATTAAAAAATAGTAAGAATTTGAAGTAATAAAGTTTTTTTTTTTTTTACAGCTAACCGGTAACGAAGTACCGGGCGAGTTAGCTAGTTATATATATAATGATATTGGATTTTTTTTAAATATGCTCGTATACGTTATTTGATATTAAGTCACATATAAATATGAATGCAATCAGATTAAGTTATATGTGTCACATATAATTATGTCTCCCACATGTATTTATATATTAATATGGTTATCATTAGATGTAATTTTATATAACTCCATTTAAAAAATTTGGAAAAACTCAATGCGAGATATAATTACCCAGGTAGAAAAATACAACCGTTAAAACGCTTTAAAAGCGCTTTGTATGGTAGTACGAATGCTCTCAGACCATACTGAAAACCATCATCAAAGCGCTTTCAGACTGTCATAATGATAACACCGTTAGACGGTTTATTTGAAGCGTTTTTAAAGACATTTATAATAATGATTTTAGAACGCTTCGTTATAGCGCTTTTAAAGCATTGCAAAAACCAAAAATGTATCACTTTTAAAACGGTATGTAAAGCAATTTTAAAGTGCTTTATATGCAAAAAAAAAAGCAATTTACAAGCATTTCAGATATAAAACCTAAAGTAATTTTCTATCAGTTTAAAAACCAAATGAAAATTTATTTTTGTTTTAATTTTTATTGTTTTAAGAAAAGATAAATATATTCTTTTTTTTTATAAAAAATAACTGTTTTTTATACCAAAAACTAAATAGAATTTCGTTTAGTTATTCTCTCTTCTGCTGCCGCTAGTCAGCGGCTTGTTTTGGTCACGATAGAGACTCATTTTCAAATTGTAGAAGAAGGTGTTCTGCAACGGGAAAACAAAATGAGTTTATTAATATAATAGGTATAAAGCATTTCTGATCTGACGAAAACTGCGATGTGTTTTTTTTTTTAATCTTTTAAAAAAAAGATCTAGAAATTTGCTTAATTTGATGCTTTCGCGGTAAGGCAAACTTCACAAATATCAACAAAAAAAATTGAAAAGCTTCTATTAACATAAATTTTACTTTAAAAATATAACGCGAAGGGACGAAATTAGGTTGATACCTAAAATTGTTTTGTGAAAAACACATACATGTTTTGGTCAAAGATATATAGTTGTTGGCCAGCATAATATTCAGGCACCGGATTTTAAAAACCGAAAACACAAAATTTTAAGTTTTTATCAAAATTAAAAAATTTTATTGTGTTCAAAATAAAATATTTTTCTATAATATTTTTTTTATTTTCATCGATAGATGAAAATATATTTTTCTTTCAAAAAAAATTAAAACAAAAAATAACAAAAGAAACTTTTTCCAAAGATATTTAAAATGATATTTATCAAAAACAAAACCAAAAAAAAAAAAAAAAAAAACAAAAAAAAAAAGTTTTTTTGTAAAACTAAAAGTTGGAACAAATGTTGTTGTTATTTTTGTAACAAATTTTGTATATGTTTGTATGTATTTTGTATTTATTTTTCAAATGCCAAATATTTAAATACAAAAATTACCAAAACAAATTTGAAACAATAAAAAACTTTTTATTTTTCGATCCTTTTATATTTTTCTTTTCTTTTAAAAAGTTTTTTTTTTTTGGTTTTGGTTTTTATTTTCATAACGAAAAATATTTTGAAATAGATATTTATTTTAATTTTTTTTTCTTTGAAATTTAAATTTTATTCAACTTCTACGATAAATATATTTGATAAAAACCAAAAATAAAAAGTTTTCCGGTCCTTGATAATATTACCTTTCAATTCATTCAAAACTTTTATGGTGCTAAAATTTTTTTTTGAAACTCCTTTAGTCGGTTTTCCAACGCCGCTAAACATTTGCTGTAAACCTGGGGACATTATAACGGAAAGGATACTTCCAATGGCCTTATATCATACATGGGAATTTTTAATTGGCATTGAATTTTCATTGGCATTAGTTGGAACTAATGCACACATGTGAAGAGGACCGGCGAAACTATGGAGATTCTAAGAACCAAAAATGCCCTCCATTTTGCTCTATCTAACTTAGTTTTCGAGATATTATGCGTGTTCGTTTACCTAACTACAATTATCTCATTTTTACTACTTTTAATAAAGCTGGAAATTTGTAATACAAAAAGTAAACAAAACTTTCCAGTTGTAGTAAAAAAAGTAAGAAATTTGGGTAAACAAACAGACCTATAACCATTTTAAGTTTTAACCAGGGTTGGCAACCGAAACGAATAACGGTATTGGTATTACATATTTATTATATATTATAAAGGTAACGGTAAAGGTAACGGTATTTTCGATAATTTCGGTAACGGTTAACCGTTACCGAATTATCAATACCGGTACGTACCGGTATTATAAATGAAATGTTAACCAGTCACAAATTTGCTAAAAACGCGTAAAAAATAAAAAAAAATTAAAAAACTGCTAAATTCTGTATATTTTCTATACATAATTATATGTGTACTAGCATTTAATACTATGAAATAACTCAGAATTAAATAAAAACATTCACGCAATATTGTAATTTTACAAATACGAACTCATGCTCGTAGAGCAGAGATCTTCAAAACACCGCACATGTGAGAATGCTCTCATAAAAATTAAGTGTACTCTCACACCTACATGCGCTCATACATTGAACAAAAACAATTCTCTCTTCTCTTCTTGCTCAAAATATACTAAGAGAAATAATCATAAAGAAATTGAATGTAAATATTTTGTAAAGCGAACATTTTTGATAGACCAGAATGCTTAGTTTGGCACGCTATGTTAAGTGTAACATAGCTTGACATTTTAACCATTGTTATTTACTATATTTTTTATTTTTGATATGAATAAATGTATTTATATTTTTACTATAAGTTTCTCTAAGTGCATTGAGTAACAGAGAGCTCAATCTTACTCATACAAAGACAAAATATGATTGTGTGTGTTTGGGGATCACTGTCGTAGAGACACCCTTGTTCAATAAGCAAACAAATCTGCATTTTGAGCCATATGAGAAATCTGAATTTTAAGCCATTTGAGAAATCTCTGATTATAGCTGACGCGGTTTGCTAAATTTCTGTCTGGATAATTCAGGTAGAATCTGCTGAAAAATCCGTCAAGACAGTTGAAAAATCTGCTGATTTTAATAGAGAAATCCGCTGATTTCAAATAAACAGCTTGAACTGTTTATTTGAAATCAGCAGATTTCTCTGTTAAAATGATCAAAATTGTTTGTCCTGTTGTTAAAAAAATTTGAATTTTCTAATCTTGGTCAATGAACTTAACACGGCATAAAAATGTTTCATTTTCTAAACAAATAGACAATAAATTAAATAAAACATGTTTTTCTGATGTTTTGTAAGTTTTTCAGGGGGACCTTTTTTTCATTTGGTCCGATTTTCCCATTTCGGAACTTAACCAGCCTATGACCAAAGACGTATTCGTACCAGCAGAGTAGCACGTTTATTTCGGACCGTACGTGTCTTTTACAAACGGAAAGGCGAACATCGCTTACAATCGAGGTCCAAGACCGATATTCGAATTTAGTTAATTGCGAATGTGATCATTGGTTGGATTGGCAATGAACAAAAATTTGTTTAATTATTTAAAGTATATTAAAAATATTTTAATATGTTTTTAATCCACAACAAAATTAAAATAAATAATATTAATGCAACCGAAACAAAACCGATATAATACCGGTAAATGTCCGAATAAAGGTAACGGTTTTTTATCGGTAACGGTATTAAACATTTTTTATTTCGGTATTGGTAACGGTAACGGTAGTCAATATTAAAGGGTTTTTAATCGGTAACGGTATTGAAAGGGTAACGGTAGCCAACACTGGTTTTAACCAAAAAAAAATTTCATAACTGGTTGACGGAAATACGACTTTTAATATTGCTAATGCTTTGTTTTCATTAAGACATTTATTAATGCCAATGAAATTTTTCATAATTGGCATTACTAATGCTACTAATTCCTTAACGGGCATTGGCATTGATTGAAACAATGCTAATGCTAAAAATTTCATTGGCATTAGTTTCAATATAATGCCAATGAAATCGTCAATTAATTAGTCCATTTATTTAAATAGTCCCATGTATGCCTCATATAATGAGTCGGCCTTACATTTTAATCGCATCAGGTCACGCTGAATAACAAAATAAAAATTAGTAATTTTGATTCAAATGTAAATATAGAAAAATACATACCAGTGAATTGCAAAATTGCTGATCAGTTTTAACCTTGTTGTCACACTCCTCAAACTTAACTAAATCTGTTATGGGGTCGTCTAAAGTTAATTCGCTTTTAATGTCGGCTTTTTGGTCGTCGTAAACCATATTTAAAAAGTAGTGTAAAAAAATGTTGTAAAAAATTGTATTCCTAAACCAACATAAATTTGGCGAAAAAGTAATCTCAAAAAGCTTTTTCAAAACGTTCATAAAGCGTTATGAAATAATGCTTTAAAAATGCTTTATTTTTGATAAGTCATGACTTTTTTTTTTACCGTCATGAATTTATACTTGGAAGTGCTTTAAAAATGCTATTTTTTTATTACCGTCATGAGTTTCTACTTTGGAGTGCTTTAAAAACGCTTTTTTTTTATAACCGTCATGAATTTCTACTTGGGTATGTACTTTGTTTGATATGAAAACATATTATTTCATATGGCAATATATACATACATCAAATAATGTAAAATTATATGTATTCATTTTTACTCGGGTAGCTTTTTCCTACAGCTTTTTTTGGTAATATTCAAGTTTATGACTATTATAAACTTGGTTTTAGCAATATATACTAGGGTGTCCCAAAAAAAAAAAAGTTGTCCGGGCTCAAGCATAATTTGAAAGCTTATAGGATAAAGTATTTTTGAGATTTTTTTCAGATTTTTCGGAAAAGGTTTTAAGGTCGCGCAAATCGATTTTTTGCTGAAAATCGGCTTTGCCGACCGTTTTTTTAACTTTCTTTATAAAATCGTTAATAGTTACGAGTTTCTTCACTCCTGAGGAAATATTTTTAAAGAAAAATGTCCAAATTTTATTTTTGTGTGCATAAACTATATGTTTTGGCAACTCTTTTGCTCATTTGGGTACCCTACATTAGATTTTTTCGTAAATTTTCCAAAAATTTTGAAAATAACGCTTTGTAACTTTTAAAATTTCTATGAAAGTCAAAAAAAGTAATAATGCAGTTTGAAAGATAAATTAATTCTTTATAATTTAGCAACAATAATTTTTGAATTCGCTCTTACCGTTCCAAAGTAATACCATTTTAAAGTTTTCAACCCATTGTATAAAACTAATAATAAAATAAAATATTGAATTTAAAAAAGTTATTGTCTTCCACTATTTAATATCTTGGGGTAAAAACTTGTAAATAGGCTATATATGATGGGTTTAAAAGCTAAATACCGGGACTATGAGATGCAGCTTTCAGAAATAACAAACAAGAGTGTTAAATTCGGTTGTGTAGAATATTTTATGCCCTGCAATATGTAAAAAAATAAAAAAAATGTTTATAAAAATGTTTTTTGACAAGGCAGTATTGGTGGTCCCAAGCGGCGGCCGGAAGGGGAGACCTTCCCCCTCGCGATAAATATTACCAATACATTCATTGTGCTTTTTCCACTGAAGTAATCAAATTTTCATCATTATTTGAATAAATCCGTGCCCACAAAATGGGGCGGGCCGAAAATAAGCATTTTCTTATTTCCTAGGTGCAGGTACATGACTTTATATATCTTCTTTTACAAAAAAGTTTTATTTTTTTAACAAAATTACAAAATATAATGTAAAAAATACGTTATTTGTTGATTCTTCAAGGGGCAACTTTTTTCCCCCTTGACCGATTTTTTCCATTTGTGAAGATAACCTTCCTATGACCATAAGACATATTCATGCCTAACATCATGAGTCTATCTCTTTTATTTTTGACTCCATCGTGTCTTATACAGCCGGACAGACGGACATTTTGACCTTCTATCCTAAATTACCAACAAACGTGACTTGTTAGGGAGTTGCTAAAAGCAGTTTTGTGTTCAGCATAAAAAAATCTTAAGGCTCCAACTTCTCACATTTCTGTTACTGACCAAAACTCGAATTTTTCAGGTCTTTATAAGAACTTTATTATTTTATTATTAGTTTTGTACAATGGATATAAATCTTTAAAATGGTATTACTCTGGAACGGTAAGAGCAAATTCAAAAATTATTGTTGCTAAATTATAAAGAATTAATTTATCTTTCAAACTGCATTATTACTTTTTTTGACTTTCATAGAAATTTTAAAAGTTACAAAGCGTTGTTTTCAAAATTTATGGAAAATTTACGAAAAAATCTAATGTAGGGTACCCAAATGAGCAAAAGAGTTGCCAAAACTTATAGTTTATGCACACAAAAATAAAGCTTGGACATTTTTCTTTAAAAACGTTTACTCAATAGTAAAGAATATTGTGTTTATTGACGAACTTATAAAGAAAGTTAAAAAAACGGTCGTCAAAGCCGATTTTAAGCACAAAATCGATTTGCGCGACCTTAAAAACTTTTCCGAAAAATCTGAAAAAAATTTCAAAAATACTTTACCCTATAAGCTTTCAAATTATGCTTGAGCACCCAAGGAAATCGAATAAAGGTTTTTTTTTGGGACGCCCTAATATATACGCCGTATATACGCTTACTTATACAAATTTTAAACTATCCACGATTATTTTTAACTTGTATAATTATTGGCATTAAATTTAAGTTTCGATAAAAAGTGAAGCCAAGTTCGCATTTGAAAATAAAATGTTTTTTTCCGTGTTTGCTTAAATAAACTTTGACATTCAACAAAAGTGGTGCCAAAAAAATTTTAAATTTTAATGTTAAAATATAAACGGTTACGCGAAAACAGGGCTAATGTTTCTTGCTATCAAAATATATGGTTAAACGAATCATAAAACAATGTTTCAACTAAACCATGTTTTACCATAGCAATGCGAATGTGCTATAATCCCGTATTCTCATACACGTCTTTTAATTTTAAATTAAACGACTCTTTTAGTATTTATTCCATTACAACGAAATGACACTATATGGTAATAGAATGATGAGCTAAAACGAGTCGTTAAATTTAAAACGAGTCGTATGCGATTCCTCCTTTATTTTCTTTTCCTTCCTTTTTCTTTCTTTTTCTTTTTTTTTTCTTTGTGAAATTTGGTCTGGGGGGGTAATTTCCCCTTCCCCCCCCCCTTGTACCCGCGCTTGTTATTTTATTTTTACTACATTTTTATTGTTTTGACTACAAATGTTAGTAGTTTTTACTACATAAGTCAGTTGTTTTGTGTCAGTTAAAATAACTAACATTGTTAGTTGATTTAACTGAAAAAGTAGTTGACCCCAAAACAAAGTAGTTATTTTAACTGACATTTTGAGTTGATTTTACTAACATAATTTTTTGAGTGTAGTGTTTAATCACTTCTTAAATATACAATATTATGCATTCGCAATGAAGTGGTTAATAAGTATACTCAAAATTTCAAAGTTATAGAATAGTATGAAGACCACTTCATATGTACTGAAAAACGAGTTGAAACAACTACTTACTTGCTGCGACAACTATATGAAAATGTAATGAGATATTCAGTAGATATTCACTACTTCAGAAGCAGTAGAAGTCCTTTTTATCATTGTTCTAAGTAATGTTTTTTTTTGCTGGGAACCGTTGCTTTAGAGCAAAAAGCAAAAGAATGAATTTTTCAACACATATTAGAGAGGAAATTTGCCCCCCCCCCCCCCAAAAAAAAAAAAGAAAAAACGCCCCTGCAATTTTTTATTTTTTTTGCATGTTGGAGGGTATAAAAGATTCGGCACAGCCGAATTCAACACTCTACTCTTACTTGTTTTTTGTGTCATTTTAGTTCTTTTTTTAAGAAAAATCTCATAAGTCTACTAAGATATACATTAAAAGGGTTAAAATGTTCTATGAATATTTTCTCAAATTTTCTGGTGATTACCAAATGCAGAATGTTCGACGGGCTTAAGAAAAAAGCATAAAAAAGGAAAATTGTAAAGATCATTTATTTTTATATTTATGCCTGAAATTGTATACAATTGTGTCTAACACATATAGACTTATGTTGCTTATGGTCTTTGATTCAAATATTAGGCCTTTTTTGTTGGCAAACTTTGATTGTTAACATACGTCAAAACGAAAAAAACGAAACGTTAACTTCCATAAATTTCTTAATTTAATTTAGCGTTGTTTGGAATAGTTTTGTAAAATATTACACATTTTCGATGAAATATTAATAAAATTAGTTTATTAGACGCAATTTAGCTTGTAAGCAATACAAAAACAATTATCTTTTTTATTAATACCAAAGAGTGCCATTACCAATAAGAGAATCATTCACAATGTATGCAAGTTAATTTTTAACTTCTAGAATTTTGAGCGTTATCACTAATGTGAACTTTGTATGGTAGAATACTAATAATTATGCCAACAAAATACGCCTATTATAAAACACTTAATAACGTTATTATACATCTACTCCATCTAGTGACTAATTTTGACATACAACTACATTTCTATTGAAATTTTTTAGTTATTTTATGTATTTGGGAAGTACATATAACAATTTTAGCTCTTGTATGAATGTTTTATATGTATTCGAGGAACTCGTATAACAATTTTATTTTATGATAACTTTTATTTTATGGAATTTTTATGCTTTAAAATAATGGAATTATTATGTTTTGTTTTTTTAGAAAAATTATGGGATTTGTTGCTATATTTATAATTTTGTAAATTATAAAATTTTTTATAACAAATTAGAATCGGTCGTTATAAAGTAAATGAAATAATTTGTGCTATAATCTGCAAAAAAAAAAAACATTAATAGAAGCAATTGTAATCACATCTCGAATTATGGCTTAAAAGTTCCATAATTAAGAACACAATTTTTAGATTTTAAAAAAATCTAAGGTTTCGGACTTTTTCAAAAACTTGGTTTTATTTTTTAAAAGTTAACAAAATAAGTGTATTCGAATAATTTTTTCATATTTTTTTTTTCCTAAAACTGCATTTAATACCAACAAAATGTTGTTTAACTTTTTTTAAGATATCGATATTTTTTGGTGGTCAAAATAATTGAAAATTTCAATTTCTTAATTTTTTCAAAAAATGGCCATTTTGAAAAATTGATTCCAACTTAACACCATCTTGGAATAAAAGGCTGAAAATTGGTGTGCAAATTGCATTTAATACGTACTAAAACATATCTATAAAGAAAATAAATCGAAGAGGGTCGGGTCCGAAAGTGTGCGATTTGTCATGGAATGCCCCATATATTTTAAGTTTCATGCAAATCGGTTCATAAAGGTGGGTAAGTTGCTCGGTTTTCACGTGAAAATCTGTCAAACTCCATATAAAAAAAACATAAATTTCACACTGGCTTTACAAAAGCGTAAAAATTTCGCTGAAGAGGTATTCTGTTCACTGGTGAAAAACCGGCAAAATAATCCGGTATATGTTGCATCAATACGCATCAACACTAAAAGCAACATTTTTTTATATTGTACAGACCATTTAAAAAGCGGTGAAATTTAACATTCAGATGTAAAATGAAGTAATTATAAGTGTTTGGGACTGTAAGCATTAATAATATCACATAACTTACCAAAAAATGTTATTTAAAGTTATTTTATGTATTCTGACGCGCAAAACATAACCAAACATATGACTGTCAAATTTTCGCTACAAATTAATTGATGTTTCGAAACATTTTTTTTTTGAACAACTTACTTAGCTTAAAGCTAAGTAAGTTGTTCACCGGTGAAAAAAAATGTTTCGAAACATCAATTAATTTGTAGCGAAAATTTGACAGTCATATGTTTGGTTATGTTTTGCGCGTCAGAATACATAAAATAACTTTAAATAATATTTTTTGGTAAGTCATGTGATATTATTAATGTTTACAGTCCTAAACACTTATAATTACTTCATTTTACATCTGAATGTTAAATTTCACCGCTTTTTAAATAGTCTGTACAATTTAAAAAAATGTTGCTTATAGTGTTGATGCGTATTGATGCAACATATACCGGGTTATTTTGCCGGTTTTTCACCAGTGAACAGAATACCTCTTCAGCGAAATTTTTACGCTTTTGTAAAGCCAGTGTGAAATTTATGTTTTTTTTTATATGGAGTTTGACAGATTTTCACGTGAAAACCGAGCAACTTACCCACCTTAAGGGTTGAGTTATTTCCCTTGTAAGCGTTTATTCATTCGGCCAGTTAGATTTTTTTTACTTGTTTGAATTGCAGTTGTAATTTTTCGAATTTTAATTCTTTGAAAAATTTCCGATTCATCTTATTTGAACTTTAATTGATATTTTTCGAATTTAATTTGAATTTCACATTATTTTATCTTCCACAGTATGAGATAGACATATTGTAACCTATTAAATATTAAATTTAAATATTTAAAAAAAACGGTAAAAAAAACTTGTATATTAAGCTTTTACAAAAAAAAAAAAAAAAAACTTTATTCAGCAAAGCTTTTACTTCACTTTATTTTAACAGCTTTAGAGTGAAGGCATATATAATTGTTATACAAAAATATTGCTACAGAATTTAAATAATTTCCCTAAATATAACAGTTTTGGTTTTGTCCTTTAGGGTTTTTAATACTTAACCCACATATTATACACCAGCCATCTTTAACATTTCTTCTATTTGAACTATTTTTTCTCTAGGTTTTCCATTTTCCAAACCTCTTCTACACTCTTCTTTATCAATTTTTTGCCAACCCTGCCAAGTAACAAAAGGTTGGGATTTTAAAATTTCTTCTAAGCCTGGTTTAGCATCATCAGTATTAATACGTTTTGCTAAAACATCATCACATATAGTTTTTGCAACACTAAAAGCACCATTCATTGTTGTTATTATTACACCAGTAGGTCCAGTACCCAACCAGCCAGCAACATATAAGCCTTCATCGATATTGGCATCATTTACTGACTTTAAAACTCTACCGCTTTCATTGAAAACTTTACCAGATTTTGTATCAAAACATATATCATTATCAGCACAAGATGATTTATAGCCTATGCTTCTTAAAATCAAATCGGTACTTAAAATTTCTTCTTGATCTGTAGCTATTGCTCTATCCTTTTCCATATTATTGATGGTCAGAGTAAATTCTCTATCATTTATAGCTTTTGGTGATCTCATGAATATGGGTAGAAATTGTTTTCTATTTTGGGCTGTTGCTGATTGTTCATTTAAACTTTTTAGCATTAGTTCTGTTAAACGTTTACGTGGTCTTGCTAAGTTTTCTACTTGTTGGGGAATTCCTTCAAAATCTTTTGGTCTCCATTGTGTAGTTACATTCGGAAGTTTTAACATTTCTCTTAATTCTTTAATGGTAAAAGCAACTTGTAATGGTCCTCTACGACCAACAAGATAAACTTGTTCTATGTTATTGTTGGCTAAAGTTTCTAAAGCATAGGAGGTTATATCCGTTTTCTGGAAGAGATACAAAAATGAGAGAAAGTTAAGATTTTAAATGTAACATTGTTTGAAACAAGTGAGAGTGTTCACACCCCTCTTCAAGCAAGTTTAGGTTTTGTTTAAATTGTGACAAAATCGGGTATTGGCATTTCACTCCTCTTTATTTAGAACTTTAGAAATACTAAAAAATAAAATCCTAGCTGATCCTGTGTTTGAATAATTGCTAAACAATTATACTGTTTGACAACAAAAACCTCCCAGTGAAATATCCAATTGACCCCCAAAAGTGCTAAATTATTTTTTTAACATGGTAATGTTTTTAGGCTGGTGTCTAATTTTAAAAAGGTTACAGGACGCCACCTCAGTTTGACTATATAAGCTAACGATTAACAAAAAAGGAAATGAGAATTACTAAAACCAAAAATTTTAATAACTTGGGTTTGTAACTTGGATAATAATTCACCTGGTGGTGTATAAAACCGTTTTTCACCAGCTGGTGTATAAAAAGTAAGATAATTATTTTTCAACAAAAAAAAATTTTTTTTTTCATCAAATTTTTTTTCATCAAATTTTTTTTTTCATCAAACTTTTTTTTTCATCATTTTTTTTTTATCAAATTTTTTTAACAAATTTTTTTTTTCATCAATTTTTTTTCATCAAATTTTTTTTCATAAATTTTTTTTTCATAAATTCATCAAATTTTTTTTTCATAAATTTTTTTTTTTTTATCAAAATTTTTTTTTATCATTAATTTTTTTTTTTTTCATCAAATTTTTTTTTGTCATCAATTTTTTTGTTTTTGTCATCAATTTTTTTGTTTTTTCATCAACTTTTTTTTTTTCATTAATTTTTTTTTTTCATCAAAATTTTTTTTTTTTCATCAAAATTTTTTTTCATAATTTTTTTTTATCATATTTTTTTCATTAATTTTTTTTCATCAAATTTTTTTATTAAATTTTTTATTATCAATTTTTTTCTCACAAAAAAAAAAATTTTCACCAAAAATTTTGGGTTTATTACCCAGCAAAACTTTTCGGAGTCATTCAAAAATAAGTAGTTCTAGAAGTACTTCAAAGCTTGTCACGATAGGTTCTCAAAGAGCATCCTGGAACTAGTGATGTCACAACTAGTTCTAGAAGTTATCCAAAAGGGTAATATTTTGATTCCAAAGAGCTTTTTTGGAGTAGTTTGGGAACTAGTGATTTGGAACTAATCGTACATGACTTCTGCACCACTTCCATGAAACAAATACTGGTTCTCAAATAACATCTTAGAAGCTGTTTCAAAAACTTTTTCAAAAAAGAAAAAAATATATATTTGATTACGTATTTCTCTGTTGCATCTTCTATTTGGAAAAAGTCAAACCTTTTGTAATATGTACAGAGGGGCTAAAAATATTATTAAGTATTGGGTAACTATGTTCGGTATTATTAAGTATTGGGGCATTAATTCAATTAGGTTTTTTATAGATCCATTCAATTACCTTACTTCAATCTGCAATATACTACTTTATTTTCTACAGTTGGCATTTTTTATTACATAAAGTAAACAAAACTTTCCAATTGTAGCAAAAATAGTAAGCAATTTGAGTAATCCAACTAAGCATATAATCGTATATTTTTTTATTCCCTACAATATTTTTTTTTCTTCAAAAATCGCTTATTTTCCTTCTGGATAATTTCAAATTGCATTAATGACTAAAAAAATAATACGGAAACAAAAAATACTACTAATTTTGTTCAGTAAAATACTGATATTGCGTTATATTTTCAACAAAAAATAATTCAAAAATGTTTTTTTGCAAAAAAAATGTACAAAATGTTCCTAGACTGCTTCCCTAGAACTAGTTCTTAGGTGACAATTTCAAACAAAAATCATGGGTTAAAGAATAGGATAATGAATTGGTTCTAGAATGACTTAAAGAACCGTTCCATACATGGGTTCCTAGACTACTTCCCTAGAACTAGTTCTGATGGTCATGACTCTGAGAACGAGATAGAGAACTAGTGACTAAGAACTAGTCGTACATGACTTCTACACCACTTCTATAAAACAAATACTATAAAACTAAAAAAAAAAAATTGTGTCAGGAACTTAGTAAATTTTATAATTTTTTTCGGGACTTATAAGGAGTTCACACTTTCGACCTTATACCCTGTTCTCACGCACAGCTAAAACCCGTTTTAAACAACAATATTTTTAGGATTTTCTTTGCCTTCTTTAATTTTGAAAAATATGTCATTATTAATAGACTTGTTTTTTGCAGACCGGATTAAGATTAGGATTAACTTTATTTAGTTAAAAAATGGGTCAAATCAAGTCCAGAATTAAAGAATGGGATAAAGGACTGGTTCTAGAACTAGTTCTGGTGGTGACAATTTCAAACAAAAATCATGGGTTACAGAATGGGATAAACAATTGGTTCTAGAATGACTTATGGAACCGTTCCATAGAAGGGGTCTTTGTTCCTAGACTACTTCCCTAGAACTAGTTCTGAGGGTGACAATTTCAAACAAAAATCATGACTCTGAGAACGAGATAGAGAACTAGTCGAGCTAAAAAGAAGGATTCTAGCACTAGTTCTTGAAGTCCTCCAAGTTTTGCTGGGTTAAATTTTTTTAACATAATTTTGTTTTTCATGAAATAAATCATTTTTTTTGTGTGGTTTAATATATAAACCATTTCAGAATTAACCTTCAATTTAATTCCAAGGTAGTTTAGAATGTGCTCTGCTAGGTTTTAAATTTAACCCAAAACTTTTTACTGTGCAGGTGGTGAATAAAACGTTACATAATTTTTTTTTTTTTGTTAAATTTTTTTTATAAGCATTTTTTTCATAAATTTTTAGTCAAATTTTAAATTTTTATCAAACAAATTTTTTTCATAAAATTTTTTTTTTTTCATCAAAATTTTTTTTTACCAAATTTTGTCAAAAACTTTTTTGTAATTTTTTTATTTTATAAAAAATATAAAACAAAATATCGTTTAAAAATTTTTTGTTTATCATATTCTTCAATTTTTTTATTTTTCATAAAAAAAATTTTTCGTCACCAATTTTTTTCGATTTTTTTCTTACCAAAATTACTTCTTCACCAAATCTGAGCTATTTCTGACATACAAATGTTACATTTGTTTTACAAAAGTACAAAAAAAATGTCTGCGAAGTTTGTACTCTTGCTCAAACCATTGAATCATGATAATGCTGTGCTGTATAAATAGGTATTCTTTCCAAAGCAAAATTTTTCTAAAACAAATAACGCTATATTAATTTGTCATTCCATGCAAAACGCATTGCACCATCGGTAGAGGACCCCATTATGTTTATATATTCTTGATGATCCGTAAAGGTTTCTAAGACATTCTAGAGATATCGATCTATCTGTTTGTCGTATTTTACCTATTTTACACTATCACACTTTTTCATTATACACATCAAAATTCACCAACATCTAAAAGATTTAGCTATCCAGGTGCCCCAGTAGGCTAGTTGGTATCGTGCTAGCCTATGAGTCTGGGGGTCGTGGGTTCGATTCCCACCAGAGGCCTTGGTCTGATTCGCTACAACGAGACGAAGGTCATTGTTACCAGTTCTCGGTTAGGTAAAATTAGTATATAATTTGTAATTATATGGTAATTCTTAATAAAAAAAAAATTTAGCTATCCTTTTTGATTGGATATCTAATAAGTGAACTATTTCTGGGGAAAAAAATTTATAAAATATTTCCCAAAGATGGTGAAATTACGATTGTATAATGAAAAAGTATAATAGTGTAAAGTGGGTATTTTTTTGTTGATAAAAAAGTTTTTGACAAAAAAAGGTTTTTAATGAAAACAGATTATTGATAAAAAAAAAAATATTTGATGAAAAAAAAATTTATGAAAAAAAAAAAAATTAGATGAATAAAAATATTGATGAAAAAAATATTGGTAAAAAAAATTATGGATTAAAAAAAAATATATTTTATGAAAAAAAAAAATTGATGAAAAAAAATATTGAAAAAAAAATTGATGAAAAAATAATATTGATGAAAAAAAATATTTATGGAAAAAAAATATTGATAAAAAATAATAACAAATATTGATAAAAAAAAATATTGATGAAAACAAAAATATTGATGAAAAAAACAATATTGATGAAAAAAAAATATTGATAAAAAAAAATACTGATGATAAAAAATATTGATGAAAAAAAATATTGATAAAAAAAAAATATTGATAAAAAAAAATATTAATGAAAAAAAATATTGATGAAAAAAAAATATTGATGAAAAAAAATATCGATGAAAAAAAATATTGATGAAAAAAAATATTGATGAAAAAAATATTGATGAAAAAAAAATATTGATGAAAAAAAAATATTGATAACAAAAAAAATATTGATAAAAAAAAAATATTGATGAAAAAAAAATATTGATGAAAAAAAATTGATGATAAAAAACCACGAGTTGAATTATTATCCAAGTTACAAAAATAAGATACTAAAATTTTTGGTTTTAAGAAAATGAAAACAGTCTTTACAGAAACAATAATTTCAAAATAACGACTATAAGTCGCCCTAAGTGGCAATAATCAGTATCTTTGGAAAAATGGCAACACCTAACATTTGTGTCTAAAATATAGACCATGTCTGGCAATGTTTGCAAAATAAGTACTTAGATCAGAATTGATGAAGGAGAGGAAGAAGAATAATGATTACTAAAAATAAAAGTTTGTTTGCACAAAATGACAATAACAACTCTTCTGTTAGAAAAAACAACAGCAACAACCACACTCGAATTGAAAAAATCAGATTTAGTTGATACTTGCTTAACAGCCTACTTGGCGTATCGGTCTAAAGTGATTGTACGTTACAAGCAGTTAATAGCAAAGTATTACAGAGGATGGGTTCAATCCTTGTCGGCTGCGATCTGTAAATAATTTTCACATATAGAGTTCTATTGACTATTAACTAAATAAATTTGACATTAAAAGTTTTTCTGAAGATTATTATAACTGGATAATATGAAACCACAGTCGAACCCGGTTATAACGCCCTCCGAGGGACCAATAAAAATAGTTCGTTATAAGCGAAGTTCGCTATAAGCGGGGTATATTTTTTATCAACCTAGTTTTATTTCCAAAAAGATAGATGCAATTTTGTTTTATTTGATGTTTTTTTAGAAAATAATCTACTGATTAAGAAGAAATCAATAGAAATAGAAATAAATTCTATGAAAATTATTATATAAACCAAATAATTCCAACCCTTTGTTTGTTTGATAAACATGATTGTCACACATTAAAAAATATTTACGGGAGTTCGTTATAAAAAGGTAAATATACATGAAATTGTGTTCGTGGGACCATAATAAGCAGTTCGTTTTAACCGAGGATTCGTTATAACCGAGTTCGTTATAAAAGAAGTATTTTGTGTGAAAATTGATGCTTAAACGTCGGGACTTTAGAATTAGTTTGTTATAACCCAGAATTCGTTATAACCGAGTTCGTTATAACCGAGTTTGACTGTAGTAAGAAACAAACCAGGATGTCTTAAATTTTTAGAAAAATTAAAAATTTTCTTTCACACTTTTCTCAATTCAAAACCATATATAATTCTCATTTTCTTTTTTGTTAATCGTTAGCTTATATAGTCAAACTGAGGTGGCGTCCTGCAACCTTTTTAAAATTAGACACCAGCCAAAAAACATTATCATGTTAACAAGTGAGAGTGTTAATGCGTCTGTGCCGAATCTTTTGTACCCTTCAATATGTAAAAACAGGCATTTTTCTAATTTCTTTTATTTTCCAAAATGTATTTTATTTCAGAAAATACAAATCGTAATTCAAAAAATTCAGAAAATACAAACCATATTTAAGAATTTCCAATTATATTTCAGAAATTTACAATAATCTTTCAGAAATGGAAATTTCTGTATTTTAAATATTTCTAATTTGTTGGGAGAATTTCCTAAGAGAGAAAGTAGAGTTAACATAAGTACCACGAAAGACAGAAATAAAGAATGAAGAACGACACAAATCGGTGTGTACTAGGGTGGGTCGTTTTGCCACTTTTTTGTCGGATCGAAACGCTATACCCGGCAAAAGTTGTCTACCCAGATGGGTATTACAGATGTGAATTTTTTTGTAAATCGGTTGATATCTTCTGCTCTCAGAATGGGGTCAAAGTTTCGAAATTTCGGCTAAAAATCCCAAAATGCCAATTATTGAGGCTGGAAAAAGCGGTTATTTTTTTTTGATAAAGATATGTTATTTTAAACGTAAACTCCATTTTGGGCATCAAAATGCAGTTTTAACCCCTCCCGGAGGTCCAGGGAATACCCCCGATATCGAAAGAGAATGTGAATTTCGGCTAAAAATACCCTAATTGATAATTATTGTGGTTCGAAAAAGTGACATAATTTTTGGGTACAAATATGTTATTTTAGACGTTAAATCCTTTTTAGGCATCAAATTCAATTTTAAGCCTTTTCAGAAATCCAGGGAATACCGCCGATATCCTAAGTGGGAGGTGAGTTTCCAAAATTGTAAAAAATTCAAGTCCAGATAAAGTGTCATTATACATGTGTAAAGATGCCTTAAAATGCTATTTTTAACGATACCTCCCCACCCTCAAAATCAGGAAAATTGTCACAAATTGAGATTTGAATTTAAATTTTGTTGGAGCTTGTCTAGAAATTAATTCCGATTTTATTATGCCATCCCTTGCGTTTCTGTCGCACACTCTAGATATTGCTTCAGATACTAATTTTACTGTTCGTTCGACTGCAACTGAATGGCACGGAAACTGTGTTTTCAGGAAGTGAAAGTTTGTCAATAAGTTTTTTTTATTTGATACTGTCCTTAAAACGGGTCGACAATCTGTCATCATCGCGAAAAGAATATTTTTGGGCAGTGCAAAGAACGCATTGGGTTGAATGGATGAATGAACTACAGCTTTTTTTTTACTTTGAGCCAACACTCAGGGGATGCCCCTACTAATGCAATGCATTGTGTTGGTATTAGGAAAATTGGTTAGGAAAGAGGGAGTAGTGTTTGTGGACATTTAATTTGAACTTTTCTAAATTATAGCCTACTGGAAAGATTTTTGCGGGGAGTTTATTCCACATACGGCTAGTTCGACCGAGAAACAAATTTTCTCTGTTTGGTGTTTCTTTGGGCAATATCGTGATCTACAAATTGTCTCAAAAACATGACGAGGACCATCAGCAATGGACTGATGTGTACTAATTCTTAACATAACTATTTCTATGAGTTCCTTGCTTTGCAGTTGTCAACCTGCGAGCCTTGTTCAATTTTCCAGGGATCGAGCATTCTGCCGAATCAATGGCTTTAGCTAAAAGATACAAGTATTTGAAGTCCTTACTGAGTTTTTTAAGCTCTTCGGAACTGTGATAAGGAAGATCACATTTAATTGCTATAAATGACACCACAGGAAGTTTTTCACTGCCGGGTAATTTTGAACCTATAGAACCTGTGTAAAAATTGGGACCTGATGTTTGGCCGTCGATATGCTTAAAGAGAACTCACAATGGTACTTCGATAAAATGCAAAACCTGCCCATTGCATGGATTTTCCTATTAATTCTTCTAATTTTCGACGAATTCTACCTCTATGGAAAATACAACTTTTAAAGTATTCTCTTTACTCCACTAGATTTATTTACCATATAAACACTTTATGATAACCTGTAGCCAAACAAAATTAAAAGATATAAATATATCTAGAAAAATCTAGCTTGAAATATCTCCCATATACTCACTTATCGATTTTGACAAGCCCGGCCTTTGAGTTGAGTCTCGGCGAGAACTATAAAATTATCAATTTTCCATATAACCAAAAATGGCTTTGAAAGGTTTAAAAAATGCCCAACTTCCATCTTTCTCCGAACCCAGCGGGGGTCCTTGACCCCCAAGGGGGGTTAATAATTGCTTTTTAAGACATAAATGTGAGATGACGTTTCAAATAACTCATCTTTACACAAACAAAATGCCACTTTTCGAACCTCAATAATTGTAAATTTTGGTATTTTTATCCGAAATTCACTTCTCTTTTGGATATCGGGGGTATTCCCTGGATTTCCGAAAGGGATTTAAATTGCATTTTGATGCCTTAAAGGGATTTAACGTCTAAAAAAACATATTTGTACCCAAAAATTATGCCAATTTTTCGAACCACAATAATTATCAATTAGGGTATTTTTAGCCGAAATTCACATCCTCTTTGGATATTGGGGGTATTCCCTGGACCTCCGGGAGGGGTTAAAACTGCATTTGGATGCCTAAAATGGAGTTTACGTTTAAAATAACATATCTTTATCAAAAAAAAATAACCGCTTTTTCGAGCCTCAATAATTGGCATTTTGGGATTTTTAGCCGAAATTTCGAAACTTTGAGCCCATTCTGAGAGCAGAAGATATTAACCGATTTCCAAAAAAATTCACATCTGTAATACCCATCTGGGTAGACAACTTTTGCCGGGTATAGCGTTTCGATCCGACAAAAAAGTGGCAAAACGACCCACCCTAGTGTGTACTAAAAAAATGCCCAAAACATTAAATCATGATAATGTTTTGCTGAACATTTGGGTGTACTTGCCAAAGCCCAAATGTTCAGCAAAATCATAATAAGGGTATTCATTTCAGCTTTTTTTTGGTTGTAAAAATGAAAAATTGTAAAAATGTAACTTTTTATTACAACAAACACATGAAAAAATTTTCCACTTAAAAGTTGCAATTTAAACAACCTATATCGAAGTGTAAAATTATCAGAGTAAAAAGTTACATTTTTCCAATTATTTAAGCGTTGCCATTCATTACTAATCAAAGAAAAAGTACCAAAATTTGCTACTGTTATTTAAGTTTTTTCTACCTCGGCAGCCCTTATTGAACATGTGTTTGAAATTTTTCTTAGAAGAAAATATGTATACAAATAATTTTTGTTATAATAATAGAAATTAAGAATTAAACAACAAGAAAAAACTGTCAAAATGAGTAAAAAGTGTAATTTATAAGTTAATTAGTTCATTCATCGAATAATTTAATTATTTTTGGAAACTTTGTATCACAATTTTTTTATGTACCCGTTCACATCAATGAGAGTGGAATCTTACATTTTTCATTTTTCCACTTTTACATTCTCTGAAATGAATACCCTTAATGTTTTTTTAAAAAAAAATAATGTTATTTGCCATTCTATGCAAAACGAATTGAAATATCGGTCAAGGAACCCATTAAGTTTATATACTATTGATCCATTTCTAAGACAATCTAGCTAAATTTTCACCAAAAAAAATTTTGGTGAAAATTTTTTTTTTTTTTAAGAAAAAAATGTTTTGATGAAGAAAAAAAATGTTGATGCAAAAAAATTTTGATGAAAAATGTTTGATGAAAAAAAATTTGACGAAAAAAGTTTTTGATGAAAAAAAATTGAAAAAAAAATTTGTTTATGAAAAACAAAAAAAAAAGTTTAGGAAAAACAAAAAAATTTGATAAAAAAAATTTTTGATTAATAAAAAATTTTGTTGATAAAAAAAATTTATCAAAAAAAAATTTTTTGATAAAAAAAAAAATTTTTTTTGATCAAAAAAAAATTCATAAAAAAAATTTATGAAAAAAAAAAAAATTATGAAAAAAAACTTGGTTTTATTCATTATCTGGTGAAAACCGCTTTTATTCACCAGCAGGTGAGTAATTATCCAAGTTACAAATCGAAGTTGCAAATGGTGTAAATTTATTTTTGTTAAATAAACTTTAAATTAAAATTCAGAAAATATCAACAAAAATTCCAAATTATATGTAAGTAAAAACAACAACGATAAAAATGTTTTAAAAAATATTACCTTTAATTCATCTATGGGAGACAACAACATTCTGGCTACATCTACAGCCACATTGCCTTGTCCTACTATTGTCACTGTTCTCCCCGTTAAGTTAGGATTGAAATGTTCGGCTCCAGGTAAACCATTATACCAAGCCACAAAATTTCTAGCCGATAAAACATTTGCCTTTGCTTCATTCTCTAAACCAAGTTCACGATCTTGATCAGCACCATATGTTAAAAGTACAGCATGATAATTTTCTCTCAACTGTTGTAACGAAACATCTTTTCCCAAAGTAACGTTGCCGTAAAAATTAAAACGGGGATTTTCGGCAGTTTTTGTAAAAGTATTAATGACATTTTTAACCTCGGGATGATCAGGGGCAACACCAAAACTAAAAATAAATATTAACAATAGTATAGAAAATAAACAAATTGTTGTTGGAAATTAGTACGGAAATTGATATACTAATTGTAATAGTAATTAAGCAGATAAGAGAAAGTGACTTAACAAAAAATTTTTAAAAATATAATGTAAGGTTTAAGAAATTTATCTTATAAAAAGGTGGTAATATAGAAATTTTAGAATAGTATTTAAGCTATAATGGCATCTTTAAACATTTGTGGGGTGTTTGTAATCCTGTTTTCATTCTTATCTTTATCACAGGCCGCTTGGAACTTTTCGGATATAGGAAGTAAAATCATTATAACAATTTAAACTATTTATTTAACCTCTTAATTTTTTATTCAAAGCATATTTTCAAAATATATTCCGTTCAATATTTGATCCAATTGTAAATAATCTAACAACCACAATTACCGCATCAACAACTGTTGCCCCAAGAGCTTCATAAATTTCTTGGCCACTTACCGTACTAAACCAAAAGGAACTGGTAACTTTTCTATAACATCTACTTTACAATCTTGTAATTGTTTTAATATATATTGAGCCGCATAGAAGCCAGCTGGTCCTGCTCCCACAATACAAATCCTTTTTGTATTTACACCACTTGTAAAATAACGTTGATTTGTTAAACTTGTAACTTTTGTTGATAAATTATAGATTTGCTGTTTGTTAAGAGTTAAATTTACCAATCTTTGTAGCATTTTTCTAATAATTTAATATAGATTTAATTTTTCTCTTAAAATTATGTTAAAATAAAATGTAAATAAAGGAAGTGAAATTTAAATTTCTAATTTAGTAAATATTGAACAGCTGTTGGTGGAGAAAAGAGGGGAATATAAGAACAGAGTTGCTCAAGAAAACATTCACTGGGGATTGATGACTTGAAAATACATATGGCGGGGTCAGTGTTGAATATATTTTTTTGACGCCGTTATTAATTGCCTTTTGTGGCTTTGTATACTTATTCAACAGATCCGAGATGGCGAACAGAATACGCACGGCACGACATTTACATTACGATTTAACAAACAAATTCGGTGACTGGCGCCGGTATGAAATAAAATTTGTTAATAGTACACGCAAAAAAAAATCTGTGTCAGATTGAGCAGTCCTACTTGGTAAATTTTTTTTCATACAAAAAAAAAATTTTTACCAAATTTTTGCTAAAATTGCTTGTCGATGTTAAAGTAACATAATTAGTTTTTTATGTAAAATAACCAAGTAGCTTGCACAATAACGCAAATTACTTGAACAAAAATTTATCGAAAGAAAACAACGAAAAAAAAAACAAATACAGACCGCCATTTTCATTTTGTATGCGTGCTTCGTTTATTTTTTGTGTTATAAAAACGTAAAAAGAAAATTGATAAATAAAATTAAAATAAATTAATAAATAAAAACAAATAATAAGTTTTTCAAAAGATACATAAATGTAAGATAAAAAAATGCTAAAGTTAATTTTGCTGTCATAACTTAAAACACCATTCATTTAGCAAAACCAATAGAGTCCCAGACGTTTGTTTCGATGAATTACAAATGGAATGATAAAGTGAGTATACCCCTATTCCGAAGACACCAACAAGGTTTAATAGATTTTTAGTTAAAAATTTGTGTTTGGTAATAATTTTCTATTTTTACAGGGTACTGCACACAAAAAAAAAAAATAAAAAATTGTGCCAGTTTTTGGTTTAATTACAACCTATAAAGTGTTTTTGAATAACTTACCAAAGTTTTTGCTCTAAAAAACTTAGGTAAATTATCCAAAACCACTTTATATGTTGTATTATCCCCAAAACGTACACAATTTTTTTATATTTTTTTTTTTTTGTGTGTGCTAAATAAATTTTTAAAGCTATGCACCCAAAAAAAACAATTGTGAAATTATTTAATTTTAGGGTATAATTTACCTAAGATTTTTCGCAGGAGTCCAACTTGAAAAGTTTCTTTGCATATTACCCGAATCAACTTAGGTAAACTTACAAAATGCATTTAAGCATTATTTCAAATTTAATTTTGTTTATTTAACCACTATATTTAAATAAATGATACAGTTTGATTGGTCAAATAACGTATTTTTTTTAGGTTGATTTAATAGTTTTATATATCCCCTTCCATACAAAATGCTCAGTATTATAAATTTTAATTACATTTATTTTTAATATCTTTTTTTAATAAAAAGGACAATTTTATAATAAATTATAAATATTAACAAGCTTAAAATACATACTTAGCATGATCAGTGATAACTAAATTTTTCTATAGAAACTTTCTCAAAGACAATTTTTCTATAGAAAATTTCTTAAAGACAATTCTTCTTTAGAAAATTTCTGAAAGACAATTTTTCTATAGAAACTTTCTGAAAGACAATTCTTCTATAGAAAATTTCAAAGACAATTCTTCTACAGAAAAAAAATTAAAAGACAGAGTTACTATAGAAAATTTTTAACAGACAATTTTTTTTTTTTAAATTTCTCAAAGACAATTCTTCTGTAGAAAATTTCTAATAGACAATTTTTCTATAGAAAATTTTTCAAAGACAATTTTTTGATAGAAAATTTCTGAGAAACAATTTTTCTACAGAAAATTTCTGAAAGAAAATACTTCTATAGAAAATTTCTTAAAGAAAAATTGTCTATAGAAATTTTCTCAAAGACAATTCTTCTATAGCAAATTCCTGAAAGACAGTTTTTCTATAGAAACTTTCTGAACGACTATTTTTTTATAGAAAATTTCTGAAAGAAAATTTTTCAATAGAAAATTTCTGGTAGACAATTTTTCTTCAGAAAATTTCTGAAAGATAATTTTTATATAGAAAGTTTTTGATGACAATTTTTCTATAGAAAATTTTTTCAAGCTAATTTTTTATAGAAAATTTCTCAAAGACAATATTTCTACAGAAAATTTCTTAACGAAAATTTTTCTATAAAAAATTTCTCAAAGACAATTTTCTATAAAAAATTTCTCAAAGATAATTCTTTAATAGAAAATTTTTTTTTAAAGATAATTTTTCTATAGAAAATTTCCCAAAGACAATTATTCTACAGAAAATTCCTGAAAGACAATTCTTTAATAGAAAATGTTTTAAAACCAATTTTTCTATAGAAAATTGGTTTTAAACCAAATAAAAAAAGATAATTTTTCTATAGAAAATTTCACAACGATAATTTTTCAATAGAAAATTTCTGAAAGGCAATTTTTCGATAGAAATTTTCTGAAATACAATTCTTCTATAGAAAATTTTTCGATAGAAAATTTCTGGAAGAAATTTTTTTAAAAGTTAATTTTTCTATAGACAATTTTTGAACAACAATTTTTCTATAGAAAATTTTTTATAGAAAGTTTCTGAAAGACAATTTTTCTATAGAATGTTTCTCAAAGACAATTTTTCTACAGAAACTTTTTTAAAGACAATTTTTCTATATAAAATTTCTGAAAGACAGGTTTTCTGTAGAGAATTTCTGAAAGACAATCTTTCTATGCAAACTTTCTCAAACACAATTTTTCTATAGAACACTTCTGAAAGGCAATTTTCATAGAAAAATTCTCAAAGACAATTATTCTACAGAAAATTTCTTAGACAATATTTCTATAGAAAATTTCTGAGAGAAATTTTTCTAGAGAATATTTTCGAAAAACAATTTTCCATAGAAAAATTCTCAAAGACAATTCCCAAAGACAATTTTTCTACAGAAAACTTCTTAAAGACAATTCTTCAATAGAAAATTTTTTAAAGATAATTTTTCTATAGAAAATTTCTCAAAGATAATTCTTTAATAGAAAATTAAAAAAAAAAAATTCTATAGAAACTTTCTCAAAGACAATTTTTCAATAGAAAATTTTTCAAATACAATTTTTCTTTAGAAAATGTCTTGAAGACATTTTTTTCTAAAGAAAATTTTTGAAAGACAATTTTTCATAGAAACTTTTTCAAAGACAATTTTTGTAAAGAAAATTTCTTAAAGATAATTTTTCTATAAAAAAGACAGTTTTTCTATAGAAAATTATTCTGTAAAAAATTTTGCAAAAACCACTTTTCTTTAGATGTTTTTTGTTTTTTTTTTAGAAAGTATCTATAGAAAAATTGTCTTTCAGAAGTTTTCTGTAGAAAAATTGTCTTTTAGAAATTTTCTATGGAAAAATTGACTTTAAGAAATTTTTAAAGAAAAATTGTCTTAATACATATTTTCTATAGAAAAATTGTCTTTAAAAAAATTTTTATAGAAAACTTGTCTTTAAGAAATTTTCTATAGAAGAATTGTCTTTCAGAATTTTTCTATAGAAAAATTGTCTTTGAGAAATTTTTATAAAAAAATTGTTTTTAGAAATATTTTCTATGGAAATATTGCTTGAAAATTTTTTTATAAAAAAATTGTCTTTCAAAAAATTTTCTAAAGAAAAATTGTCTTTCAGAAATTTACTATAGAAAACCATCTTTCAGAAATTGAAAATAAGAATTTTTTTATAGAAAAATTGTCTTTAGTTATTTTCTATAGAAAAAGTGCCTTTGTGAAATTTTATATATACAAATTTTCTTTGAGAATTTTTTTTCTGGGAAATTTTCTATAGAAAAATTGTCTGAGAAATTTTCTATAGAACAAATGTTTTTGAGAAATTTTCAAATGTTTTAAGAAACATTTTTATAAAAAAATGCCCAGACTCCGTCCATTTTTTCTATCGAAAATTTTTAAGTTTCTGAGACTTTTTTCTATAGAAAAAATTTCAAATCCTAAGATATTTTTAGAAGTATTGTCAGATTCTTTGTTATTTGTTCTATAGAAAAATTCAGTAATTCTGAGAAATTTTTTCTATAGAAAAATTCTCTAATTCTGAGAAATTTTTTCTATAGAAAAAGTCTTGCATTTGAAACAATTTTTCTATAAAAAATCGTAAATTCTTAAACAATTTTTCTATAAAAAAAAAATCTCAGATTCTGACAAAATTTTTCTACAGAACAAATTTTAGATTCTGTGACAAAAGTCTCAGGTTCTGATACAATTTTTCTATAGAAAAAATCTTAGATTCTAAGACAATTTTTCTTTAGAACAATTTTCAGATTCTGAGACAATTGTTCTATAGAAAGTACCATATTGTGAGACTATTTTTCTAAAGAATTTTTTCTACAGAAACTGTTAATAACTGTGTGGTGGGTGTAGATGCTGAATTACCACTAACCCAACAAATTCTACGATACAGTCTTCAAATTCTAAACTACTGTTCTAAACTACATTTAAATACTTTTGTTGTTGTTACTTCACCAAATATCAACAAAGAACAGCACCATCACATAGACCACATCACTTCACATTCTGCCACAAATTGGAAACCTAAAAAAAAGTTAAATGTAATAAAAAAACTATGGCATAATATCAATAAGGTCTCACTCGCATGATGATTATTTCCACCCAAAAATGGATCTAAACTAGTGCCCCCATTTCCCGGTTCTCGGTATTCCCGGGAATACCGGTATTCCCGGTTCTGGAACCGGTTTCCCGGTTCTAGATATATTCCCGGGAATACCGGTATTCCCGGTTCTGATCCTGATACCGGTTCTCAAAAACCAAAAAATACTGTACCATAAAATATTTAAATTACACTATTTAATCAGTATTTTAGTAATATTAAGTTGTGTTTGTAAAATTATTTAAAAATCATGCAACTATTTTTTCTTAAATCAAAAAAATAAATTGGAAATGGTGTTTTTCACATGTTTTGTATTTTTTTTTTGGTAAAAGCAAAGAAAAAATTGTAATTGTACAAAATTTTACAAAATATACATACCGGTAATCCCGGGAATACCGTCAGAACCGGAACCGGGAATACCGGTATTCCCGGGAATGAATTAAGAACCGGGAAACCGGTACCATTTCCCGGTAATACCGAGAACCGGGAATACCGGTATTCCCGGTACTACGGTACTGACCGTAGGCACTAATCTAAACCATGTGTGGAATCTGCAATCAAAAACCTCAAGTCATTTTCGGGATCTGCTTTGGTGTCCACTTTTGAACCAACACTGCGACCCGGAGACCAATTGTTTAATGTTTTTTATGGCGTTCCTTAAAATTTAAGCGGCCTACATTGGGTGGGGATTCCAAGTAATGTATTTTTACAAGTTCCGATTAAAAGCGTGGCGGATGCCGCAAATATTCGTATAAACCACCACCGTCTGCAACTGAAAGTTAATATTTTGGTTAATATACGTTTATCAAATATATAAACACATTATTTTTACTTACCTTTTTAATTAATTAAATAAATTATTTCCTCATACATATATTTTATAAAAAATTAAAGACAATTTGTTGTCAATGTGTTGTTTACAATGTGGCATTAATATGTCGACTTTATCGAATTAAATTTATTTATATTTATAAAAAAAACTTAGGTAAAAGATTCAAGTTTGTGTATGTTAAATTTAATATTGTAAACAATGCTATTTTACAAAATAAATGTCATATACAATTTAGTTAAAACTTGAGCAATTTCTTGAACTCAATATAAAAAAAATTTACCTAAGTCACATTAGACTGTTTAACACTAGTTATTTTTTTGGGTGTGGCAAATCCTTCACTACAATAAAGAGCGTGGGCACCAGTCCTTCCTTGAGTCATAAAATTAAAACCTAAAAACTCGTTTATATAGCAAAGCCAATGGAGTCCAGACCTGTTTTGATGAGTTACAAATAGAATCACAAAGTAAGTGTTCCTCCTAACCAAAAGACCAATGGGGTTTACCAGTTTTTTTAATTAAAAATGTACACACAAAAAAAAATAAAAAAAATTGTGCCAGTTTTTGGTTTAATTACAACCTATAAAGTATTATTTGATAACTTACCAAAGTTATTACTCTAAAAAACTTAGGTAATTTATCAAAAACCACTTTATAGGTTGGATTATCCCTAAAACGTACACAATTTTTTATTATTTTTTTTTGTGTGTATGGTTTGTAATAATTTTCTATCTTTACAGGATGCTTTTAAATAAATTCGTGAAGCTATAGCGGATCCATCACTTCAAGAAAAAGCGTAGGCAGCAGTCACTGGAGAAAATTGTACATAAAGGGTCAGTTGGTCGGTGGTAAATAAAATCCTACACAACATTTATTATACAGGGTGATTCAGTCACGACCCGCCGAATTTTACCATTTCATGAAAATATGTCTATTACGACTAGGGTTGCCAGAAATTTATTTTCAAAAAGCGGGACAAACACAAAAAAAATTACAAAAATGGCGGGATTTCAAAAATTTTGGCGGGACAAAAGTAGTGCATAATATCGACCATTTTACTTTTTCCCCAATATATCGTCGGTGCGCCAACCAAAACCGCTATATGTTTTTCAACATTTTTTGAAGAGGCTTACAAATCAGCTTTATTTTGACCTTTCGCGGTGCTTTAACACAATATTTATTTCATTAACATTTAAATAATATTGCATATTTTCTATTTACATTAATTTGAATTTTAAAAAACAGCGCAAAAGTACCAAATTTATCCGACGATATGTATTTCCCTTTTTAGTCTACATGTAGACAAAATACTCGGGGGAAAAATTTATTAAACAACTTTCAGTTTGAATTATCACACTTTTAGCATATTTTTGAAAAAAAAACTTTGAAAATTTTCTTAAAAAAAATTATAATAGCTTTTTTATAAGTTTTAGATAAAGTGTATACTTTTTTAAAAAATCTTCTTAATATAAATAAAATTCATTTTAGATGTTTAAATTGTTTATCTGAAATCAGCAGATTTTTCTGCAAAAATCAGCTGATTTTTCTGCTGTCTTGGCAAAATAAACAGCATTGGGCTCAATATGGGTTTATTTTCAGCAGATTTTTCTGCTGATTGGACGGAGGTAGTATTTTAAGTGTATGAACGAAAATAGTAAACTCTATTCCTCCCGCTTAAGCTCGATAGCACTATGGAAACTTATATTCACTTCTTTCTACATCAATAACAATTTTTAATGAAGCAGTAGATTTTTCTACTGATTGCTGAAATCAGAAAATTTCTTCTCCTTATTTTCTGACGCTTAAAAAAGCGGGAATTTAGAATCCCGCGCGGGACGCGGGAATCGTTGTCACAAAGCGGGACAATCCCGCCAAAAGCGGGACGTCTGGCAACCCTAATTACGACCATCCCCCGAAAATGCAAGTGTGCGAAATGGCAGCGGTTTGAAAATGTTCGGATTGGTGGTTGGAGGGTAGTAGGGTAAAATTGATAACTTCTGAACCTGATGTCCGCTTTTTTTGTTTTTGGGCTTGTTAGAAAGTTTATTAGGAGACCTTTCAGAATCAGTAACAAAAAAATTAAAATAAAGTGAAATCGTCGAGATACAGAGCTTTTAAAAATAAAATTTGAAAAAGAAGACATACGAATTTGCACATAACCTCAATTTGCTCAGCCAGATGGCAGGTAACTTATGTTTTTTATTCTCTTAAAAGATAGCCCTACGTCTTACCTTTCCAAAATGCCCTAAAAGAAGCCCAGATTCTGAAAGGTCTCCTAATAAACTTTCCAACAAGCCCAAAAACAAAAAAATCGGACTCCAGGTTCAGAAGTTATCAATTTTACCCTACTACCCTCCAACCACCAATCAGAAAATTTTCAAACCGCTGCCATTTCGCACACTTGCATTTTCGGGGGATGGTCGTTATAAGGTGCATACAGACGACGCAATATTATGTACAATATTCAATTATATTGATGGTGTGTGGGTAAGATTGACCATTGTACAATGGTCAATCTTACCCACACACCATCAATATAATTGAATATTGTACATAATATTGCGTCGTCTGTAGGTACCTATAGACATATTTTCATGAAATGAGCCAAGGAATACGTTGCTAAAATTTGGCGGGTCGTGACTAAATAATCCTGTATTAATATGGATTTATTCTGTGAAAATTTTAAATTCAACAAATATACAAATTTTTACAAAAATTTTATAGAAAATTTATTTAGCATAAATGTGGTAATTTTTAGCATTATTTTTAGTCACCTTTTCTAATAATTTTGGTATATTTCACCGTATTTCTTTTGGTATATTTTACCAAGTTTTTGCTTAAATAGCATAAGCATTTTCTGCAAAATTTTTTACATAAGCGTTTTGGCTAAATAACACAAACTACTTCGTCGGTTGTAGTTTTAGCATATTTTTGTTAAAATTATACCAGATTTTTGCTCACTCCGACACCGATATTTTTTTGCGTGTAAAAAATAAGTCTAAAACTCAGAGATTCTGAAACCTTTTAAATATAGAAAAAGTCTCAGATTCTTAGGCATTTTTTCTATAAAAAAAAGTCAAAAAAATGATTTTGGACTGAGTGTAGCCAATACCCAATTTTTTTATGAAATTTTTTTAATTAGCATTGAATACCTTTACTTCTCTGACAAATAATTTCATTTAGCCGCCATACTGACCGATTTTCGGACGCCGTTAGAAATTTGTCTTGAACACTGATCTTCTGTTATTGTTTGTTATTTTTTTACAAAACCGTAGTGAAAATTGTGTATATCAAAATATTTTTTAGCTGAAAATTTCTAAAATTTAAAAAAAACGTCCATTTACAGCGGTATTTACCATATTAAATCATTAAAATAAATCTCTTAAAAATATAAAAAAAACCTACTAATCTCTGTTTCTTGCCGACACCAACCACATCATCACCATTACAACTTCCAAATAACAAATGAATTAAAAATGGACCATTTACAACAACAAAGCAGCCACAATTTAAAGTCAGCTATGGTAACTGAAGATATTTATGTAAATGCAATAATTTTATCGTATTAGTTTTTATTTCCTTTATACATAATTTGACTACATCCCAGTCGGCAAAAAAATCACCGCTTACACACGTTGACCTTCCCTTTATGGAATTGCTGACCTCTTCATACAATTTTTACAAATGTCCCAAAGACAAGTCAGCAGTTGGTGTCCACTAGTATCGGTAATTCCTCTGGCAAACTGCTGACTTGTCCTTGGGGACATTTGGAAAAATTGTATGAAGATGTTAGCAATTTAAAAAGAAAGTATCAGCGGGGGTTTTTGTTTTGTTGACTGGGATTCTATAACAATAAGTATTTGAATATATCCTTCTTTTAGGCTCCTCTATCACCCTGTCCTATACCAGAAATTAGCGATGATGAATTGGTTTCCATATCAGTGCGTGATTTAAATCGCACCTTAAAAATGCGTGGCTTAAATCGTGAAGAAATTGTACGCATGAAACAACGTAGACGTACATTAAAAAACCGTGGCTATGCAGCCAGTTGCCGTATAAAACGTATTGAACAAAAGGATGTTTTGGAAACAGAAAAATCTCATGAATGGTTAGAACTGGAGCAAATGCATGAAGAAAATGAACAATGTAGTCGAGAGATAGAAAACTGGAAAAAGAAATATGCTGCATTAGTACAATTTGCAGTACATAATGATATTCCTATACCGCCAGAATTGGAAAGTTGTTAAAAAAGTGATTAGTGAACCATATAAGGGTCGAACCTGAATCAAATTGCGTCGCGCAAGACGTAAAATAAAACAAAAACAAACACATCAAATTTTAAATTTTTACGTCCGTTTGATTTAGGTACGTCACATTTAAATATTAGAAACGAAAAATTATTGGGCGTTACGCCTTACGCGACGCAATTTGATTCAGGTTAGACGCTAAGGTCGGAGTGATTTTAACTTACATGATTTTCAAAAAAACGGCTAGTTTCAGCAGAATTAAACTTAAATTCCTGATCAGACTGGTATAGATTATAAGAAAAATTAATCGTTAAACCTCTAAAAGGTTAAATACATATTCGGATTTTTTATAATAAGATTTTATAACAGACGGACATCACTACATCGATTCAAAAAGTGATTCCGAGTTGAGCGGTATACAACTCAATTTTCCCCTGTCTGTGATAAGCATTTTAAGACATTTTGTTGATATGCCACGTTTTTTTACCCTCCACTAACAATTAGTGGTAGAGGGTATACATGAGTTTCTCATTCTGTTTGTAACTCATCTATATATCGGTCTGAGACCCCGTTAAGTATATATACATAATTGATCAGAGATCGATTCTAAGACATTCTAGCGATGCCCCTCTGTCTGTTAAAATTGCAATGGCGGACAAAATATTACTCAGATATGACTGAAACTCAGCTTTGCATTTGAGCGAAATCGGTTTAGCGTTTCAAACATTATGAACGAAAATGTAAGGACACCTCGAACATTTTGCTACATTCCACATAACCTAAAAATACACAATGCTTTTATTCGGCTGACATGTGTGAACAGAATTTGATGCTAAATGATATTAAACCAGAACAAACGTATTTTTTACAATAAATTTTTTTCGCGGATTTTGTTTTTTCACCAAAAATTTTTGTTTTTAATTTTTTTTTTGCAAATAATCTTATTTACATTGTGGATGGTATCAATTTTACTTTTTTACTTGTTACTATTCACGGAATAAGTGATTTCGGATCAACCGACACCCTTTTTCTAGCAGGGCAGATACTTGTTAATGCTTCGAGCAGTTTGATAATTGACATTTAAGGGATATCGGTTGAGCGGTTCAAAAGTATGAATGAAAATGGAGAACAGTTGGAAAATTTTTATACATTCCACATAACCTAAAAATACAAAATAGTTTAATTCGGCTTTAGGATAACACATGAACGGAATTTGGTATAGAACGGTATTAAAACAAGTAGAAAAATTTTTTCACACAGAAAAAAATTTACCGAAATATTTTTTTACTAAACAAATAATTTTGCCGAAATATTTTGTAATCAAATTTTTTTAACAAAATTTTTTTTATGGTAAAATTTTGTTTTGAATAACATTTTTCACCAAATCTTTTTCACAAATTTATTTGTTCGTTAATTTTTTTAACATTTTTTTTTTTTTAAGCATTTCCAATAATCTTTTTTTACATTGTGGAGGGTATTAATTTATTCGGCAAGGACGAATTTAAGTTTTTTTAAGTACTTTTACTTCTGTTCAACATATAAAAACATTAGTGGTATTTACGTTAACAATTTTTACTTTTACTTTTGCAAAGTGCAAAATGCAAAATTTTTTTACAACAATCACATGGTTTGAAATAAAAGACAAACTAATTTTATTTGTGTTGCGATAAAGTTGCATTTCCCACTTTGCAAGGGTAAAAATGCTAAGACGTGGATATATCATTCTTACGCAAGATGAAGTAATTTGAAATCATTTTTTTTTTGCCTTTTCTTTTTGGGCGTAGATATAAATAAATTTATATATATGTATAATATAACTGGAGGCTACGTTAAATTTGTTATAACTGGGTATTGTAAATCTTAACTTTTTTTTAACCACAACTTTTAACTTTTCTACACTATCAGTTTTTGAAAATCGAAAAATAACTAAAATCACTCCGCCCTTATATAAAATGTAGTGATGATAATGATTTAAGTACAATTTTTCTTTTATAAATTATAGTTAATTTTAAGTTTAATAAGACTCGTTATGAATTCCCAAAAAATTTTTAAATTAAATTCACGAACGGGATGATTATAAGAATAAAAATATATAACCAATATATTATACACCATAATTATATGCGAAATTGTTTTAAATTATTTCTCAGATTTATTAATAGCTTTTTGCTTAAAAAATCTAAAAAAATTTAATACAGAAAATTGTTTAGATAAGTTTTTTGTTTTACATTATTATATATTTAATTTTGATTTTAAATCTGCAATTTCTTCAAGTAATTCTTTCGCTTCAGTAGAATTTATAGTAGCATCATCGATGGATTTCAAATTTAAATATTTCATATTTTCAGCATGTTTTGTTTTAGCATTTTGTATATCCAGTCTTAAAAGAAAATTATAAAACATGCTCAAACTACCTTTATCAATAATTTAGAAAAATATATTTACATACCTCAACTCCTTCTCTATGGGCTCTAAAACAGCCATATCCTCTTTCAATTGTATAAAAAATTGCTCTCGATCCTTAAGAATATCCAAACATTTTTGTTTTTCATCATCGTGTTTTTTAACAATACTTGCCGTCTTCTGTTTTAAATCGATCGTGGCTTTTTCCACATCATCATAAGGCTGTATATTCATATTAAAAAAATTAGAATTAATATATTTGTTATTAGTTTTTTTTTTAATCCAACTTACTTTTAAGGCCACCTCATCTTGTGTTATCATTTGATAAAAGGTTTCTTGCAATCTTTTTGTTTCTTGATCAATGTTTGTTGCCGAAGTTAGATTAATATTTTTCAACTGTTCAGTGGTATTATTTAAATTGGTGCCGCAGGTTTCCAGCATGTTTTGAAGTTTATTTGGCAAAATATCAACTGAAGTAGCGGCTACTGGTATAATTGATTCATTTGCCATCTGCTGTATATTATTAAATAAATTTTCATTTCTCTCCTGGGCTTGAGTTAAAGAAGTAAGTAGTTCTTGATGTTTTTGGGACTAGAAGAAATAAAGATGAAAAGGGATAAACACATGAGAAGCGATAAAGAAGTATGGGATAATTAATAATAACGAAAAAAGAAAATCTACTTTAGCCTAAAAAGTTTTCTGCGTAGTCGGATGAAGGCTGAGATTTTATTTGTCTTATATCAAAATATGAGAATTTTTGTACCTTAAATTTAATACCAAATTTAGCAACAAAAATTTAGGTTGCATCGAAAATGTAAGGACACATCGAAGCTGTTTGATACAGAATGGTATTTAAACAAGTACGATACGTTTTTTTCTACACAAAACCTGTTACGCAAAAATTTTATTCCACTATTTTTTTTTTAATTACTTTACATTTTTTATACCCATTACTAAAAAGGGAGGTCTTTCAGAGGGCACCCACCGATTGTCCTGAACTTACATATGGGAAAAAGAGAAACAAAATAAGAGTTATATTTTTTTAGCTGCCCAATCCTACTTCGGCTTTCATTTGGATTTTCCCGAAATACCATATTTTTTCATAAGGTGGAAACTCTTTTCAAAAGTTAACATTGATTTTCTCCCCTCATTCCCACATGCAAATTTCAGGACAACATGTGGTATATATAAGTTTGTCATTCCCTTTCTAACTCATCGAAACATCTGTAAAAGATTCCATAAAATATATACATTATTGGTTAGTGATCGATTCTAAGACATTCTAGCGATGTCTGTATGTTAAAAAGGCGATATCGTCCAAAATATTACACAGCTATGACTGAAACTTAACATATTTACTTGTTGTTGGTCCAATAAGTTTGGTTGTTGCAGCGGTTTAAAAGTTATAACATTTTGCTGCATTCCACATAACCTCAAAAAACAAAATGCTTTAATTTTGTTGCTTGTGAAGACATTTTAAGACATTCTAGCGATGTCCGTCTGTCTGTGGAAGAAACGATATTTATTTTTGACTAAATGAGATAGACCCCTGAAATTCGGCAGGAATATGTTTGATGATCATAGGCTAGTTAAGTTCGGAGATGGGCAAAATCGAACCAGGGAAAACGCCTAAAGAACAAGAAGTACCCTTAAAAACACATTTATTTTAGGGCGCTTTTCCAAAAAAAGTAATTCACATAAAAAATGTGAAAATCAAAATTTACGAATTTTTTTGGTGTTCTAGATTTCACATCCGAATTTATTTTTCGTTTTGTTTCACATAAATAAAATTTGGTGAAAGTAAAACGAATGCACTTTTTTCCTTATAACTTTTAAAATTTTAATTATTCGATTTCAACTTTGAATGAAAACGTGATCAACAAAACACTAAACTTGATTTCATGTGATTCGGAAATTTTCATGTGAATTGAAAAGTTGTGAAAGACAGAACAGAGGCCTTACATGATGTTTTTGTACGTTTTTTTAATAAATGAAACATTTTCATTCCATATTAAGTTCATTGACTTGGACCTCTGGGATCAGAAAAGTCAAATTTTCGGCCCGCCCCTTTTCGGGGGAGTGGATATAAAAAATATTAAAATTAACGAGAAAATTGTATTAATTAAGTAAAGGAAGGTATCCCCCAACGTCTACCGCCGACCTTACTCCTCGCACCAAAAAAAGCCACTGATTTTTTTTTGTTTGCTTGCTTACATGTTGGAGAGTATAAGATATTCGGCACAGCCAATTCTACACCATTTCCAGTTTTAATTCAGAAAATACAAATTGTATTTTAAAAGTTTCCAATTATATGTTTTCATAAATGAATATTCAAGCTCGAGGCCATTTATTAAAACATTTAATAAAAAAGGTCAAAAAATATCTCAGCAATTATATTTTAGAAACTTACAATTTTATCTATGTATGTATATTTCAGAAATTTCATTTCCAATTGTATTTCAAAAATTTCCTTTTGTATTTTAAAATTTTCTAAATGCATTTATATTTCAAACCTTTCTAAATGTTTTAAGAAAATTCCATTTATATTTCAAAAATTCCATTTTTATTTCAGAAATTTCCTATTGCATTCCAAAAATGTCTATCTGTATTTCAAAATTATCTTATTGCTTTTCAAAAATTCCATTTGTAATTCAAAAATTTCCATTTGTATTTCAAGGGGCGTGTCAATTCCGTTCGGATTTGAAAAAAAAAGTGGTTTGTTTACTCGTAAAACGCAAAGCGAATATTTTTTTTCGGAAAGAAATCACTTTTATGCAATTCAGGGCATGTCACAGACCCAATTCCGTTGGGATTTGAAAAAAGTGGTTTGCAAAACGAATATTATTTTTTTCGGAATGAAATCACATTCAAAAATCAAAGTGAATTGAATTGCATAAAAGTGGTTTCATTCCGAAAAAAATATTTGCTTTGCCTTTTACGAGTAAACCACTTATTCCACTTCCGAACGGAATTGATTCTGTGACGTGCCCCTCAATTCCACTTTGATTTTGGAAGTGATTTCATTCCGAACAAAATAATATTCGTTTTGCGTTTTATATGGCATTCACACTAGCACCTTAAACAAGTTGTTCAACAAAACACCAGTAACAGAATAAAAACGTAATGGACACAGAACAAAGACTTTTTTAAACATCTCACTCTTAAACACTTAAAACAGCAAGTGTGAACTCCGTATTAAGAGTAAGCCACTTTTTTCAAATCCGAACGGAATTGAGTCTGTGACATGCCCCTACAATTGGAAATTTGTGAAACATGAATGGAACTATCTGAAATAAAAGTAGAAATTTTTAAAAATATAATAGGAAATGATTAAATTATAAACGGAAAATTATAAAATATAATTGGAAATTTTCTGATATAGGTTTAATTTTTATTTTCTGAAATTGGAAATTGTGTAGAATTTGGGAATTTTTCTGTTTGATAAAATATAATTTTTTCTTTGCAAAATTGAAGTTTAGAAATTCCAATTAAAATTTCGAAAGTTTAAATTCAAAAATCCCACCTAATGGGTTCGTTGCGGCATTCCCAGGGGACAACGAAGAGTTTTAAAGTAAAACTGAAAAGGGCATTGACATAATTTTTCATATTAGGAGGACGACTCAAATCCGTTTGGACGTGGAATCAGTGGTTTACTTGTAAAACGCAAAGCAAAATTTTTTTCGGAATGAAATCATTTTTATGCAATTCAATTCCACCTTGGTTTTTGAAAGTAATTTCATTCCGGAAAAAAAATATTTGTGTTGTGTTTTACGTTTATTCTAAATCCGAACGGAGTTGACTCTGTGACATTCACCTATAGGTTTTAATTATCTTTTTCGATACGACCCAACAAACATTTACCTTTGAAATACATTGAATATTATATTGATAGCAAGTTTAAAATTTAAACCTTAGCCTTGAAAACCAGTTGAAAATAACATAGTTCTCAACGTGAAAACAATAGCATTCTCAAAGAAAACGGCATGTTAGTTCTCAAGTAAAATTTTCAAGTTTATTTAGATTTGATGTATAGTTTGAGATTTTTTAAATGTATAATGTTTCTCCAATGTACACAAATATTTTTAGCTTGAAAATATGCTTACTATCTAATTGAATTTTAGTGTAGTTTTCAAAGAATTCTCAGCCTTATTTATAATGTTAATTTAACATTATTTTTCAAATGAACCTCAATACTATTTTTTATTAAAAAAACTGTAAATACGAATTTTAATAATATTTGCTATTTATTTGCACTAAAAATTGTTAATAAAAAAATTACATCGAATGCCATTTTTGAGGTCGTCTCCTTCCAGGTCTTCTTCTTCAGCCGTCTGCTCTTTAAAATTCGAAATCTTTAAAGAAAAGAAAAGACGTTATTAAATGTATAACTTTTTTTTGATAAACTCATGTGTACTTACTTTTTAAACGTTTATGCAAGTTTTTATGCTTATAGCATTCAATTAATTGGCACAAATGCATAAGAGTACATAAAATTTATAGATTTTTCTTCTTAATTTTTAAAACAAAATTTTAAGTTTTCTGACAATTTGAAATTCGGAATTGAACAACATTTGAAAACAAATTTATTTCCACCCATAATCAATGTTCGATATTAGGTTTGAGAAACATGGCAAATCAATTTGATATTTATATTTTTTTGAAAAGAATTAATAGTATAGGAAAAAACAAAAATTTCCAACATGTTTCAAATTTAGTTTAAATGTTTAAATTTTTGTCACTGAAAACAATTTGAAAAACACCCTTGATATTTAGTGCCAGTTTGATTTTTTTTCAAAGGCTGGAATTGATGTTTGTTGGGGAACAATATTTCAGAAATTGTTTTTTTAGAACAATTCAAGTTTACGGCCACACCAAAAAAAATGGCTTAGGGTTTACAAACTCCATGCATTAAACCCAGCCTCTCCGCCTTTTAAAGCATTTTTGTTTTATTTTTTTATTTTTTGCGTAGCTGGCCTTTGGCAGACCTTAGGGGTTACAAACTCCATGCATTAAATCCATCCTCTTTGCCTTTTAAAGCTTTTTTTCTTAAAAAGTTGTTGGGCCCATGTATTTTTACTACAAAATTTGTTATTTTAAAAGTAGTACCTTTCGACTCAGGATAAGTAGATGCACAAAGTTTCATTAGATTTGTAGGGGTGAAGGAAATTTTGACTCATGCCGTCTTTTTCACCACCTACAAAATCTGGGTCGAGACCTATTTGAAATGTCTCAAAGGGATAGCGATTCAAAAAGTTACCGGAGAAGCACTGGACCTATAGGATATTCTATAAGAAAACACATTTTCTTGTAGTGGAATAAAGTCCATTTCACGTGGGAACAAAAATAGAAATCTCTGAAATCAATTTTTTGCTTTAAAGATTTCTAAATATCAATCTTTTTTGCCACATTTACCCATTATTTGTAACTTACCAAGTTTTCATCATATTTTTTACACAACTCTTTAAAATCCTTTATTATATTTTCTGAAATATTAATATCTTCCATGTTTTTTATTAAATTTGAACAGATGTTCTCTAAAATTTATGGGATAGTTAAATATATTTTGCGAAACAACTCAATTTTTTACTGTAACTTATTTGCTTTATTAACTCAACGGCTGAATTAACGGTAATTTTAGTCAATCACTATGAACTGTTTCCCCATATTTTCTTAAAGCAACTCTGTGTTTTGGTATAAAGCAGTGCTACCAACATGACCAAACAAAAACACAATTTGTCTTTAGAAATTCTGCCTGTCATTTAGTAGTTTGCCAAATAATTTTTTTTTATACATCGAGTCGGAAAATTTTTTTGCACACAATAATTCCGGTACAATTGTGTTAATAACCAGCATTAAAAATTATAGTTTAATCTTTTAAACGCAGTATATTATAAAGAAAATTCCATAAAAGTTTTCACTTGCAAAAAACATAATGGTTGCAACAGAAGTTTTGGTAAACAAAGTTGTAGTCCACCCTTTGGTGTTGCTATCCGTGGTTGATCATTTCAATCGTATGGGAAAAATTGGTAATCAAAAACGTGTTGTTGGTGTTTTACTTGGATGTTGGAGAGCAAAGGGAGTTTTAGATATATCCAACAGTTTTGCGGGTAAGTTGGAAAACAAGGGCATATCAGAATTATACTAATTACGTTTTCATTTTCCAGTACCCTTTGATGAAGATGATAAGGATAAGTCGGTATGGTTTTTGGATCATGATTATTTGGAAAATATGTATGGCATGTTTAAAAAAGTCAATGCTAAAGAACGTGTTGTGGGCTGGTACCACACTGGACCAAAACTTCATCAAAATGATATAGCTATAAATGAATTGGTACGTCGCTATTGTCCCAATTCGGTTTTAGTCATTATTGATGCTAAACCCAAGGATTTGGGTTTACCCACAGAAGCTTATATAGCCGTAGAAGAGGTACATGACGATGGTTCACCTACCAGCAAAACATTTGAACATGTACCCAGTGAAATTGGTGCTGAGGAGGCAGAAGAAGTTGGTGTGGAACATTTATTGCGTGACATTAAAGATACTACAGTCGGCAGTTTATCACAGAAAATTACCAATCAACTAATGGGTCTACGCGGACTCAAGGATCAGTTGAACGATATTAAAAGCTATTTACAACGGGTCGGTGAAAATAAAATGCCCATTAATTATCAGATTGTCTATCAGTTACAGGACATCTTTAATTTATTACCCGATATCACAAATGATCAATTCACGGAGACCATGTATGTCAAGACAAATGATCAAATGTTGGTAGTCTACTTAGCTTCCATGGTCCGTTCGATAATTGCCCTCCATAATCTCATCAATAACAAATTGGCTAATCGTGATGCTGAAGAGGGAAAAGATAAAAAAACCGATGATAAAACGAAAGAAAGTAAAGACAAGGAAAACAAAGATACCAAGGATAAAAAGGCTGGTTCAGATTCATCGGAAAAAACCGACAAGAGTAAGGATGATACAAATTCTAAGAGCACAAAGAAATAGGAGCGAAGAAAAAAGAAAAAGAAGCCTAGACGTAAAAAGAAACGTGACTGAAACTGAGATCATCCACACTCCCATTATTTACATCAACACTATCCAGGCTTTTTATTCGATTGAATTATTAATCACGCAATTCAACAGGAAACAAAATATTCGTTTATTTCTTTAAGAGAAAATATTTGAAAAAAACAAAATTTAAAATCGGAATAGTTTTGTCTTATTAAATAGATAATACTATTTCAACCACTGTAGTCTTTATAAATAAAAAAACTAAAAACAAAACGCCTATTCAACTAATAAAATGATTGAGAAAAATGCTAAACAAATTTAAAAAGAAAATTTTCATGATGATTTTCATCGTTTGCAATTAAGAGTTTTGGTGGAAGTTGTGTTGCAAACAAATTTGCATTGTTATGAATAGCCTTATAGTTTTTTTTTTATATTTTTCAAATAAATTACTTGATTTTAAATTTAAATATGCAAACATTTGCTGGGTTGGGTTAAACTTTTTATTAAAGTTGGCAACTATAAAAGGGGTTTTCACAGTCACGGGTAAATGAGCCTGGTAAAATTGTCAAACGTCAAATAATTTAACCACACGTAAAAATATGTATTTTCGTTTTTAAGTTTTTTATTCATTATCACGCAAAATTTTAACAGAAATAAGCAAAAACTTTCCAATATATAACTATTTTGCACATATTTTCAAAAAAAGCTTTAAAAACGTGCGCTAACTCAAATTTTTTTTGCGTGTAGTAAAATTATTTGACGTTTGGCAGATTTGCCTTTTACCCATAGAAAAGATTAGAAGGTACACAGTGTTGTATATGATGTATTTTCCAATATGGTGGCAAAATGCTTGTTCTTCCTCATCTCACACGTATTTAATTTTTCGTTTCTAATATTTAAATGTGAGTTACCTAAATCAAACGGACGTAAAAATTTCAAATTTGATGTGTTTGTTTTTGTTTTTTTTTACGTCTTGCGCTACGCATTTGATTCTGGTTCGACCCTAATATTAAATTCAATTCTTTGTTTTTAAAAAATGGTATTTGTCTTTTATTTAATTAAATTAATTGATTATTTTGCTTTATTCAACGTTTTTTTAAAGATAATACGCACAATTGAGAGTTTAAGAACTTTTTTCTCTTTTGTTGTTTGCTTTGTTGTTGTTCTCCTTTATGTTGCATTGTTCTTATTAAACGTCAAAAGTTACATAAAGTGCTGTCACTAATACTTATTCAAGCGAAATACGACTCTGTTTCAATTCTATTTTTTTCTATCCCAGCTAACAAAATTCAGAGCCCTCAATATTTATGCCTTTAAAATGAGTCCAAAAATGTTTGGTTTTTGGTGCACACATATTTTGGAGTCGAAAATGATTCGTATAAGAAGCTTTAATTCCAAAATGACTACAAAAATTGATTCTTTTTGGAGCCTACAAATTATTGTTTTGAAAACGAAAAAAGAATTTAAAGTCAAAAATTTTCCAAATTATTAAAATTTATACTTCATGGACGCATTTTATTGGTGCTCGTGATATACATACTAAATAATGAGAAATAAATATAAAGCTGCAACAAAAAATCATCAAAAATATTGTGAATAACAACACTGATTGTAAGTAGAGGATTCTGGGAGTCAATTTCACGACAGTCGGATCTGTATACAAAAACGACTCGAAGCCACAACAGCACTGACCAAGGATTGTCAACCAGCTACACCAGAATGATGTTACAAAAACAGGAGTCTAGGAGAAAATGTCTTAACGTTTGTTGTTTTTAATTTATTTTTAATTTGTTTTTAATTTATGAACTTTTGTTGTTATAAATTTGTATTATAAACCATTATACACTCAGAAAATTATTGCAGTTACTACATGACGGTCGTTTGTGTAGTAAGTAGTAGCTGTTGTTTTTAACTACAATTTCGGTCGTTTTTGTATGAAAAAATCTCAAACAACTTTTTTTTTGTAGTAGTTTCAAAAAATAACTACAAAAAATATACTACACTGTAGCAATAGTTGATTCATGTAGTTGTTTTTAGTTTTTTTTTCTAAAAACTTGTTTTTTTCTAGAAATTTTTAATGCAAACGAATGTGTCGAACGAGTTGGTCGTGCGGGACGCGGAAGGAATTATTTTTATACCAAATAAATAATATCTAAATAAATTAAATTACAATTAATTAAATTTAATTATAACAAAAAATATGTTTTTGAAAAAATATTATTGAGTGAAAGAAAATAAGTGTATAAATGAGATAACAAGTGTGTATAATATAGCGCTCACATAAGCGTGCGTAAAAACCAATCGAAAAAAAAAAACAAAATAAAATGTGTGCAGTGTTTTGTTTTCTTATGAGCGTGCCATCTTTCTTTTCTTTGTATACACAACAGAACAGGTACATAATTTTTTGAAACATTGCAAATTATTTTTTTTTTTTTATAAATCAATTTTGCCAAAGCATTTTGTTTTTTTTATTCCAGACAAATTTTGATCAGTAGCCATTGGCGTAGATAGCCCTGTCTGGGGGGGGCTTAGCCCCCCCCCCCCCAGAATAATTTTAGCCCCCCCCAGAATTTTAATCATTCACAATTTTTTTTTAATAATTTAATGATTTCATTAATTTTTGCAACAATAAATAATAATAATGAGTCTTTAGGACTCGTTATGATTATTCTACGAGTCTTAAGGACTCGTAATGATTATTATATTAGATCTAATAGTTTTTCCTATTGAAAAATAGTCTGAATTATTGCAAAAAGTTTTTATATGAATCTGATGTTTTTGTCAGTAATAAAAACTTTACCGAATCTTAGGATTTTAACTTCAGGAAAACATTTTAAGTTCTTTGATTTAAAAAAGTTTATAAATTCTAAGTGGTTTTTTATAGACAAAAGTTATTGGAAGAAAGAATCTGAGAATTTTGACTAATAATCATCAACTTTTGCAATCATCAGAACTTTTTCTTGAAAAAAATCATAGTAATCTAATGATTTTACTATAGGAAAAACATTAAAAATCTTTCATTTTCATAACATATCTGGGAGTTTTAAATTTCCGAAAAATCTTCAGAATCAAAATTTGTTTAAAAAAAAATATGAATTTTTTACCGCTTTCGGAGGGCATTCGTTTCTAGGACACCTAGACACATGATATAGGGAACGCTTCAGAAATAGGTCTGGGGTTTTCTATTAAAAAAAAAAACAAAAAATTCACAAAAATCTGGGGGGGCTTTAGCCCCCCCCCAGAAATGTTGGCTTCCTACGCCAATGTCAGTAGCGGTGAAAATTTGAAATGAACTATTAAAAAAACAAAGGTAAATACAATCAATTTATTTTGTTTCACATTTTATTAATATAATTTTTTTCTTCTATAATTCCAGATAAATACACCAAAAAATTGTCATTATGTCGAAATTCTATACAACCAACTGAAATGTATTTTTTTTTTAAATAAATAAATATCAATCATAAATAAGAAATTTTTTAAATAAAATTTCAGGCAATTCTAGTAAAAACAACTGTATTAAACAGTTTTGTAGTAGTTTTTACTACATTTTGTAGTTGAAAATCAATAGTTAAAAACAACAACATGTTCAGTTGTTTTTACCGTAATATGTAGTGGACGCCTTTTCAACAACAAAATGTAGTCAAAACAACTGTCTTTTGTAGTAGATTTTACCGACATACTTTTTTGAGTGTAAGGGTCGAACCAGAATCAAATGCGTAGCGCAAGACGTAAAAAAAAAACAAAAACAAACACATCAAATTTGAAATTTTTACGTCCGTTTGATTTAGGTAACTCACATTTAAATATTAGAAACGAAAAATTATTGGGCGTTACGCCTTACGCGACGTAATTTGATTCAGGTTGGACGCTAATAAAATATGAGATGAAACACTAAAAATGTCTGTTATTTTATTAATTAAAGCTTGATTTACACGTTAACTACCCTTGACCACCCTTAAGGGCAGTTTACACGTTAACTACCCTTGACCACCCTTATCTACTATTTCCCAGTATTGGTGATACGGTTTGCCGGGTTTAAATAATTTTGTATGAAAAATTATTTGAATTTGACAATTGCTATCCTCCAATACTGGGAAATAGTAGATAAGGGTAGTCAAGGGTAGTTAACGTGTAAAGGGCAGTTCACACGTTAACTACCCTTGACCACCCTTATCTACTATTTCCCAGTATTGGTGATACGGTTTGCCGGGTTTAAATAATTTTGTATGAAAAATTATTTGAATTTGACAATTGCTATCCTCCAATACTGGGAAATAGTAGATAAGGGTAGTTAACGTGTAAATCAAGCTTAAATCAAGCTTTATCTACTATTTCCCAGTATTGGAGGATAAAGGGCAGTTTACATGTTAACTACCCTTGACCACACTTATCTACTATTTACCAGTATTGGTGATACGATTTGCTGGGTTGAAATAATTTTGTATGAAAAATTATTTAAATTTGACAATTGTTATCCTCCAATACTGGGAAATAGTAGATAAGGGTGGTCAAGGGTAGTTAACGTGTAAATTAAGCTTAACAATTGTCAAATTCAAATAATTTTTCATACAAAAATATTTAAACCCAGCAAATCGTATCACCAATACTGGGAAATAGTAGATAAGGGTGGTCAAGGGTAGTTAACATGTAAACTACCCTTAAGATTAAACATTTTAGAAACCAAAAAAACCATCCATTAACGATCCAAATCTGCTCAAAATTGTTTCCAAAAATGCTCAAAAAGGAGTATTTTAAGACTCCAAAATAGGAGGGAAATTTACCCTCACACGCTCATTTCTCAGACTCATTTAGGAGTCCAAAAATAGGGCTCTTTTGGATGAACCACTTTCATACAAAAATTTGAAATTCTTGTTATGTTTTTAGAGCCCATTTTGGAGTCTAAATTGAGTCTGCTTGTTTGCTGGGATGCTTTTACCACACTAAAAATGCCAGGGATCGGAAAACCCCTAATATGTTTTCTGTCTGAAAAGCACAACCATATTTTTTAGCGTTCGACCGATTATTCGGTATCATTTTGTTTGACTATTGTTTATATTTTTTTCGATTTTTTGTGCGGAAATTTTGTTTTTAAAAAATATTTCTCAAAATTAATTTCTTTTACCAAAATAAAAATTTTAATTTTTTTTTTCAAATCCAGTTTTTGCAATAATACCACGCACCATCCCAAACCGAATTCGAAAGAAAACTAGTGAGTGTTAAATTCGGCAGTATCTTTTATACCGCCTACTAAAAGGGGCAGGTCGAAAAAATTCTTATTACCTGGGTACTCCGACATTATTTTTAATTTGCCCAAGTAAAGTATAAAAAACCTGTAAAAATTAGTTTTTTCCTCGTCCGATTTTGCCCATATTCGAACTTAATCAGCCCATGACCATAAGACATGTTCGTACCAAACTTCAGGAATCTAGCACTTTTATGTCGTGTCTTCCACATACAGACGGACATACATTGCAAGAATGTCTTAGGGCTGGTAACTTATAAAAAGCTAATCAAAGATTAATACTAATCATAGTTTATTTTCATATAAATTTGACGTTTGCAAACACTGATTAGCCTTAATCATTGATTATATTGTGATGAGTTACCAGCCCTTAGAATCGTTCACTGATCAACAGCGACCTTCATGCACTAAAAACTAACATGCACTAAAATATGCACTAAAAATCCTAAAATATGCACTAAAAGTAATAAAAATATGCACTTAAATTTATAAAAATAGTGCATTTTTATTTTTATACATTACTTTTTTTTTTTTGGCAAAAAAAAATATTGAGGCCAGGGACAGCAAATTTAGGATGTTTCAAAATTTTTTTTTAAAAAATGGAAAAATAAGCAAAAACTAAAATTTTATACATAAATGACTCTAAACATGTATTTAAAGCAAAAATATATACTAACTAAGCGATGCTATTTCAAAGCAAATTCCTTAATTCGCAAAGATATTTGGTTTATGCTGTTCTAGGACTAACGGGAAAAAATGCATTTTTATTAAAGTCCTATCCTTGCTGATCAATAGGGATGCGATTTCCATTTTTGTCGATAGTCTAAAAACGATATCGACCAATTATCTTTCCGAATCAAGAAATTTGCGTTAAATGGCATCGGTTTGTTTTTGCATATTTTCGCATATTTTGGTGAAAATGCATATTTTTGCGTATTTTGGTTTTAAATGCATATTTAGTGCATATTTCCAAATTTTAAGTGCATATTTTGGCATAAATTAGCAAAAACACAAATTAAAATTTATTCGTTTCAAAACTGTTTAAAATTTGAAAAATTTAGTTTGAAAATAATTTTTTTTTTTTTTTTGAAAAAAAAGAAATTTTTTTTCATATAAAATTTTTTATAGATTGTTTTAGTTTCTAAAAAATCTTGCTTACATAAAGTTTTAAATGTTACTATTCAAACCCGGCGTTATTTACAAGTATTTTACAAGTTCCGGCAAGCACTGGTGTAGGGCAGCGATGTATCCAGAAATTTGAAAATGGGGGGGGCACAACTCCCAAAATTGTTCGCCATCGCCTATTTATATTTAGTTTTAACTAGAAGTATTTGAAAAGTAATTGAAAAAGGGGGGTGCACGTGCCCCCTGTGCCCACCCCCTGTATACGTCCATGGTGTAGGGTATTATAGGGTAGGTCTTGGCAGATTATAATTTTCTTACGATTTTTTTTTTTTAATTTTAATTTAAAATTGGTTGGGTGTTTTACCAAATAAACGCTTTTATTGTTTATGATAAATTAGAGTAAATAATCCATTATGAATGCATTTTAAATATAGAAATTTTGTCACAATTTCTTAACAAAACTTGCGTAAATTTTATGAATCTAAAAGAAATGGGTCAATTCTTTATTACAAACATATGGCTTTAATATAATTGTTCTACCGTATTACACCATTTCTAATAAGTGTTGAAAAAAATAATATCTACTGAAAAATTTTGTACTACATGTAAAAAAAATTTGATGAAAACAAAATATTTGGTGAAAAAGTTTTTGATGAAATTGATAAAAAAATATTGAAAAAAAAAACAATTTGGTGTAATAAAAAATTGAATAAAAAAAAATGAATTAAAAAAAATTTATGAAAAAAAATTGATGAAAAAAAAAAAAATTATGAAAAAAAATTGATGAAAAAAAATTTGATGAAAAAAAAAATATGAAAAAAAAAAATTCATGAAAAAACTGTGTTCATTTTTACTCAAATGCATGTAACTTTTACAATCTTCAACGGATTTTCTTAAAAACCCCACTTTTTACGCAAACAATTTTTTATTTCAATTTTGACTTAAATGTATTTTTTTTTAGTTTTTTTTCTAAAACTTTCGCAATTGTATCAAATAATATTACTCCGTTGTTAATGGTGTACGTTGAAAGATTTATTTCCTTCTTTTGATTTCGTAATATGCACCAAAAAAAAAACCAAGGCTTGTCTTTAATGACGGTAATTAAGTATAATTATGTCAAAATATTATTATTAATATGTGAAGCATAAAAATGTGTAATTTTACATTCAAAACTTACTGCACCAAAATGTATTGCATTTATCAGACCAAAAAACTTATTACTATAAAATTATCAAATTAAGGTTTTTAATTGATTTTTATGCATCATTGATTTTTTTTAAATTTAAAATATGATGGACTTTAACTTTATCAAAAAATAAATTATGATAATTATAACAAAAAAAATAATTTTTAAAGAATTGAAAAATATTAATGCACTTATCACAATGGACCTCAGAACAGAGCTTCAAATAATTAAATCCTTCGTTAAAATTCTCCAAAAAATCCATTAGATTTTTTAAGTCACTAAATGCGTGTTGTTTTAAATATCAATGTGTGGGAAAATTGAAAACTCAGCTATTTCGAAGGCCAATTTTGTGTGAGGTTAAGAAAAAAAAAACAGGTAAGAAAATTATAGTCGGTCAAGATCGACCATGTAATACCCTACACGTTTTTCCCGGAAAATTGGTGCCAAGTTCAAACATTGATCGATTGGATCTATCTTTTCTTAAATCTTTATTAAGCTCAAAAACACTTACAAACCAAATTTGAGTGAAATAGGTTAATATTTGTTTTAAATAAATCACATTAACTAAATATCGGTCGAAATTTCTATGTGAGGCCTTAGTCTCGAAATGGTCTGATTATAATCAGATTTGATTAGGTTATTAAATTATGCATTAAACACACACAAACAAAATTTTAATAATAATTCTATTTTCATGAAATTTGAGAGATTTATGTGAATATCGGCATTTTTTTTTTAATGTGACAAACTTTAATTCCTCAGCAGCACGGGCTTGTGAATTGGTTATTAGTGTAAAGGTAAATGAATGAAAAATTTCAAAAACATCTAAAAATTTACCAGGAATAAGTTTTCAAAGGAAACTTAAAATAATTGGGAAAATCTAAAAAAAAAAAATATTTCAAAGTTTCCGATTTGGCATGGAATGCCAATTATTTACAAGTAAGGGCGGATTACTCAATGAAAAGTTAGCTGCTAACTGCCGATTTAACAGAGCCTTATGTCAAAATTTGTGTGAAAAAGTTAAATTTAAGGGTTTTTTTTTATAACGCAGCATTGAGTAATCCAGCCAAAGTTTTTTATTTTTTTAACTGCTTAAAATACCGAATTTTTTACTCGGCTATAGCCGATATATAAGATCTTATCGAATTTGTAATTTTAGTTTCATTGATATAAATTCATTTTTAATTTTTACAAGTTTTCCAGTATCACTGGAATATGTTTCATTACTTTTATAATAAATGAAGTCTCTGTTTCTTTTTGAAAATAAAAAAAAAATCAATTAATCTTTAACATCTGGTGGTATTTAAAAATAAATCGGAAAAATATATACACTAAAAAAATTTTGTGGGTTAAATCGACTGTACAATAGAGTTGAAAAAAAATACTAAAAATTTTGTTGTTTTGGGGTCAGCTACACTTAGGAAAAAAGGCATTCTTAAATCAAAAATGATTATGTGTAATTTAAAAATATTGCATTATTAAAAAAAAAAAAAAGCTGCCCTCCACCCTATTGTGCAAACATGCACAATAGGATAAAGCAATTTTTAGAGCAAAAGAAAACAGAAAAAAAAACAAAAAAATGTTTACAGACCAAAAAAAATTACCCTAAAACTCTTTTCCAGTAATGTTTGAATATTAATTAATATTTCTACCAAATTTTTTTTTTTCACTTTGTTCGGAACTTTCCGATTTTAAAGTCAAAAATGCCTGCGAATTTTGTACTCTTTTTTGCCCACAATTAAATCATGATAATGTTTTGCGGAAGATTTGGGTGTACTTGCCAAAGCAAAGTTTTTTTTAGAAAAAATAATGTTATATTACTTTGCTATTCCATGCAAAACGAATTGAAATATCAGTCGAGGACAGGGTTGCCAGAATTGTTTAATACAAAATCATCAAAAATATACGATCTTTATAAAAAAAATCGTCAAAATCGTCATTCCATTTGCAGAAATCGTCAAAATAAAAAAGGTATATTTATCATTGATTAAAGATTCATTCAAGTGATGTCAGCCCGTCTGTTGAAGACATGATGCAGTCCAAACCAAAAGAGCTAAATCCATGCAGTTTGGCTCAAATATATCTTATGACCATTGGATGGTTTAGTTTGAAAAACCAGACCAGGGAGAACAAAGTTCCCCCTGGTAAAACTGAACCCACCTCCGAAATTTCCTCTTTATATTCTTTGTTTACCTTCTTAAACATATGAAATATTTTTACGAAAGAAAATGTCATGCAGTTGGGTCAAGTTAATTAGAAAATGCATTTTTTCCGTCCGCCCTTTTCTGTGGGCACTTCCATAAAAAATAATAATGATAAAATTGCGTAAACATCATAATCGTGTCTGTCATGACTTCAGAACGTTTTCAATTAGAGTGAAAATTTTCGAATCACATAAAAAAAGATTTGGCGTTTCCAAATCACATATTTCTTAATTAATGTTCGAAAAATTTTACTAAGATATGCTAGATGCGAAACACGGGCTTTTGTTTAAAAATAAATAAAATTAAATAAAATAAATAATTAAAAAATGTTTGCACAATTTTTAAACAAAAATATATATTTAACACCAATTTATCATTGAATTTCTCATTAAATAATATATATTCACGAATATGACTTGAATAAATTACTCTTATGTACCTTAAACTCAACAATGTTTCACATCTTGATAATTCTATGAACATATGGTAATAAACTCCAGTTGTAAAATGTAGTACTTTTCAATAGTAATAATAACTGGCAACACCATGGATTGGCATCACCATTTATCGAAAATTTTTCGAAGATAAACAACGCCATGTTGAATTTTGTAAAATTTTATAATTAATTTATTTTTACAATTTTTAAGTATTTTAAGTGAGTTAAAATAAAAGTGTTGTGCATTAAAAAATGAAAAATTTTGTGCTCTTTCTTTTGAAAGTATTTCTCAGCCGGGAAAACGTGTAGTTATTGAAATATGTGATTCTTTTAACTTGTATACTTTTGTTGTTGTTTTTGCACAACTTCCGAACAAAATTTCGATAAATTATGGAGTGTTTTTAAAATAATTTTTACATATATTTAGTCTTAACAAACGTGTCTGTCATGACTTCAGAACAGTGAAGCAAGCCGATGCAAAATTTTCGGCGGCGGCTGAAGAGCAAAAATTTTCGGCGGCGGCGGCGTTTCGGCTGCGCGCCGCGTTTTTTTTAGACCAGCGCGGCTGAAAAAAAAATTCGGCTGCGCCGCTATTGTATAGTAAAAAACGGTTTAAATCTAGGCATATTAATCACGATACCCTACCGAACAAGTGGTCGATCAATTAATGGTTTAATTACCATTTTATTGGAGTTATGGTAACAAGTAAGAAAATTATAGTGGGTCAAGACCGACCTTATACCCTACACCAGTGTTTTCCGAAAAATGTGTCCGAAGTCCAAACATGAACCGATTGGATCTATATTTTGTGGCATATTTAATTAGTGCACAAACTTAATTTGAGTCCAAGAATGGTCTAATTACACCGCTCAACAAGCTTTTTTCGGTTTGAAATCTTAGTTTTTAGTTTAGATATCGCCATTTTATGTTTTTTAAAAAAAAATTTCAACTTTTAAAAAATTTACTAAAGTAGTAAAAAAAAAAAATATTTTTATAATTAAGAAGATAAATATGATAAACTAATGGGTAGAAAGTTTCCAAACTTTTCTAAATTTCTAAACTTTTAGTTAAATTTTACTAAATTGTGGTAAAATTTATGAACTATTTTAAAGAAAATAGTATCTCAAAATTAAGTTAGCTCTTTTGTTAGTGTGGGGACAACAAGTAGAAATGGTCAGATTTCTTTATAATTTGGAAACATTCCAAATAAATGATTACAAAATATGTTATTTTTGGGGTATTTCTTTATTCACATGCTAAATTTCGAAAGGATACCTGTTAAATTACGGGTATAAAAAGTAATGTTAGCCAAATTTGGGGGGCGTTTGTATGGGGGCTAGGTCAAAACATGGACCGATTATTTTTTTTAATTTCAATAGGCTTCTTCCTTGGGAAAAAGGAAGCATAAATTTAATTTCAGTCAAATCAATTGATTGTTGCGACCTGTATCGTGCTAACTATGTTTACATGGACGGACATCGCTAAATCGATCCAGAAAGTGATTCTAAATCGATCGCTATACTTGAAGTTTGGTTTAGGACCATATTTTGGATAGTTACAAACATTAAGACAAACTCATAATACCCTGTACTTGAGATGGGCACATGAGCAGATTTGTGCGTGATTCACGCTTGAGTGTGACTGATACTCAATTTTACTCAAGTGGTTGTGAGTGAGTGGAAAAAAATTGCGTGAGTGAGTTTGCGTGGATAAGCCTTGGATAAGCGAAGAGTCTTGGGATGAAATTGCAAATCGCAAGCGTCTGAACAATGTCTTGACACGATCCAAAACACCGGATGCTAAACTTGTGGCCAAGCGTAACTATCGTGAATGCGCAAAAACTGTTAAATCCCTAGTTCGCGCTGACCGTGAACGCCACTACAACAGTATTGCTGAAGAAGCTGAACAAGCATCCAGCATCGGCAACATGCGCGGTGTTTACAATGCTATTAAAAATCTTGGAGGCAAGAATATAAAAAACACCTCAATGCTTAAGGATCAGCATGGCCGTGATCTCACAACACCACAGGAGAAGTTACAACGTTGGCAGGAATTTTTCAGCTGTGATAGTATCCAAAATAACACTATTGATTTTAATATTAACACCTGTCCCTGGCTTTCCCGGCGCCGCAATCCATGTAGAGAAATAGCAACATCTCCACCAACATACCATGAAATTGTCTCAACTTAACTTAAGTTAAAAGATTCTAAGGCTGCCGGCCCCGACACAGTGCAAGCTGAGCTTCTTAAATATGGTGCTGTCCCCGTTGCCGAAGCTCTTACACCAATTCTTCAGGCTGCATGGATTAATAACCGAATACCGGAGAGCTGGAAAACTGGTGTGATCATAACCTTGGGGATGGTGACCTTAGCCATTGTAAAAACTGGCGAGGGATAACATTACTAAACGTAATAAATAAGGTAATGGCTCTACTTCTGTTACAAAGGATTTCACCAGTCATTGAGCCACTTCTACGTCAGGAACAAGCCGGTTTCAGGCCTGGTAGATCATGTGCTGATCACATAAATACTCTCAGAGTTATTATTGAGCAGTCGCAGGGATACAACAGCCACCTGTATATGCTGTTTGTCGACTTTGAAAGTGCCTTTGACACCGTATATAGACCGGCTATATGGGCAGCGCTTAGGAGCAAAGGTGTACCTAATAAGATAATTGATCTTATTCGCGAGCTATATAATGGTGCTGAATGCAAAGTAAGATTTGAAGGCCAAGAGAGCCAATCGTTTTTACACTGTGCAGGGGTAAAACAGGGTTGTGTATTGTCTCCCACATTATTCCTCATCCTCCTAGACGGAGTAATGGAACAAACAAATACCGAGGCCCCTAATGGTATACGTTGGAATTTACACGAACGATTAAACGATATCGACTATGCGGATGATATTTGTCTGATGGCCCATCGATTCGACGATATAGAACAAAAGCTCATATGCCTTGATAAAAATGCAAGAATAGTTGGTCTTAAGATAAACGTCAATAAAACTAAACTGATGCGGGTTGGTACCAACAATTTAACTCCTCTCTCAATTAATGGATGCGTAATTGAGGATGTTGACTCTTTCTGCTATCTGGGAAGCCGTATTACCAAGGATGGAGGTTCTGGTATGGATATAGTTGACCGTATCAACAAAGCAAGAGTCGCATTTCACTCTCTTCACAAAGTTTGGCGTGCTAATAATATATCCCTAGACACAAAACTAAGAATCTTTAACTGCAGCGTAAAATCTGTCCTGCTTTATGGTTGCACCACCTGGAGCACAACCCAAACCACCCAACGAAAACTGCAAACGTTTGTTAACCGCTGTCTTAGACAAATACTTCGAATATTCTGGCCCCGTTGGGTAACAAATGACCAACTTTTATGTATGGCAAAGTGTTTACCGATTGAGATCGAGGTAAAACGTCGCAAATGGTCTTGGATAGGCCATATACTACGCAGACCAAGCAACGAAATCACCAGAAATGCACTTGACTGGAACCCACAGGGTCACCGTCTGCCAGGCCGTCCTCGTAACACCTGGGTGAGAATGGTAAAAAGAGAAATCGAAAGCTGTAACAAAACATGGAACCAAATAAAGTCTTTAGCCGCCGATCGTACAAAATGGAGAGAATTTACAGACGCCCTATGTTCAACATGAACTTTTATATATTTTGAAGATATTTTGTTTTTAATGTCAGTTAATTTGTATAAATCATACATGGGAAATTACAATTTGATTCAAATTATAATTTGTATTTTAATTACAATTTTTTATGCAAATGGTAAATTATATTTTTTTTAATTTTCATTTATACAACAAATGGAAATTAAAAAAATTTAATTTTCATTCGAATGAAAACACTTCGCCACATTTTTTAATTACGTTGCCATAAAAAATCAAAGACTAAAACCTTTATCATTGACTTTTTAAAAACAATAGTTTTTTAAAGAAGTTGGCAATGCAAACAAAAATTCAAACAGTTTAAGCAAAGACACAAACCTCAAACAAAAATATGAAAACTATAGAGGGCAACAAGCCATCAAATTGTACCCTACTCATGGCAACGTAAATTTTATTTTAGGTTTATAAACGATGACATAAAAGACTTATAAAATAAAACACATTTTTTAGACCCGATTCCTAAATTATCAACGGTTAAAAATATCACAAAACTACATTGATTTCCATGCAACATTTTAATTTTTTTGATTTTTTTTAGTCACTGACAATTTTTAGGATCGGGCTGTTGTCTCCAAAATATTACTAACAATAGCGTTTTAAACAATTATGTGAGGAAGAATTTTACTTGTAGCGATTTCCCAAAAAACTGTTAAAATAATATAATGCATTTAGTTTAATGGTGTTAAATAGTAAACTGTATTTTTTTTTTTTTATAAATTTGTAAAAGCGAACATTTTGTATATAAACCATTTTGCATTCAAGACAACAAACAAAATTATTTTCCAAAAGCTCAAGCATTAAAAATGTATTCACTTATTCCAAACTGTTTTGCAATTAAGTAAATACATTCCTAAGCTAGGCTACCTCCGGGCGTAATAATTTGTGACCAAGTCAGATATTTTCAGTTAAATACTCCTGGAGAGTATTATTGGAGGGAACACCTTAAACGTTGCATATAGCGCTATTGGCAAGCCCACTAGGTGTCCACTGTTTCCCAACTGAAATAATCAATGGAAATTGTTGCAAGTATGCAAATGGAGAATAAGAAAATATATATTTTTATTGCGAAAAAGTACTACAAAATTTCAAAAACTATATAAAAATTGCAGTAATTATTTTTAACATGTATGAAAATTGCAATTTTTCAGAAATCATTACCAAATAAATTCCGTTCTTTTTCACACATTGAAACTCTATTGTTTTTAATATTTGGAATCGAAATGAATCCGAAAATGGATTCATAATTTTTTTATTTTTCGTTCACCAAATAATGCATGAAGTATAAGATTTTAATTTTATTTTTATGTTGACAGTGCGTCATAGTAATTTTTCCAACACCGGGCCCCACCGATTACGTCACAGCGCTGCTTTGGGAATGGAATCCTGAAATTGATTGAAATACAATTTAATTCTTAATTATATTTAAAAAATATAAATTCTAAGTCACAGAATGCTATATTATTATTATTCAAATTTAGAAAACATAAATTAAAAGTGCACAATTTCCATTTTTATTTCAGAAAACAAAATAAAATTTAAAAAATTTCCAAATTTATTTTAGAAATTTCAAATTATATTTTAAAAATTTCCAAATATAGTTAAAAACAAAATATACATATGTTTATATTTCATATTTTCCAAATATATTTCGAAACATTTCCAAATATATTTCCAAAATTTCGAATTATATTTCAGAAATTTATTTCGTTTTTCAGTTTTTCTTGTAATTTTACAAATTTCCAAAATTTTTTTAAAAAAAATTTTTTAAGTTTTTTTTTCGCCAAAAAAGTTGTAAATTTGAAATTTTATTGGTAAAAATCTTGTAAAATTACGAAAAAGTTCGTAATTTAACTAGGAATTCTCGTCAAATAGGAGGTAGCAAAAAATATAGTAAAGTTACAAACCCTCCTTGTAAGTTTTATCGCGACAAAAAAATTGTAAATCTACAATTTTATTAGTAAAAATCTTGTAAAATTACAAAATTTTTCGTAAAAAGCTTTGTAAAATTACAAGGAATTCCTGTCAAATTGGATGTAGCAAAAAAAAAATTAAAAATTTTTCTTGTAATTTTACAAGGTTTTTTTTTTTGAGTGTAGATTACGTTTTTGTTACACTCCTATTTACTAAAAAAATTTACCCACCCTAATTATTATATCATTTGACTATTTTCAATGCAAAAATTTTGTAAATTATATCAAATTATTGGGTTAAAAAGAGAGGTTATCAAGAAAGCTTAAAACTATTTCTCGTGGGCAAATGCGGGTGAAAGGCTTTATTTCTGTTCGTATTTTATAAATTACAGCGTTCCACAATAAAAACGTTCGTACTTATTAAAAACAATGGCCTTGTTTTTGTATCAGTTACAAACCAAATCAAAAGATCATGGTATCAACAACATGGTGTAGGGTATTAAAAAAAAGATCCACCGATTTCGTTTAGTAGTTAATGCTTAATTTTCAAATGAAATAACGCGGTTTAGATATTAAACACTTACCATCTCTATCATGCATCTTGAGTTTTATCCAATATTATCGAATGGATTGGTTTTTGTTGATGTAATCATCGCTAAAAAAGTAATTTTGCTATCCACATACATACATACATAATTTCATTCAAAATATTAAAAACTTACTCAATCCTTTGGCCAAAATCCACGAGTACGTTGCATTCATTTATTTATTTTCTTTCGTTTTGTTATTATTAAAAAAAAAGAAATTCAATATTTATTTATTTTTGTATTTTTTTCTGACACATAATATAAGGTTCGGAAACATACTAAAATAAAGTTGTTGGCAAATCGAACATATTAAAAAAGTTACAAATTAATTTCCAAATTCAAAATCATTTTGAAATTTCATTACCATTTGCATCTAATTCAACAACCATACATTTCCATTTGCAAAGGAAATGGAAATTCAAAAATTTATAATTTTAATTTTGATAAATGGAAATTGTTTGTTAATTTCCATTTGATATACAAATGGAAATTAAAATTTAATGGAAATTAAAAAATCCCATGTATGGTATAAATAAAAGGAAATATATATATGGGGCATTCCATGCCAAATCACTCACTTTTAGGCCCGACCCCCTTCGATTAATTTTATTTTTGGATATGTTTTAGTACGTATTAAATGCAACTTGCAGCCAAATTTTCAGCCTTTTATACCAAGGTGGTGTTGAGTAATCAATTTTTCAAAATGGCGATTTTTTCCAAAAAATTAAAAAATTTAAATTTTCAATCAATTTTGACCAGTAAAAAATATAGATATTTTAAAAAAAGTTGGACAACGTTTTGTTGGTATTTAAATGTACTTTTAGAAAAAAAATGTGAAAAAATTATTCGAAGTAATTATCACTTATTTTTTGACGTTTAAAAATTAAAATCGACTTTTTGAAAAAGTCCGAAACCTTCGATTTTTTTGTAAAAAACTAAAAGAATTCTACTCTAAATTATGCAACCTTTAAGCCATAACTCGAGATGTGATCACAATTCTTTCTATTTTTTTTTTAATTTTTAAAATTGCACCGTTTATGTTTTGGCTCTGATTTATTTTATATGGAGCTCCAAAAAAAAAAAATGGTAGATACTGACCCTAACTTACCCTAAATATATTCATTTGGAGGTAAATATACGTCTCACAAAAATTTGGGACGATCGGACATGTGTAAGGCGCTTAGCATGGTCCTTGAAGTTAAAAAAACGGATTACAAGGAAAAATATGATTTTTTTTCTGTTTTCGCAATTTCTTTGGTATTTTAAGTAAAGTTTTAATTCAAGTGATTACAGAATTATGATGTGGAGTAAAATGCCTTTCTAATAAGGTACTAAAAACTAAAATCGGTTGAAAGTCAGCCAAGTTATTACAACTTCCCCAGGCATCTAGCGTGTGCCATACAACTTGATTAAAAAATACGAGGCCCTTTTTTTAAATTTATTGAAATTTTCTACTGTAATAACATTTTTTCATTATTCATGTTTCAGTGTAATATTTTTTTGACTTTTCCAAATTTTAAAACAAAAAAAATTTTTTTTTTTTTAAAATAGAGATTTCAAAAGGGTGTGGAAAATGCAGGCATTTTTAGCACTAATTTAAAAAATGTTAGCAAAACACAATATGAAAAATACTGGTCATCTAATAACATTTGAACTTGAAGAATAAAAAAATGTTATTACAGTAGAAAATTTCAATGAATTTCAAAAATCGGATTGTATTGATTAATCAAGTTGTCTGCCACACGTTAGATGCCTGGGGAAGTTGTAATAACTTGGCTGATTTTAAACCGATTTCGGTTTTTATGACCTTAATAGAGAGACATTTTACTCTACATTTCAATTCTGTAACCATTTGAATTCAAAATTAACTTAAAATACCAAAAAAATTAAGAAAACAGAAAAAAATGCATATTTTCCCTTGTAATCCGATTTTCAAACTTCAAAGCCGATGCGGCACGCCTTACCCATGTCCGATCATCCTAAAATTTTCTGAGACGTATTTTTACACCCAAGTTAATATATCTAGGGGAAGTTACGGTCAATATTTACCAAATTATTTTTTTTGGTGCACCATATAAAATAAACCAGAGTCAAAAAAAAAAAAAGTGCAATTTTCAAAATTTGAATAAAAATAGAACGAATTACGATCACATCTCGAATTATGACTTAAAAGTTGCGTAATTTAGAGTAGAATTTTTTGACATTTTTAAAAAAAAATCGAAGGTTTCGGACTTTTTCAAAAAGTCGATTTTAATTTTTATACGATAAAAAACAAGTGATAGTTACTTCGAATAATTTTTCATATTTTTTTTTCTAAAACTACATTTAACTACCAACAAAATGTTGTCCATCTTTTTTTAATATATCTATATTTTTTACTGGTCAAAATTGATTGAAAATTTAATTTTTTTCATTTTTTGGAAAAAATCGCCATTTTGAAAAATTGATTACTCAACACCACCTTGGTATAAAAGGCTGAAAATTTGGCTGGAAGTTGCATTTAATACGTACTAAAACATATCCAAAAATAAAATTAATCGAAGGGGGTCGGGCCTAAAAGTGAGTGATTTGGCATGGAATGCCCCATATATATCTCGAGAAGGCGATTTGATACAATTTTTTGGTGTCAGATTCGTTTTTAGGAGGCAAACATTTTTAGGAAATGCGATTTAATCTTCTTTTTTTAATTTTACCAAAAAAATCATAAAAATTGGTACGAACAAATGTATGAAAAAAATATTCAAATTTGGTTCAATATTTTGACTTCTTTTGCAAATATTTCAGGATATACTTAATGGATTTTAGATTTTCTTTTTATTGGAGTGTCTATTTAACACATCTGTTTTGAACAGAAAATTTCTTGCAAACTTCGGATACTTATAAGGATATAACCATAAAAAAAATATTTTGAACTTCCTTACAATATCCTGATGGTTTCCTTGATCGTACCGATTCCGGATTTCTTGCAAAAGTTAGGTAATTTTATTGGGAATTTGAATAAAAAAGATATGAATAACTTTTACAAAAACTTTTCAAATATTAAAACATTTTCGGATTTTGCGTAAGATATACATAGATACATTGAAAATAAATGCAAAGTGCCGTGGATTGCAATTTTTTTTTTAATTTGTAAACAAGAGTTATTATTTCTCAGAAATAATAAGGACTCAAACCGAACTAATACACCTATTAAATTATAAAATATAAAGCCCAACAATATAAAACACAAATAAAACAGACAATTAAAATTCAGCAATCGCAATTAAATTTGAGAAAAGTTTAGTTGAAATTCAAATGAAATCTAGAACAAAGTATTGAAACCTAGAAATTTCATTTGAAATTTGGAAAAGGCCAATAGACATTCAGAAATTGTAATTCTCTATTAGATTTCTATATTTTAATTGGACTTTTTTGAATTCCAATATGACTTTTAGAAATTTTAATATCCAAATGGAACAAAATTGAGGAATATGCTCTTTTTAATTTCAAAACCGCCAAAATCGGCTGGAGTTTGAGCCGCCGATCAGCCGATGATATCGGCGGCGGCGCGGCTCGTGGAAAAATATCGGCTTAGCGACTCAGCCGTCAGCCGCGCCGACCGGCTTGCTTCACTGCTTCAGAACGTTTTCAATTAGAGCGAAAATTTTCGAATCACATAAAAAAAGATTTGGTGTTTCCAAATCACATATTTCTTAATTATATGTTCGAAAAATTTTACTAAGATATGCTAGATGCGAAACACGGGCTTTTGTTTAAAAATAAATAAAATTAAATAAAATAAATAAATAAAAAAGTTTTGCACAATTTTTAAACAAAAATATATATTTAACACCAATTTATCATTGAATTTCTCATTAAATAATATATATTCACGAATATGAGTTAAATAAATTACTCTTATGTACCTTAAACTCAACAATGTTTCGCATCTTGATAATTCTATGAACATATGGTAATAAACCCCAGTTGTAAAATGTAGTACTTTTCAATAGTAATAATAACTGGCAACACCATGGATTGGCATCACCATTTATCGAAAATTTTTCGAAGATAAACAACGCCATGTTGAATTTTGTAAAATTTTATAATTAATTTATTTTTACAATTTTTAAGTATTTTAAGTGAGTTAAACTAAAAGTGTTGTGCATTAAAAAATGAAAAATTTTGTGCTCTTTCTTTTGAAAGTATTTCTCAGCCGGGAAAACGTGTAGTTATTGAAATATGTGATTTTTTTAATTTGTATACTTTTGTTGTTGTTTTTGCACAACTTCCGAACAAAATTTCGATAAATTATGGAGTGTTTTTAAAATAATTTTTACATATATTTAGTCTTAACAAAATGTTGATTTTTTAATGTAAATAAAAAGAATATACATCAAATTATAAATTAAACATGGCTTTTTTATTTTTAAGTTAATATTTATAGGGGAAAAAGTCCATTCTAATTACTTTCAGTTAGCTTTTTGCACACGAAAGTAAAACGAAAAAAAAAATTCGGAAGTGAAACCCAGGACACCAAAATATTCGGAAGTGTTTCACTTTCACGTGGATGTGAAAGTCATGACAGACACGAATAAATCAATTTGTTAACATTTATCACAAAAAGAAAGGTGTCCACCGCCAAAAAAAAACCCCTATAATTTTTTTACCTTTTGTCCCTTTTTGTACAAAAATATTGGTGGATACTTTTTTTAACTAACAATAAGCAAAAAATATTCATTGAATACTAAAGTTTCAATAAAAAATTAGACATTCGTGTCTGTCATGACTTCAGAACGTTTTCAATTAGAGCGAAAATTTTCGAATCACATAAAAAAAGATTTGGTGTTTCCAAATCACATATTTCTTAATTATATGTTCGAAAAATTTTACTAAGATATGCTAGATGCGAAACACGTGCTTTTGTTTAAAAATAAATTAAATTAAATAAAATAAATAAATAAAAAAGTTTTCAACAATTTTTAAACAAAAATATATATTTAACACCAATTTATCATTGAATTTCTCATTAATTAATATATATTCACGAATATGAGTTGAATAAATTACTCTTATGTACCTTAAACTCAACAATGTTTCGCATCTTGATAATTCTATGAACATATGGTAATAAACCCCAGTTGTAAAATGTAGTACTTTTCAATAGTAATAATAACTGGCAACACCATGGATTGGCATCACCATTTATCGAAAATTTTTCGAAGATAAACAACGCCATGTTGAATTTTGTAAAATTTTATAATTAATTTATTTTTACAATTTTTAAGTATTTTAAGAGAGTTAAACTAAAAGTGTTGTGCATTAAAAAATATAAAATTGTGTGCTCTTTCTTTTGAAAGTATTTCTCAGCCGGGAAAACGTGTAGTTATTGAAATATGTGATTTTTTTAATTTGTATACATTTGTTGTTGTTTTTGCACAACTTCCGAACAAAATTTCGATAAATTATGGAGTGTTTTTAAAATAATTTTTACATATATTTAGTCTTAACAAAATGTTGATTTTTTAATGAAAATAAAAAGAATATATATCAAATTATAATTTAAACATGGGTTTTTTATTTTTAAGCTAATATTTATAGGGGAAAAAGTCCATTCTAATTACTTTCAGTTAGCTTTTTGCACACGAAAGTAAAACGAAAAAAAAAATTCGGAAGTGAAACCCAGGACACCAAAATATTCGGAAGTGTTTCACTTTCACGTGGATGTGAAAGTAAAACACTTTCGAATATTTTGGTGTCCTGGGTTTCACTTCCGAATTTTTTTTTCGTTTTACTTTCGTGTGCAAAAAGCTAACTGAAAGTAATTAGAATGGACTTTTTCCCCTATAAATATTAACTTAAAAATAAAAAACCCATGTTTAATTTATAATTTGGTATATATTCTTTTTATTTTCATTAAAAAATCAACATTTTGTTAAGACTAAATATATGTAAAAATTATTTTAAAAACACTCCATAATTTATCGAAATTTTGTTCGGAAGTTGTGCAAAAACAACAACAAAAGTATACAAATTAAAAAAATCACATATTTCAATAACTACACGTTTTCCCGGCTGAGAAATACTTTCAAAAGAAAGAGCACAAAATTTTATATTTTTTAATGCACAACACTTTTAGTTTACCTCACTTAAAATACTTAAAAATTGTAAAAATAAATTAATTATAAAATTTTACAAAATTCAACATGGCGTTGTTTATCTTCGAAAAATTTTCGATAAATGGTGATGCCAATCCATGGTGTTGCCAGTTATTATTACTATTGAAAAGTACTACATTTTACAACTGGGGTTTATTACCATATGTTCATAGAATTATCAAGATGCGTAACATTGTTAAGTTTAAGGTACATAAGAGTAATTTATTCAACTCATATTCGTGAATATATATTATTTAATGAGAAATTCAATGATAAATTGGTGTTTAATATATATTTTTGTTTAAAAATTGTGCAAAACTTTTTTATTTATTTTATTTAATTTATTTTTAAACAAAAGCCCGTGTTTCGCATCTAGCATATCTTAGTAAAATTTTTCGAACATATAATTAAGAAATATGTGATTTGGAAACACCAAATCTTTTTTTATGTGATTCGAAAATTTTCGCTCTAATTGAAAACGTTCTGAAGTCATGACAGACACGATTGACAGGTTTTTGTTATTTTTAAAAATCGTAATTTTTTTGGGCAAAAATCGTCAAATCGTCATTTTGCTATTTTGGGGAGTAAAAATCGTCAAAATGCAGAGAAATCGTCAAATCTGGCAACAGTGGTCGAGGACCCCATTAAAAAAACCAAAAGTGCTGTGCATTTCGTAAGTGAGTGCAAAAAAAAAATAAGTGCAAAAAAGTGTTTTTACATTTTGGAGAGAACACCAAAGAATATAACACTCTCACTTGTTCTATGTACATTCGATAAACAAATGAAAAATTTTTATGCGAAAAGCTTAGACCGAATTTACATTGGGCAATTTTAATTGCGGCAATTCTGATTTTTGAGTGTGTCAGAGAGAGAGATAAGATTCTTCCCTCTCTCTCCGATACACTATAAAAACAGAATTGCGGCAATTAAAATTGCCCTGTCTGAATTTGGACTTAGACTTGGTGAAAAAGTAGTTTTGGTAAAAAACATATGATTTTTTTTCACGATACCAAAATTATGTTAAAAAAAATTTCGATGAAAAAAAGTTTTTGATGAATTTTTTTGATGAAAAGAAAAATTTTTTGATGTAAAAAAAATTGATGAAAAAACAAAAATTTTTTGGTGAAAAAAATTGATAATAAAAAATTTGACGAAAAAAAAAATTATGAAAAAAATATGATAAAAAAAAAATAATGAAAAAAAAAATTTGATAAAAAAAAAATTAGATGAAAAAAAAAAAATTAATGAAAAAAAAATTAATGAAAAAAATTTGATGAAAAAAAAATTTTATAAAAAAAAAAAATTTATAAAAAAAAATTATGAAAAAAAAAATATGAAAAAAAAAAAAATATGAAAAAAAAATTTGGTGAAAAAAAGTTTGATGGAAAAAAAAAATTTATGGAATAAAAAACTTTGATGGAAAAAAAATTTATGAAAACAAAAAAAAAATTGATGAAAAAAATTGATGACAAAAAAAAAAAATGGGATGAAAAAAAAATTGAGGAAAAAAAAATTTGATAAAAAAAATGATGAAAAATTAAAAGTTTGATGAAAAAAAAAATTTATGAAAAAAAAAATTTGATGAAGAAAAAAGTTTGATGAAAAAAAAAAAAAAAAGATGAAAAAAAAAATTTGATGGAAAAAAAAAAAATTGATGAAAAAAACTTTGATGACAAAAAAAAAAATTGATTAAAAATTTTTTTTTTTTTTGATGAAAAATAATTATGTTACTTGTTATTCACCAGCTGGTGAAAAACGGTTTTATTCACCACGAGGTGAATTATTATCCAAGTTACAAACCCATGTTATTAAAATGTTTGGTTTTAAGAAAATGAAAATAGTAATTCTTGTTTTCTTTTTCGTTAATTGTTAGCTTATATAGTAAAACTGAGGTGACGTCCTGCAACTTTTTTAAAATTAGACACCAGTTGAGAGTATTAACCATTTTTTATAAATTTTGTTATGTTGTTTAAAAGTCCTTCCAATTACCTTTGAAATAAATGTTTAACCGTTGTAATATCTTATTCCTTCTATGAGAGATCTTAAACTGAATTTAAAAAAACCCGGGTTTTCGCAAATTCGATCGATTAAATCAAAATTTATTTTAATTCTAAATTAAAGTGGAACAACTTTAATTTTAAAATTCCCATATTTATTTGCTCATTTTAAAAATAAACGATAAAATATTTAAAATAAGTAGAAACAAACTTAGTTCGTCACTGTTTTATATTTATTTTAAAGTTGTTTCTGCTTGATTTTAATATTGTTTTTCTTAGTGTGTAATAACTGTCAACATTTTCTAAGTGTATAAGCCTCCAAAAAGTAGACATAATACACACTTTTATAATATTCGAATATTCATAATTTAGAGTAAAAAAAAAAAATTAAAAATCCAACAGAACAACAAAAGATTAAGTGATTTGCATGACGGCAAAGACGACAACACAAGTCCGGACAGACAGTAAGCAACCAAATGATATGAAAAACTTTGGGGAGCAAGAACATAGAATATGAAAGTGAAAAGTAGAAAATGGAAACAATTTTTCAGCACAGTATTTGTAATGAAATTTATGCATAAAAAAATAATTTGGAAAATGGAGAAAAACCTGGAAAATACATACAAAAAAAATTAAAAATGTTTGGTGGAGAGCAGAATGATCCCCAAACCTCAGACCCGACATGATATGAATAGTGGTTAATTATGTACAGCTGCAATTTTAATTATTCCGATTTTAAAGTTTTTATAAATTATGTTGTACTACATGTTTTAAATGATTTCCCTCAAGTGTTCTGCATTGTGCAGTTTCTTTGAACTTTTATGGAGTATGTGTTCAACCATAGAAGGTGTAAAAGTATTTTTTTTTTGTTTTTGCTTTTGGAGTTTTCCGGAAAAACACTCTATTTTTAGATTTTGAAAAACTCATTATTTTTTTGGTTGAACTAAAGAACTTGTTTGATCATTAATCATAGAACAAAGAAACGATGAAGATTATAGGAAAAGTCGAATTTTAGATATCCTACACCCACAATCAGTATAGTACTACATAGAGTTGTCAGTCGATTCAGAATAATTCGATTAATCGATCAAACAAGACCCATCTCTTGTTCGAATAATTCAAAAATGACGATTTTCGAATAACGAATAAATCGATTAATTAATGTCGATTAATCGAACAATTTTTTTAATAAAAAAATTAAATAAATGCTTAGAATTTGATTTATTCTCATAAATTTTGAAAGATTTTATACAAAATGTAGGAAAGTTAAAATATATTGTAGCCATAGCCCTGGATAGCACATCCATTATAGACTTAGAGGGAGTTATCAAGTTTTTAATAAATAATTTAGAAAAATTAATAATTCTTTTTCATCAGACTTACTAAAACGTATTTAAATGAGAATTAATAAGAGACGTATAAAAGTGTTAAATACGTTAATAATTTTTCTAAATTCTGGAAATTTTCCGAGCAATGAAAGTTTCTTAAAATATTCTCCAAAAAGCGAAACAAAAGAATATGCAAATGAATTATACTCCAGATTATTTTATGATGAAAGTAATCACAATAATTCAGATAAAAGTATTGAAATAGAGGAAGTTATTAGTAATGAAAATAATAATATTTTATGCGAGTTAAATAATTCAATTCAAAGTATTAAAAATTCAGAAAATAAAAAGGACTTCAGCGATATATCAGACGATGTGGTATATTTGGGAAAATCTGGGAAAATAATAAAAACAAAAACCAAAAATCGTTTGAAAGCAAAAAAATTGAGTCAACTTTTATTTTTAAAAGATTATTTCTTAAGAACAACTTAAATTGTCTTATTTGACAAAAATTTAAATCATTTATAATATATTTTGTCTGAATACTTCAAATAATAATTTGTATTTGAATTATTTCTCAACAAGTATTAAAATCGACATCCATTAATTAAAAGTGATCTCAGTTATTTAATTTTTAAGTTTTTTTAACTTTCAACTATTTTATTTTTAAGTTTTTTATGCATTTTTTCATTAATAAAAATTTGAACTTTCTTATTTTAAGTTTTTTTATATGAATTGTTTATTGTTTTTTTTTGTTAATAAAAATATTTTTTAAAATAATTTTTTATTCGTTATTCTCTTCGATTAATCGAATAAATTTTGATCTTTAATCGTTTGATCGAACGAGGAAAAACAATTATTTGAATTATTCGAACAAAGTTGAAAGTCGAATAATTGACAACTCTAGTACTACAGTTACTATGTGTTAGTTGTCTGTAAATCAAACCATGTTTTTTTAACTACAAAAGTAGTTGTTTTTCTATTACAAATATGAAACAACCAATTTCGTTAGTTGTTTTTATTCGTATTTTAAAACCAACAAACATAAAAGTGCTGAAATGTAGTAACCGTAATTTTAGGAAGTTGTTTTTACTTTATCTATTAAAAGTTTTTTGCAAATTATATATCAAAAGTTTTTTTACACGTGGGTCTGCACTAGGGTTGCCAGATACTAGAATTCAAATAACTGGAAAATGGAAAAAATTCACCTGGATTTTAAAAAAATAACTGGATTTTTTTTTTTTTAAATAACTTAAAAAAAATCGATCGATTTTCAAAAGTAAGATATTTGCTGCATTTATTGGCTACGGCAAATTTTGACCCCTTTTAAACATTTCCACTACATATTCAATCATCTTGAAATGTTGATGTTGTCGTCAATGGTCTAAGATTGTTAGTGCAGATTTTTCTTTCTCGGGAAATCTAGGTGGCCAGTTGAAACCCCTGGACGTACGATGTCAAAAAGGGCAACAATAAATGACCCTTATCTGCAAGTTTGACCGCTCCGGACTTGTTTTTTTTGGCTTTATTTGTTCAGCAAAATGTTCACCAAACAATCCTCAGATCATCGAAGATCTCAAGGAAAACATTCATGCTGAAATCACCACTAGAATGCGAGATGCTCGAAAAAGTAATAAAAAAAGTAGTGAAAAGTGCACATTCAAAAAGTAGTCCCAAAAAATGTTAAATATATTAAAAAAAAAATATTGTTAAAATAAAGAAATTCTTTTTTAACTGGATAAATTATACTTTAACTGGAAACTGGACCAGACCCAAAATAACTGGAAAATCCAGGCCATTCCCGGCCGTCTGGCAACCCTAGTCTGCACATACCCTTTCAGCATGTGTTATAAATATGAAATAAGGGGGAAAACATATTTTATGTATTTTAAATAAGCTAGAAATTTTTGGAAAAAATTTATATTTTTATGTTGTTTTTTAATGATTTTTTTTGAATCATTTAAGTTTTGGATTTTATAAAATCCAAAAAAATTAAAAAAAAACAAGTAAGAAAATTATAGTCGGTCAAGTCCGAACATGTCATACCCTACACCAGTGTTTTCCGGAAAAAGGGCCCTAAGTCAAAACATGGACTCTTTGGATCTATCTTCCGGTAGATCTTTAATTAGTGTAGAAAATACCTACAACTAATTTTGAGTAAAATTGGCTTATTTTTGTTGCCAATAATCCAAATATGGTCCAATTATATTTAGATTTGATATGGCTACCAAAGTACACGTTTAATACTTACAAACAAAATTTTAATATAATATTTCCTGTTTCATGAATTTTGAGAGATTTGTGTGAATATCGGGTGGGTGGATTGTATGGGGGCTACAATAAGAACTGGCCCGATTCCTTTGAAATTTGGAATGTTAATTTGTAAATATAAAGTATGTTAACCTGTTAAAAAAAATATTACCTATTAAAATACGGTAATTAGAGTCATTTGAGCCAAATTACAAACGGACGTTTGTATGGGTGCTAGGTCTAAACATGGACTTAACTAGGTCTAAACATGGATCAATTTCAATAGGCTTCGTTCTTGGGGCAAAGGAAGCTTAAGTTTCAAATTTCATACACACATATTTATAATTGCGACCTGTATCGTGCAGAAAGTGATTCTGAGTCGATCGGTATACTTGAAGGTGGGTCTACGATAAATATTTCGGATAGTTACAACCGTTGAAGCCCCAATTGTCTTTTAATAAGGTCTTTTCCCACAAAAAGTTTTTTCTAAACTGGCAAATAAGACATCATTGAAAGACAATTGGTGCCCAAAGGGTTAATGCGACTGACCAAATGAGTTCTGCATCTTAAGGAGTAATCACATCCGATGGAAATCCATCATCCGCTATGAGTTGCCAAAAATGCAAAAAAAACGCGATTTTTTGAACTTTGACCTAAATTTTCTTAAAAACCTGATGTGATGCAAAAGTTTGGAGACCGTCTTTCGGGCCACCAGAACAATTACAATAAAGTGTAAAGGTTCGCGTCCCAGTCACATTTAGTAGTGTTTTTAATTTAAATAAGGATAAAACCGTATTACTTTAATGCAGAAATCATAGCAAATTAATTTGTAATAGTCCCAAGGCAACCCAACTCCTTCTTCCAAAAAAAAAGTATTTTTTAATTTTTATACCCTCCAAGCACAGAATGGGGGTAAACTCACTTTGTCATTCCGAAATATCGGTCTAGGACCCCATAAAGTATATGAGGCATTCCATGCCAAATCGGACACTTTGAAAATTTTTTTTTTTTAGATTTTCCCAATTTGTTTACAGTTTTTAGTACCCTTCGAAAACTCCTTCGTGGTAAATTTTCACATTTTGTTGATGACCCGTTCAAAAGATATCGAATTTTTAAAAATTGGTAGTTTGTTCCTTTATTCAAACTTCTTTTACTCATAACTTCTTCAATAATGGTCCAAATTTCAAATTGTTTATTTTTAAAAAAAAATTAAAAAAAAAATCCCAAAAAATTCTAAAAAGCGCTCTAGTATGCGATTTTTAAGTTTTAAAATTTAAATCTCATTTTTGAAAATGTTTGAACTCTTCGATTTTTTTTTGAAATTTTTTTGTGTAAAACTTCTATCGATTCTACAAATTTTTTGTCCAGCAGGATCGTGGGATAACGATTATTACTATTTTTTTAAATTTTTTGAAAAAATTTTATTGTAATTTTACACTTTTAAAATCATTTCTACTGCTCCAATGGTGCGTCATAGAGGGGTCATTTATAAGACCGACCCCCATTAATTTTTACGTCTTAACATTTCTTTGGAACAAACTAATACCCTATCTCCAATTTGTAAGGGGGCTCCCACACAAAACGACATTTTTTAAAATTTGTTCCAACCGCTCTAACTGCCCTAATAGTGCCCTTAGAGCAACAAAATGTATGACCGACCCACAATATTTTTTTTAGTCCAAACATTTTTTCTGAGCACACCTATCCTCTATCTTTAATTGTTAAGGCGGTCCCCATACTATTTTTTTTGTTTTTGTAATTTTGTTTTATTTAATCAGCTTCTACCGGGCCAATGGTGCGTCCGAGAGGGTTCATTAGTGAGACCGATTTTTTTTTACCCTACAACATTTTTTTAAAACATACCTACGCCCTATCTCCACTCCCTAAGTAGGCTCCCATACAAATAACAGTTGCAGCAAATTTTATAAAAATGTAATTTTGAATGGAAGTCTACTTAGGGAGTGGATATAGGGCGTGGGTATGTTTTCAAAAAATGTTGTAGGGTAAAAATAAATGGGGGTCGATCTCACTAATGACCCCTCTCGGATGCACCATTGGACCGGTAAAAGCTTTTTTTTTTTTTTTAAATTCATTTATTAATGCAATCTATCATAAGTTGATATTAATCATTACACGTGACTTAAAATTATTTGACTATGACGTGGTGATGATCCAGTGATCATCCCACAAATAACTTAAAACTAAAAAAAAATAAAATATATATAAAAATAATTCCTTAGTATACTCTGGGCCATTTTAAGGGGTTCATCTAAGTAGGTCCTGGGGAGCTCTTCTCCGAAGTCGGGTAAAAGTAGTTGTGTTTGCCATTAAAGTTGACGCTAAAGGATTTGCATGGTTTTGAACTCTTGTTTGATAGGACATCAATTGATTTTTTATTTCTTCGATTACTGTCGGAATTTTGAGTTCTCTGTGAAGCTGGTTATTTGATATGTACCAAGGAGCTGTTGTTAGTTGTCTAAGGATTTTCGATTGGAATCGCTGTAGAATTTCCAAATTGGAATTTGCTGCAGTACCCCACAATTGGATACCGTAAGTCCAAATTGGTTTTAGTATGCATTTGTATATCAAAAGCTTATTTTCGAGCGAAAGTTTCGATTGAGAGCCAATCAGATAAGACATTTTTCTGACTTGTAAGTCAAGGGCTTTCTTTTTGGTCAGAATGTGTTTTCTCCATAATAGCTTTTTGTCCAGGTGAATGCCAAGGTACTTGACATCTTCTTTTTGGGAAATTTCCTTTTCATTAAGATAAACTGGTGGGCAAGTCCCATTTCTTAAAGTAAAAGTGACCTGAACTGATTTATCTTCATTTGATTTTATGCGCCAATCTTTAAGCCATAGAGAAATGTTATCTACACATTTTTGTAAAATATTACTTGCAACTGCAGGATCTGCATGAACAGCAAGAGCTGCAGTGTCATCGGCAAAGGTGCCTATAAGAACTCCATCAGTGTTTGGTAAATCTGCGGTATATAAAAGATACAGAGTTGGCCCCATAACACTGCCTTGTGGGACTCCGGCATTGAAAACATGAAAACTGCTCATTTCATCTTCTTCTTTCACAAAAAAGAAGCGATCCGAGAGGTAGGACCGAATAAATGTATAATAGTTTACTGGGAGGTGCTTTTTGATTTTTTATAGAAGACCATCATGCCATACTTTATCAAATGCTTGAGAAATATCAAGAAAAGCAGCAGTGCAATATTTTTTGTTCTCTAGAGCATCCTGTATCTTCTCAACGAGCCTATGAACCTGCTCAATTGTACCATGTTTTTTTCTGAACCCAAACTGATGCATTGGAATCAATGATTCCGATTCTATAATAGGCATTAACCTATTTATAAAAAGGATTTCCAGTACTTTAGATGGAATTGGGAGTAAACTAATTGGGCGATATGATGTGACCGGTAAAAGCTGGAAAAATAAAACAAATTTACAAAAAATAAAAAATATTGTATGGGGACCGCCTTAACAATTAGAGATAGAGGGTAGGTGTGTTCAGAGAAAATGTTTGGACTAAAAAAATATTGTGGGTCGGTCATACATTTTGTTGCTCAAAGGGCACTATTAGGGCAGTTAGAGTCGTTATCCCACGATCCTCCTGTGCAAAAAAATTGTAGAATCAATAGAAGTTTTACACAAAAAATTTCAAAAAAATCAAAGAGTACAAACATTTTTAAAAATGAGATTTAAATTTTAAAACTTAAAAATCGCATACTAGAGCGCTTTTAAGAATTTTTTGGGATTTTTTTTTTAAAAGTACGTAAAAAAAACAAAAATTTTGAAAAAAAAAAATTTAAATTTGAACCATTATTGAAGAAGTTATGAGTAAAAGAAGTTTGAGTAAAGGAACAAACTTGGAATTTTTAAAAATTCGATATCTTTTGAACGGGTTATCAAAAAAATCTGAAAATTTGCCACGAAGGAGTGTTCGAAGGGTACTAATAACTGTAAACAAATTGGGAAAATCTAAAAAAAAAAAAAATTCAAATTTTCCGATTTGACATGGAATGCCCCATATACATATATTATTGATCAGTGATCTATTCTAAGACATTTTAGCGATGTTCGTCCGTCTGTCTATGGAAGACACGATACAGAACAAAATAAAAGAGCTAGACTCCTGAAGTTTGGTACAAATACATCTTATGGTCATAGGCTCGTTATGTTCGGAGTTAGGCAAAATTGGACCAGGGGGGAAAAAGTTCATCCTTGAGGAACTAACCCAAACTTTAAAAAAACTCAATTCATTACAGGTTTTATTATAGTTTTATTAAGCAAATAAAACATTTTAATGTCGGAAGAAGTGCTAGGTTCTGCTCTTGAACCCCGGGGAATAGAAAATGTTTTTTTTTTCTTGGGCCGCCCCGTTTGAAAAATTATTTAAATAATGATAAAATTGTATTACTGAAGTGCAAAATACAAAATAAATGAATTTATAAACATAAACCGCGAGGGGGAAGTGACCCTATTAACCTCTGCCGACCCCCCCCACAAAAACGCCCCTGTAATTTGTTTTAACATTTTTTTACATGTTGGAAGGTATCAAAAATTTGGCACAGCCGAATTTAAAACTCTTGTTTTTTTTTTAAATTTTAGAGGGTAAAAAACTCGGCTCAACCGAATTTAACACTCTTACTTTTTAAATTTATAGTTTTACTTTTTTTGCCTTAATTTAATTTTAACTTACATAATTTCAAATTTAACGACAAAACATACTACACATACGTACCAAAGTGTAGGGCATCGGCATACAAAGTTCATTTAAATTATTTGAAAGTGATGAATGATCATAAAGAAGAGTCATAATCTTACCCACGTGCCGTGATTTTCATAGAATATTTTAATTTAATTTTCTAATAAAAAAAAGTATGTAAAATTTTTGTTATAAAAATATTTATTTTGTCCTTGGCGCTATCTAGTAAATAAATATTGACATTGTTAAAAAAATCTTTTTAAAATTATATTTTCAGAAATGTGTCGCAATGTTCACCTTAACACCCTTTGATGGACGTACTATGAGGGAGAATTTTAAATTTTTTTTATGGTCTGCTAATATGACAATAAAGTGACAGTTTAACATAAATCAAAAGGTCTTAAGAGTGATTGAGAAAAATAAACACACTTTAAATGAAAGAGGGAGAAGTGTGATATTGTCTGAGCTCAATCTCTCTATCTTTAGAATGATCATCAACCACCCCATCGATGTAACGGTAATTAAACATACTCATCATCAATATACCGTTAAATACAATCAGAGAGCTTTATTTGAAAAAAAAACATTTCAATTTCACTCTCAATTTTCTTTAGTTTTCGTTTTGTTAAAATAAAAATTTTCAATTTCATTCAGTCTTGTTTGATGTTGTATGAGTTTTTGAGGATAAGAATATTCTGAAGATCTTTCAGTTGTTAAAGTGTAGCAACAGCGTATAGTACGCTGATCGGACTAACCATCCGCCATATAAAAGAACAGACTCGTGTTAAAAAAGAAAAAAAAAAATCTTAAAAAAAAATAATTTTATATATATAAATTTGAACATAGTGAAGTTATTTTTAAAAACCACTTCTATATAAATATAGAATCATTTCCATTTCATACAATAAAAAATAAAATAAAAATCCAAAATAATGCAGTGAATTTGTGAAACAATTTTTAAATAAAATACAATAAAATTTATAAAAATTTTTAAATTTTTATATACAATTTTAATTAAAGAAAATATCCCCAAAAAAATTTAAACAAAATGCTTAATTTCAATATGAAATCCTTTACACAATATTTGTGCTTTTCTACCCTACTACTTTTATTCATCAACTGTTCATCTGGCCACATTTTGGATAGTTTACATTTAAATGAATTATATTATCCAGCCAGTCAGGAGTATCCTGTAGCTACATTGCCGAATGGTGATAGCGAATTTTTGGTTTGGCATTTGGAAAACCCTATAAATTTTTATAGTGAAAAATATGATCAATTATATGTAAGTAAGATTTTTTCAATAATATTTAAAATAAAAACGAGAAGTAATACCGAAAAAAAAAGTAATTTCTCAATACAATAAATTATATTGTTAATACAAATAAATTATTAATTAATATTGGACCTATTTAAAAATAAATATCAATTTGTCAACTAAATAGTGAAATTAAAAAAAAAAAAATTAATAAATTTTATAATACCCTACAACAGTGCTTACCAGAAAATGGCTCCCTAGTCAAAACACGGGCCGATTGGATATTTTTTAATCCTAAATATACATAAGAAGAGTTGGGAGTCATGTAGGCTTGTTGATAGGGTGTAAACTTTTGAACAGAACCCTTGGTTTGTTTCGCTTTGGTAGGGAAACATTTTTTGTTTTAGAAAAAAAAAAATTTGAAAAAAAAAAAAATTTTAAATCCCAGACAGAAAAACTTTGGTAAACTTTTTTGCGTTTTTAAGTAATATTTACTGTTTAAAACCCCACTATTTTCAATTTATATTCTAAAAGTTTAAAATTTTTTATTAATTTATTGTTATATTCTACAAAAAGAAAAAAAAAATTCGTATTTCGTTTAATTTTAAAATTTAATTCGTAAATTAAAAAAAATATTCGTGAAATAAACGAAAATTTCGTGTATTCTACAAAATAAAATGTTACTAAGTATTTTCTGAAATAACATTTTTGAACTCGAGGTCAAGAATTTTACATAAACTTGACCTCGACCTTAAAAATTGTATTTCTTAAAGATTTAAGACATGTTTTACGAGAAAGTTTTCCTTAAGGAAAAACTTGAAGATTCTGTGACATTTTTCCAATAAAAAAAGGGCTCTCCTGTATTTTGCTCATAGAAAAGCTTTTAGCATTTGTGAAATTCTTTCTATAAAAAAATTCCCAAATTTCGAATTTAGAAAAATTCTCAGTTACTGAGCCATTATTCCCATCGAAAAATTCTAATATTTAGAAATATTCGTCTTACAGAAAAATTTCCCAATTTCTCAGGTTCTGAGTTTTTTTCCTAATAAAAAACATTCGGATTCTGAGATATTTTTTCTTTAGAAAATGTCTGAGATTCCGAAACGTTCTTCCTACACCAAAACACTTTTCTATACACTCAAAATAATAACTATGTAAAATACTCTGTAAAATGACTGTAATCTCAATTCAACAGATATTTTACAGAGTTTTCTGTTAAAATACAGATTTAAAGAAAATACTTTGTATTTTTTTGTTACAGAAAAACAAAGTTTCATCTGTTATATTACTATTAACTTTGTAATCTTAATTTTACAGATAATTAACAGAGCTTTCTGCTAAAATTCAGATTTAAGCGAAATACTCTGTATTATTTATAACCAAAAAACGAAGTTTTATCTGTATTTTTACTAATTTCTATGTAATCTTAATTTTATTGTTAAAAACAAAGTTTTCTGTAAAAATACCAAAATTTTATCTGTATTTTTTTGAGAAAATGATAAAAAGTACCAAAAAAATCTTTTCAAAATCTTATAAAAATTTTACAAAATACCATTTATTTTACTAAACTCTGTAAATTTACAGAGTTTTTCTGTAAAATTTTGGTTGCATCAAATGTATTTTACAAATATATGTAAATCTACAGAGTTTTTCTTTGCTAAATGGTGTTTTATTTAACCAATACTTTACTAGAAACTCTGTAAATTAACAGTTTTTTTTTATAAAAATCATTTTACAGAGTTTAATAGTAAAATTACCAAAAAATGTAACTAGCTGGAAAGGTATGGTGTAATCTGTTAAATAAGCAGAGTTTTTCTGTAATGTATTTTGAGTGTAGAGATCTATGTATGTATTTTAAAATACTTTTCTATAGTGATCTACCTGAGATTATCAGAATATTCTACCTTAATGAGACAATTTTCCTAAAACAGTGGTATCCTTTTCTAAGACATTATTCGTTAGAAAAAGTCTAAGATTCTGAAACATTTTCTGAGACATTTTTCCTATAGAAATATACTTTGGTTCTGAAACATCTTCCTACATCTAAAATCTCAGATTCTAAAAAGTATCAGATTCTGAAAAATTTTTTTATAAACTAAAAGTCTCAGATTCGTGCCATTTTTCCTTTAACAAAAGTCTTAAATTCTGATACATTTTTTTAAAAAAAAAGTCTCAGGTTTTGATATAAAATGTATTTTATATTCTAAGATTCTGAGTAATTTTTTCTATAGAAAAAGTTTAAGATTCTGATACATTTTTTCTTTAGAAAAATTCTCAGATTTTTCCAATAGAAAAAATCTCAGATTTTTCCTATAGAAAAATTCTCAGATTTTTGCTATAAAAAATTCACAGACTTTTCCTATTGAAAAACTACCTTTTTCTTTATTTTTTTTTAATATTCTGAGTACTTTTTTTCTATAGAAAAATTCTTAGATTCTGACTCTCAAATGTTTCCTGAAGAATATTTTCGGATTTTTCTATAGAAAAATTTTCAGATTTTTCCTATAGAAAAATTACACTACGTTACAAAAAACAAAAAATTTTTGTGACACTAGGTCTATATATGCTGATTTTAATGGTTAAGTCCGTTTTTGAATTAATGGAACAGTTTTTTGCAAGTCTTCTTCAAAGTTTTGCCCATTTTTTTGCAGTTTTTTATTTTAAAAAAAATCTGCTTTCACAAATTTAAATTTGTTTGATTTGGGAAAAAGAAAACTTTTGCAAATATAAACTTTTTTGCTTGAAATTTTAAACACAAGGTTTTTAGGCATGCTTACATATTATACTAAAAGATGAACCAATACATCCCATTTGAAAGGGATGCTGTCATTATAAAAAACTGATTTTTCGAGATTTGCAAAAAAAAGTTTAATGTATTTAAATTATTTTTTTCCATAAACTAATAACTTAAATTAGTCTATTTACAAAAATTAAATCAGGTCTTAAAATTATTTATGGAGTTGAAAAAAATGCGCAAAATCAATATATTATGAGAAAAATCACGATTTTTACCACTAAAACCAAAGCATTTTTATGCAAATTCGTACTTACAAGGGAAGTCTCCCTAGTGTCACCCGCGGATCTTTATGGAATTGGTTATTTTAGAGCAGAAAAAATAAAGGGACACGTATTTTTTTTAACGGCCCAAATTCATATTTAGGGGTTAAAAAGGAGGGGGGAAGACATGGTCATTTTTCAGTTTTTTTCGTTTATCTCCTATACTATGCAAAGAAACCTAGTCATGTTACATACCAAATGAAAGGTCTTTGGAAAACCTATCTACGTGTGCTAATACCAAAATTTCAGGACATTTTTGCTAATAAGTCGAAAAATATTAACTTCTTGTGCCCGTTGTTAGCACCACGAGATAGGTATTTTTAATACCTTTACTCTGATACCATACATGCCCATATTAATTTTGTTTAAATAGGCGTAAATCGTAAAAAACTGGAAAAGGTCAATTTCCCCCCATACAAATCGACCCCCCTAAAAATGAGCTTGGGCCGCTAAAAAAAAATACGTGTCGAATTAATTTTCGTTCTTAACAACATATCCAAATTTCATGAAGATCGGAGGGTGACACCAGGGAGACTTCCCTTGTTAGTATATTGCTATGGGTCTAATCCACATTTCCCAAATCAAACACATTTAAATTTGTGAAAGCTAATTTTTTTTTTAATAAGAAAACGGCCATAAAATGGGCAAAACTTTAAAGAAGATTTGCAAAGAAAACTGTTCCATTGTTTCGAAAACTGACTTCACTATTGAAACCAGCATTATATATAGAAATGATGGTCAGACCTCGTGTCACAAATTTGATGCTACGCAGTGTTATCAAATTTTCCTATAGAACGATTCTCAGAGTTTCCGTTTAGAAAAATTCTCAGAGTTTTCTTATAGAAAAATTCAAAGATTGCTTTAAAGATCCCTATAGAAAAATTCTAAGATTCCGAGAATTTTTTAGAGTTTTTTTTTTGATTCTTTAAAAAATATTCTTAGAAATTTTTTTTCACCATTTTTTGAACCCCTAAATCCCCGATATGGCCGGTAAGTCAATGCACCCAACCTTAGAATTGTCTCTTTTATATATTTGTATTTGAAGTTTCAGAAAAATCGGTTAATAAAGGTTGGAGTATTTCTTTTTTCTTTTCGTTGTCTTATGAAAAATATAATCCTTTCGAAAACTCACTCCCCAACAACTAATACGAATATCGTCCAGAGAAAAAATATGTGTCGACTTAAATTTGAGGAAGATTATTTCATATTTATATGGATATCTTTATATAAAAACTCGCTAAATTTTAGGGAAATAACAATTAAAGGAATCACAATGGTCCTTATGTCCTCCGAGTGAATTTGCAAAACGGAGGACTCCCATTCAACCTAAACTATGCCACCGTTGGTTAGGTATTAAAAAAACTCTTCCCACATTAAAATAACTTAAAAATCCTAAAAAACAAAAATAGCCAATTTTAGAAACATTTTTTGAACCCTTAAATCCCCGATATAAACGAAAGGCCTTAAAATCGTCTTATTTATATATGTTTTTTTATTTCAGGAAAATTCAATTCAACCGAAAAAAGTAGCATTTTTGACCTTTCCCTTTTTCGAATTTGATGAAACTTGGAATATAGTTGGGCCCTTACAAAAAAATCATAGTGACAAAATTTTGGACTTCTGGTAGTTTTTCTTCCCGAGATATGGGGTCTTGAAAATTGGCAAAATCGTATATATTTGACAAAAGTGTTCTGAGATAAATAAAGATAACTCGAAAAGTAATAATAATACAGGTCTCAGTCAGGTTGCAAATAATAGGTAATGAGACAGCCTTTAAAATGGCATTCCCCAAGATTTTTTTTGAAAAAGGTCAAAGGGCATTGGTTTTTACCTTAATTTTTGGAGAGCTATATCTCAAAAAACGATATTTTTAAAATTTTGGAAAAATATATGTTAATAAGGGTCACCTGTACTACTTAAGTTTAAATTTTCAGAATGGAGACTTCATTTGAACTTTTAATATTAGTAGAAACATAGTGGCAGGAAAGAAGAAGCGGTGTATTTTCCCTTAGAAAAAAAAATATTTTTTTTGTCTCTGAAATTCTGGTACCAAAGTTCACTTTTCTGAATGTTTTTGACGTGCTGAGTCCATATATGACCTTTGAACGGCCTATCGATATTAGTTTTCGAGATATCTGCACATAAATGTGTGAAAATTGCTAAAATGATATTGATGCGTTTTTTGGAACATTTAGGTGCATATATCTTGAAAAGTAATAGGGATAGGCCAGTTCAAAGGTCATATTTGGACTCAGCACGTCAAAAACATTCAGAAAAATAAATTTTGGTGCCATAATTTCAAAGAAAAACATTTTATTTTCTAAGGGAAATTACACCGCTTTTCCTTTCCTGTCACAATGTTTCTATAAATGTAAAAAGTTCCAATGAAGTCTCCATCCTGAAAATTTAAACTTAAGTAGTATAGGTGATTCTTAACAACATATATTTTTTCCAAAATTTTAAAAATATCGTTTTTTGAGATATAGCTCTCCAAATATTAAGGTTTAAACCAATGACCTTGGCCTTTTTCAAAAATAATCTTGGGGAATGCAGTTTTAAAGGCTGTTTCATTACCTATTACTCGAAACCTGAATGAGGCCTGAATTGTTATTTCTTTTCGCGATATCATTATTTATGTCAGATATCATTTTTTGTCAAATATTTTGTTAATTTTCAAGACCGTATATCTCGAATACTGGAATGGCCAGAAGCCTGAAAAATTGGCAAAATCTCTTTTTTGTTAAAGTAAACCACAGTACTTAATTTCAATAAATTTGGAGGGGGTGCGGTCAACTCCTCGGTTGAATCGAGGTGTTTTAGCTCTCAGGCAAATCAGTGTGTAACGGTTATGATAGTTCCATTGATAGACGGATTTCCAATCGGGATTGGAATTTCTAAATTCAGGGGATTGGATTTTATAAATTGAAAAAAAATTCGGGATCTCGATTTCGGGATCTATGGATTTTTGGGATATTTAAAAACCCAGTATTCTCGGAATTTTTCAAGATTTTTTAAACATTTTCGGAATTTTTCGGCACTTTCTTCTTCTAGTAGTTAGTAACTTAGTTTTTGGAATCTGTATGGAAGTTTTACATTTCGCAAACTGTTCACCTAGTGCTTCAACCAAAAATACTACAAAAAAAATTTTCTTAAAAAAAAAATAAACAATTTTCAATTTGTTTTTTAACAGAAATTACTAAAAAAAAATTTTACACTCAAAAAAAAAAAAAAAATACACTTTAAGTCGGCCTAAGTGGCAATATAGTATCTTTGGAAAATGGCAACACCTAACATTTGTGTCTACAAAATATAGACCATGTTCTGGCAAGGTTGCAAAATAAGTACTTAGATCAGAGTTGATGAAGGAGAGGAGGACGAATGATGATTACTAAAAAATTGAATTTATTCACCATAATGCAATTTCACCTTCTTCTGTACGAAAAAACAACAGCAACAACCACACAGGAATTGAAAAACCACGATTTAGTTGATACTTGCTTAACAGCCAACTTAGCGTATCTAGAGTGATCGTACCTAAGAGGCAGTTAATAGCAAAAACATTACAGATCATGGGTTCAATCCCTGGCGGCTGCGATCTGTTAATAATTTTCACATATAGAATAAAATTGACTATTAACTGAATAAATTTGACATTAAAAGTTTTTCTGATGATTATAATAACTGGATTATATGAAACTAGTAAAAAACGAACCAGGATGTCTTAAATTTTTAGAAAAATAAATTTTTCTTTCACACCTTTCTCAATTCAAACCATATATAACATGATTAAAAAATTATAATACATAATTATAATTAGAGCCTGAGCTCAACTGTCTTTACAGAAAAACAAAAAAAAAAAAAAAAAAAAAAAAAAAAAACACTCAAATTTTTATTTTTTTTTACCAAAATGATTAAAAATTTGTTTAACTCTAAAAAAATATTTGTAGTCAAAACTTTGTAAATAATGTTTTCTCTTAAAAAGAGTATAGAAGAGAGTATTCAAAGATTCGGTAGAGTTTAATTTACTTTTACCATGCGAAAAATGTTCCAGAATCAGAGAATTCTTTTTAAAATTACCGGCTTTCTAGGTTGATCAGTTAACCGAAAAACCGGCTAGTTTAGTCTACCCAATTAGCAATTTCTGTCGTGCAATGTAATTGGATTAATTAAAAAAAAAAATTGATATAAAAATAGATTGTTTTTAATGTTTGAATGAAAAATTGCAAAATATTTTTTACTAACACATTTATTAGTTGCTAATTGTATTAATTATAGAATTATCAATATTTTTCAAGTAACACTAAATTGTGTAGCATCAATTGTCTTATCACACATTCTCGAGTCTAATAAGCGGCTGCTACAAAGTGTGAAACATTGTTAATTGTATGGCAAATGATTTGCACTCGATTAACTTATAGGATAAGGGAATATAAAATAACATAAAGAAAAAAAAAGATCTCGTGCTGTTTTGAAATTTTTTTTTTGATTCAAAAATTTCTTAATCATAAAACTTTTATATAAACAAATATGTTTGATATGTGTAAAAAAATGTTGTTTGTTCCCATTTGCAGTGCATTAAACTAAATGCATTTTGCTTGTAATTTACAAGTATTTTTATTTATAAATAAACATTTGTTTATAAAACCAAAATTTAGATTAGTAGAGTATTTGAAAGAACAAAAAAGTAGAACAAATTTGTGCGTAAACAAAAGAAGTGCAGTGTTTATTAATTCAAATATGTGTAGGAATACATTTGAAAATCATCAACCAAAAAAGAGATGAAATTTTTTTTTCAATACAGACGAATTTATAGAAATTGTACTTTAATATTTCAGTATTTGCAACTGGGGTATTCCATGCCCAATTGGACACTTTAATTTTTTTTTTTTAAGATTTTTCAATTATTTACTCTTTGAAAACTTATTCGTGGTAAATTATCAAATTTTTTAAATGACCTGTTCAAAAGATATCGATTTTTTTTAAATTCTGATAAAATTATGGAGATTTAAAATTTAGAAACAAAAATATTCAAAAAAAGTTTAAAAAAAAATTTAAGAATTATTCAAAAAAAAATTTAAAACAATATTGGAATGCTCTTTTCTCTTGTCAAGGACACCATTGATTTCCAAAACCAATTTTTTTTATTAAAGTTTAGAATGTCCTTTTTACGCTGTTAAAATTTCAGGGAGGTGTTTTTTCCTGTTTTTGAGCAATACATTTTCAAAGTAGGTGATATCTCTAAATTTTTGATTTTGAGTCAAAATTTTGAAAAAAATCAAATATTTGGTTATCTAACAAACTTTGAAAATTTATTGTCCAACAATACAAAAAAACACCTCTCTGAAATTTAAATACCGTTAAAAGGACATTTTAAACTTTAATACAAAATTTTGTTTTTGGAAATGCATGGTGTCCTTCCCAGAAAAAAAGGACATTCTTATATGGTTTTCAAAATTTTTTTGTTGAAATTTAAAAAAATAAATGCCTGCAAATTTTGTACTCTTGCCCAAAACATTAAATCATGGTAATGTTTTGCGGAAGACTTGGGTGTACTTGTCAAAGCAAAGCTTTTTTAGAAAAAATAATGTAATATTACTTTGCTATTCCATGCAAAACGAATTGAAATATCAGTCGAGGACCCCATTTAAAAACAAGGCTGTACATTTCGTAAGTGAGTGCAAAAAAGTGTTTTTACATTTTGGAGAGTATAAAAGATTCTGCCCCAAAGAATATACCACCCTTACTTGTTTAATGTACATTTGATAAACAAATGGAAAATTTTTATGCGAAGAGCTTAGACTTGGTGAAAAAGTAGTTTTGGTAAAAAAGATATTTTTTTTTCACGAAATACAAAATTATGTTAAAAAATATTTAATGAACCCAATATTTTTGATGAAAAAAATTTTGATGAAAAAAAGTTTTTGATGAATTTTTTTCGATGAAAATAAAACTTTTTTGATGTAAAATAAATTGATAAAAAAAAATAAGAAAAAAAAAATTTTGATGAAAAAAAAAATTGATGAAAAAAAATTTGATGAAAAAAAATTTGATGAAAAAAAATTGAAGAAAAAAAATTAATGAAAAAAAAAATTAATGAAAAAACAAGTGAGAGTGTTCGGCTGTGCCGAATCTTTTATACCCTCCAAAATTTAAAAAAACAATATAAAAAAATCCAGGGGCGTCTTTTTTTTTTGGGGGGGGGGGGGGTTGGTGGGAGACGTTAGGCGATTTTTAACTTCTTTTGAGATAAGAATGTTGCATTTGATCAGCAAAAGTACAAAAAACCTTTCAAAAAATGCGGTTTTCTTAGGTTGGTTTAGTTCTCTAAGGGGGAACTTTTTCCCCTTAGTGCGATTTTGCCCATTTCCGAACTTAACCTGCCTAGGAATTTAAGACATATTCGTGCCAAACTTCGGAAGCCTAGCCCTTTTAGTTTGGACTGTATCGTGTCTTCTACAGACGGACAGACGGACGGACATTTAGTCGAAGTTTGTAATTGGCCGCGGTTCAATAGGGAACATCATTCGCATATTTAACAAAGTTAAAGACCTAATTCCAAAAAATGGTTATTAGTTTGATCAGAACACACTCTTAGCTTGCCCCTAGCACTATTAATTCCCAATTTTAAGGACACTAATTTTTGGACTTTTGTCCAGCTAGATTTTGATTTGGAACCAATGTGCAAACTTGACATTTGGAAACATAGATTAGCACTAAGCATTGATTATCTTGTGATAAGTTACCAGCCCATAATTTTATAAACAATATTGTTTTTATAAGTTTTTTCATACGACTTACGGTTTCCGAGCACAAAAATGTTACAAATGTAACTGTATAAAAGTCAATATTTTCAAAAAAGCGCTTTTTTAAACGCCCATAAGTCCAAAATATTGATCCAAAAAAGAAATATGGTTTTTAATCATTTACAAAGCTCTATCAAATAACCAAAAATTAACAAAATCGGTGATCTGTCAGTTAAATTTCCAATGAATTTGCTCAAATACTTTATGAGGTCCCAGACCGATATTTCAATGCGTTGCACAGAAAATGATAAAGTGAGTATACCCCATACTGTGGTTGGAGGGTACACTAAAAATAATAACTCTGTTAAATTACAGAAAAACTCTGCTAATTTAACAGAGTACACCATACTTTTCCAGCTAGCAACATTTCTTGGTAATTTTACTATAAAACTCTTTAAAATGATTTTGACAAAAAAAAAGGTTAATTTACAGAGTTTCTAGTAAAATATTGGTTAACTAAAACTCCATTTAGCATAAAAAAACTTTGTAAATTTACACATATTTGTAAAATGCAGTTGATGCAACCAAAATTTTACAGAAAAAAACTCTGTAAATTTACATAGTTTAGTAAAATACATGTTATTTTGTAAAATTTTTATAAGATTTTTGAAAAAAAAAAATGTTTGTACTTTTTTAAGATTTTCTCCAAAAAACATACAGATAGAATTTTGGTGTTTTTACAGAAAACTCTGTTTTTATACCCTCCAGTCTAGCGATGACCGTCTGTCCGTCTGTCTGTGGAAATGGTGATCACGACCAAAATATTACACGAAAATTATTGAAACTTAACATATATATTGGAAGTTTTCCCGAGAAGTTTGGTATTGCATTTGAGCAATATCGGTTCAGCGGTTCAAAAGTTATGAACGAAAATGTAAGGATACCTCAAAAATTTTAGTACATTCAACATAACCTAAAAATACAAAATGCTTTAATTCGCCTGCTGGTTGACATAATTGAACACCAAATGGTATTTAAACAAGTACGAACATATTTTTGGACAAAAAAAGAAAAAAATCGCAGATTTTTTTTTCAAAAAAATTTTTTTTTTCAAAAGTAATTTCCTTTTAAAAGAAGTTTTTTGCAATAATCTTTTTGAAACTGTGGAGGGTATCATTACATTCGGCAAGGCCGAATTTAACTTTTTTACTTGTTAGGTATGAAATTAAGATTACATAGAAATAAGTAAAAATACAGATAAAACTTAGTTTTACTGTTAAAAAAAATACAAAATATTTCGCTTAAATCTGTAGTTTAGCAAAAAACTCTGTTAATTATCTGTAAAATTAAGATAACAAATTTTAAAGTAATATTGCAGATGAAACTTTGTTTTTTTGTCAAAACAAAATACAAAGTGTTTGCTTTAAATCTGTATTTTGACAGAAAATCTCTGTCAAATATCTGTTGAATTGAGATTACAGTCATTTAACAAAATATTTTACAGAGTTATTATTTTGAGTGTATAAAAATGAAATTTGGACCATTTTTTAAGAAGTTATGAGTAAAAGAAAATTGAGTAAAGGAATAAGCTCCGAATTTTTAAAAAATTTGATATCTTTTGAACGGGTCATCAACAAAATTAACACCGAAATAGTTTTCGAAGGGAACTAAAAAATGTAAAAAAAATTGGGTAAATCTTAAACAAAATTCAAAGAGTCCAATTTGCCATGGAATACTCCATATATATAAACATTAAGAGATCACTTATTTTTGAAAAGCTAACATTTGAAATTGGCACAGAAGAATATTTTAATCCCAAGAACCTGTTGAGGAGTAAGTTATTTTTCTGTAGAACTGATTCAATTTTTAGTTCAGAACTCTTTTTTGTGAGATTTTTTCCAAAAGCAATAATTTTTTATCAAACAAAGCTTTTAAAAATTTTGATTACCAAAGATCATTTATTGATTGACTGATTCTGATTTCAAAAAGCTTTTCTGGGTAGTAAAGTTCTTAAACTTTCAGCATAAGTTATTATATCGAAATTTTAACTTTAAAAAAATAAGAGACCCCCTAATGCACATATTTGCTTGATAATAAATATTTTATTTACAAAATAAATTATTGATAACAGTCTTGAAATGTCAAATGTTATGTTTGAATATAGAATTCAGCAGTGATTTCCCTTTTTTTTTTAAGTAAATAAGCAACAAAGTTATTGAACTTGTAAAAATAGCTTTCAAACGATATATTATTTCAAAATTTATATTGTACATATATACAAAAAAATTTTGAGTAAAAAATTCAATGGAATATATTTGAGTGAAAAAAGTTCGAGTAAAAAAAAATTTGAGTGCAAACAAATTTTGAGAAAAAAAACATTGTTCATTTTGTTCTTATTTCATTTCTTCTCCAATTAGTATAAAAAAAACAGTCGTTTGAATCGAATGATTTTTGAACGCTAGAAATCCGATATACATGAAAAAAAAACTTGTCAAATTACTAAAAAAGTCCCGTAATCACATTTTACTAATAATTAACAGTTTTCCTTGTTTTTTTTTTTTAAAAAAATTTTCGATAGAAATTAAAATTTTCTTTTGTAATGTTACAATTTTTTCCGTAAATGTTCAAATTTAAAAGGTAATTTTACAAAAAAAATCTTGTTGAGTCACGAGAATTTCTTGTAAATATTATAGCATAAAAAAGTTGTAAATTTACAATTTTATTAGTAAAAAACTTGTAAAATTACAAAAAAGCTCGTAATTTTTACAAGAAACTCTCGTAAAATAGGAGGTAGCACAAAATATAGTAAAGTCACGAGAAATTTTATTCGCGTCAAAAAAGTTGTAAATTTACAATTTTATTGGTAAAAAGCTTGTAAATTTTTTGTGCATGAAAATGCACATTTTGATGAAAATCCTGTCTATAAAGACCGACGATCGTTTGAATTGAATACTTTTTGAATTGTAGAAATCCGATAGATACTTTCGCAGATATGACTCTTCAAAGTAGCATACTTTTTTTATTTTTTTTTTTAATTTTTGAAGGAAATTAAATTCGCGACAAAATCGAGATTTTTACAAAATCGAGAAATTAAAAAAAAATGAAAATGGATATGTTTTATTGGTTATAAAGCAAATGTGTACAAAAAATTAGATAAATTTGAAGACCCTCAGATTTTATAAAATATTTGGTAGATTGAATGCTAATGTTAAAATTGATAAAATTTATACCAAAAAAAGAAAATGATATTGATCACAAAATAAAATTTAAATACAATTTTTATTTCAAACCTAAAAATAAATTTCCAATTTTTTTTTGTTAAATTTTATTAAAATTATGCTAATTCATTTGATTTCAAAATGTGTTTCATTTTTTAAATTCTGTAAAATTTTTATAAAAATAACAAAAATAATGACATTTGCTTTTCAAAAAAACATGTATGCCGCGCCGCCATTCACTTTCTGTTGGGTTTGCGACACTTATATTGCTGCTAGACGATTTATTACTGTATCTTTTTTGGCGTCAGATCTATAAACACTTTGTTTTAAGAATAAACCATACAAACAACTCAACAACACGCACAAATATCAACAACACATTTTGAAATTGCGAGTCCAACACAAAAACAACAAACAATTTAACACCCGCCATTTCATAGAAAATATAAAAAAAAAATATTTAATAATTTGGCCAATGGCCAAAAATTTTTTATTATAACTTGACACAAGTTATGGTTTTTTTTGAAACAATTTTAAAAATGGGGGTTTATGCAAAAAATAGATTTGAAATTAATAAGATTTTAAGAAGAAACTCACGTTTTTTAAACAAAATTTTAATTGGATGAATTTGACAAAAAAAAAAATTATTAATATAAAAAATATTATTGAAATTTTTAAGGCAGTTTTCCTATGAGTAAGTTCTCTTTTTTTAAAATATATTTCTTTGGGATATTTGAATTTTAAAATATTCAAAAGAAATATGTTTTAGAATTAGAGAGCTTTTTGTAGGAAAAATTTTAACTCTGAAAAATTTTAAGTGAGAACAATTAAGAGTGATAAATTCGTCTAGGCCAATCGTTTATACCAGCGGTTACCAACCTATGGTACGCGTACCACTAGGGGGTACGCGAAACTGTCCGCGGGGGTACCCCAAATTTTACTAATTTGGACAGTTGTTTTAGATTAACCTTTCAATGCTGGCTCGGCATCTGGCTTCCAAAGTTTTCCAACGTCAGGTTTTCAAGAAAGTTGAGGTCAAAGTTCACAAAAAACGTATTTTTGTGCAATTTAGAGAGAATTTTTGCGATTTTTTTGGATCATATTTTGAGATCTGACCACTTGTTTTCGGTTAACCTTTTGATGCTGATTCCGAATATGGTTCCCAAATTTTTCTTTGTTGCCTGGTTTTTGAGCATATTTATGTCAAAGTTCTCAAAAAATGTGTTTTTGGGCATTTTTAAGACGGGTTGTAATAGAGTGGAAATTTAATTACAATTTTTTTAAGCTCAAAATGCCCTTCCATTGTAATTAGGGTGTTTCCGTCGTATTAAAAAAACATTTAAAAAAAAAAATTTTAAATAATATACTACTATTTTTTTTAAGAGTTAAAAAAACGTCCGTTGTTTTAATTGTTGGTGTAGAATTGACTGGTGAAATCAGATTTACAATATTTTCAGCTGTTTTTGCTCTGCAGAAAAATCAGCTCAAAATCCGCGTTTTCATATGCATGCCCAAAGGAGCGAGCATTTTTCCAAAAATATACCACCATTTTTGATCTCCCCTAAATCCTTCAAAAAAATTATAATACCCGCTGATATAAAATTTCAGAATTAACTCTAATATTTATATGTGAAGTTTTTTTTAACGAAAACAAAAAACTCGTTAGGGCGTACGCGGCTGATAAAATTTAAAATTAGGCGTACGTGAGCCAAAAAGGTTGGTAACCGCTGGCTTATACTCTTAAAAAAGGGGGCTGGGGACACTTTCCCCTCGCGATTTATGTTTCCATATTCATTAATTATGATTTTGCACTTAAACAATACAATTTTATCATTATTTTAATCATTTTTTAATTTTCACACCCACGGGTTGAAAAAATTTCATTAAAAAAAAAATGTCATTTTAAATTCCAAAATATTTGAAAAACTCTCAGATTCTAAAACAATTATAGAATAATTCTCAAACTTTGAGGTTTTGAGATAATTCCCAGATTCTAAGAAAAGTCTCGAAATTCCATTTTACCAATATTTGACAGTTTTCCTTGTTTTTAATAAACAAATTTGAATCGAAATTTGCATTTTTTTTGTAATTTTACATTTTTTTTTTAATTTAACATTTTTTTTTGCAATTTTACAAATTTCCAGGATAATTTTACAACAAAAAACAACAACGAGAATTCCTTGTAATTTTTATTGCGCCAAAAAAACTGTAAATTTACAATTTTATTGGTAAAAAGCTTGTAAAATTACAAAATTATTGGTAAAAAGCTTTTAAAATTACTTGGAATTCTCGTAAAATAGGAGGTAGCAAAAAATCTAGTAAAGTTACGAAACCTCCTTGTAAATTTTATCGTGTCAAAAAATTTGTAAATTTTCAATTTTATTGGTAAAAACCTTGTAAAATTACAAAATTATTGGAAAAAAGCTTGTAAAATTACTAGGATTTTTTTATTTTTTTATTTTTTTCAAGAGTATTTAATATATAATTATATATTTCTTAGGGATGTCATATATAACCATATATGATTTTAAAAAGTTTTTTTACAGTTTGAAATTGTTCTAAAACATTTTACAGTTTAAAATTTTTCTAAGTTTTTTTTACAGTTTAAAAATTTTACAAGTATTTTTACAGTTTGATAAACTACATCTTCTGGTTCGAAGCGTACACAAACTTTATTTGGTGTATGTATCGTTGACCTGTGACGTATGTTATTTCAACTAAAAAACGATTCACCATAATCCGATAAAATTTTATACAATTAGATATAATTGGATCTAATTGTATCCAATCACATATAATTTGATGTCATTGGATAGAGACAAATTTCGGGCTAATAGGTATCAAACTATATACAAATGAATAAAATCAGATGTTAATAAATCCAATTTAATGCAATTCTATCCACCATTTTGGGGATAAAATTATATATAATTGTATTCAAGGACAGATCAAACGTTATATAATTTTATGTGACGCCATATTAAAATTTTTACTCGGGTTGTTAGACATTTTTCGTATATAAAAATTTTTAGATTATGAAATATTTTCTGTATAGAAAACTTAGATTCTGAGACATTTTTCGTATAAATGTAGAAATATATTTATCAAATTCTCAGATTCTGAAAAATTTTTCATATAGAAAACTTCTCAGATTCAGAAATTTGTATATAGAAAACTCTCAAATTCTAAAACTTTCTTCGTTCAGTTTTTTTACAGAATCTGAAATTTTTCGTTGGAAAAATTTCAGATTCTGAAATATTTTCCGTATAGAAAATTCAGATTCTGAGCCTTTTTTTCGTATAAAAGATGTCTCATACACTCAAAAAAAAAAACTGTAATGTTAGCAAAAAAAGCTTGTAAACCTACAAGAAAATTTGCTGATTTTGAACCCACAATTTTTTTGCTAAAGCTAGCAAAAATGTTTTGCCAATAATTAGTTAACTAAATTTTTAATTTTTTTAACTTAGTTCATACACATTTGAGGACTCCATTGGGTTCGGACCCGATAGGTCCAGACCCAGATGGGCCTAGACCTAGTTGGGTTCCTTAAAAATCGTCATAGTTTTTGATCCAAAATTTGTGTCCGTTTCGCTCTACCTTGCTTGGTTTTTGAGATACGTGATTATAGGGGACCACTGGGGTCTTGAGAATTAAAAAACTCGATAACTTTAAAAATATTACTCGGAGAGCTTTTGACTATTTTGCGGTCTTGTTCTACGTGCTGGGAGCTATCGGCAATATTTACCGAGATGTGAGCATTTTAAAATTTTCGGGAATGCTAACTTTTTTGGATCCAAAGTTAAGGCCCATTACGGTCCATACATATGAAGAGGACCGGCGATACTATGGAGAGCCCGAGAACAAAAAATGGCCTCCATTTTGCTCTAAATGGCTTAGTTTCCGAGATAGCGCCATTTTAAGTTTTCTGAAAATAAAAAAAAATATTACCATTTATTTTGCTAATATTAGCAAAAAAATTTGGTCAACTCAATTTTAAATCTAGCAAAAAAAATTTTTTTCAAATTGTGTTTAAAATTGCTAATGCGCTAAATGAAGTTTACAAGATATTTTTGCTAACATGCTAATCTCAACTAAAAATTTGCTAAAAGTTAGCTAACCAGCATTAGAAAAAAAAAACAAGTAAAAAAGTTAAATTCGGCCTTGCCGAATGTAGTGATACCCTCCACAATTTCAAAAAGATTATTGCAAACAACTTTATTTAAAATTACTTTTGAAAAAAAAAAAAAATTAAAAAAAAATTCCGCGAAAAAAATTTTGGTAAAATAAAAATCCGCGATTTTTTTCTTTTTTTGTCAAAAATATGTTCGTACTTGTTTAAATACCATTTGGTGTTCAATTTTGTTAACATATGTCAACCAGATGCCGAATTAAAGCATTTTGTATTTTTAGGTTAGGTTGAATGTACTGAAATTTTTGAGGTGTGCTTACATTTTCGTTCACAACTTTTGAACCGCTGAACCGATATCGCTCAAATGCAATACCAAACTTCTCGGGAGAACTTCCAATATATATGTTAAGTTTCAGTCATCTCTGTGCAATATTTTGTCCGCGAGAGCATTTTCCACAGACAGACAGACAGACAGACGGACAGACGGACATCGCTAGAATGTCTTAAAATCGATCGGGCATCATGAATATATATACTTTATGGGGTCCCAGACCGATATTTGATGAGTTGCAAACGGAATGACAAACTTATATATACCCTCTATCACTAAGTGGAGGGTATAAAAATAGTAAATGTACTAATGTATTATTTTGAGTGTTCATTCTGATACATTTTTCGTGCAGAAAAATTTTCCATACGAAAAATGTCACATTTTTGAAATGAAAAACTCTTTAAATTAAGGCAAAGTTTTTGAGTTTCTTAATCATTTTTAATCAGAAAAGTTTTAAAATTCCATGACATTGGTCCTGTAGAAAACTTCTCAGATTTTAAATTTATTTTCGTGTAGAAAAATTTTCAGATTTTGAGACTCAATCCCATTTTACCAATATTTGAAAGTTTATAACTTTATTGGTAAAAAACTTGTAAACAAAAAGCTCGTAATTTTACTACACTATTTCCAATTGTATTTCAGAAATTATCAATTGTATTTCAGAAGTTATGAATTGCATTTTGGAATTTATCAATTGTACTTCAGAAATTATCAATTGTACTTCAAAAGTTATCAATTGTGTTTCAGAAATTATCAATTGTATTTCAGAATTTATCAACTGTATTTCAGATATTATCAATTGTATTTCAGAAACTATCAATTGTATTTTAGAATTAATTAATTGTATTTCAGAAATTATCAATTGTATTTCAGAAATTTTTAATTTGATTTTTAGGAAATATCAATTGTATTTCAGAAGTTATCAATTGTATTTCAGAAATAATCAATCAGAAACTATTAATTGTATTTCAGAAATTATCAATTGTATTTCAGAAACCAACCTTTGTAAAACATTTAAAAGTGCATTTTATATGCAAATGCAGTTTTGAAGTGCATTTTGCGAAACTTTTACCTCTTTTAATTTTTTTTAATTAGCATATTTGGAAAATTTAAGAATTTTGGTATAATTTAAAATATAAAATTTTTTTTTAAAAAAAATTTAGGAAATATTTTTTTAAAAAAAAATATTAAAAATATCATTCATGCTCGGTCCATTGTAATGAAAACATTTTTTTGTACCAAAAATCCTAAATTTTCCAAATATGCTAATTAAAAAAAAAAATTAAAAAGGGTAAAAGTTTCGCAAAATGCACTTCAAAACTGCATTTGCATATAAAATGAACTTTTAAACTACCGATATTTTTTCAGTTTATAAGATATCCAAATAGACCATTCGTATGCGCTATGGATTGTTAAAAAGCGATAAGTAGTATAGAAAATACAGCTGCTCAAAGTTACACAGATTTTGGATTTTTTTGACTTTTTTAAAAACGAAAATCGTGAATAAAATAGCGAGTTTTTCAAATATTTTCGATCTGATGGATGAAATTTGAAATTAGCTCCTTAGAGTATCTGTATGAAAAAAATAACAAAAATCGGAAGACCCTCGGTCAAAAAATGCCTTAAATTACCAAATGTCTGGTGGAATGGACGATATATTTTTAAAATTTATCTTAATAAAATATAATAAATAAATGCACCTGCAACATATTTAAAAAAATAATTCTCCCATAAATTTCCACAAAAAAAAAATAATATTTATTTTATTTTGTTTAAAAAAACACATGAAAAAATGCAGCCAAATAAACCACACCACAAATACCACCAGAGAAAACAATATAAACAGAATTTGAAAATGAATCATATCTTTGGAATAACAATGTCTGGAAAAATTTTTGTATTGGTAAACTCTAAATTTAGAATATTCAACAGCATCCATGGCAAAACAAAATCCAATTTCTGTTTATTTATGCAATGAAGCAATAATAATAATAAAAAATAGCGGCAACATATTATTGCAGCAGACAAATCAACAGCATCAGATGAATTGTTGCATTTGTAGAATGATGAAGATGCAATGCAATTTAATGGAACAGGCTGGGGATACAATGCACCCACCACACACGCACACAAAAAAAAAAAAATTTAGTGCAAAACCATAAATTGATATGCCTGCGCCTATATGACAACCCAAGACAAACATTAGAATGTATATTTTATTGAATGCAGTAAATAAAATGCATAAAGGGAGATGCGCTTCTTAAAATACACATTGGTTTATTTCAATATACGGATGAATGAATATTATAAAAAGAGTCTTATGCGTTAAGTGTGGCATAAGGCGAGGGATGTAATCCCTGACATTTTGGAAGGAAATGGGGGAAAATAAACAATTTTTTTTTCGCTCAAAACTTTTTTTTACAAATTTTTTTTTTTCAAAAATATAAAAAAAAAATTCATTCAAAAATTTTTTTTTATACTCAAAAATTTGTTTTTGTGTAAAAAATTTAAATCACTTTAAAAACTCAAAATATTTTTTTTGCACATAAAGTCAAATTTCACTCAACATTTAGAGATTGGAGGAGACCATATTCATCGCCCCATCCAATTTTTTCTCGATACATATTTCCATTGTGATGGAGGCTAAAATTTTGAAATTTTCTTTGACTAGCGTCTTTAACCGTTTCATGGGAATACTTCCCTTTACTTGCGTATGTGCTGCATCGAATGCAAAGCAATTAACGGAATCATTATGCGGCATGTCTTCTATTACTGTTTTCATTCTTTTAAATGACTTATGTTTTGTTTTTATTATTCTTCCGCCACTTTGTTCCAGTTACCACTGGATTTTATTAACCCCCAAATGAGTTAAAGACTTCTTATATCTCCCACACGCAGAGAAGAGATATGATTGTGGCAGCCATAATTTAATAGCGTCATAAAATGAAAAATTTTGTCATAACTTGTTTGTAGCAACCGTTTAATTTTTGCAGCAATCATGTTATGGTTCTAAATATTCCAAAATTTGTAATTTAGGGGCAAAATATGATTGCAACAAAAATTTAATGATTGCTGTAAACATATTATGATACAATTTTCAATCATAACATGACGCTCTTAAATTATGGTTGCCACAATCCTATGTCTTCTCTTATTGTGAGTGCAGATAAACTTTCCATTTCAAATAATCGGTTGCAGAACGTATTATAGAATCATGGAATTGACTCAATTAATTTTTCATAAAAGCAATCAAAATTGGAAAATTTTCGAGCTACAATAAACCTACTTAAAATATAATATTTATAGGTTTGAATAAAGTAATTTTTATTTTTAATAAAAAATTTTCAAAAGTACTTTTATTTTGGAACAATTGGTTTTAGTTCTTTTTCGGACCAAACATGGAATTTTAAAAGTACTAACATTTTGAACTTTTAGAAGTAACAAAATTTTGGTACTAAATTTTTATTTAAAAATACTAACAAATTTAAATCCTTAAAGTTTTTGAACAATCGTGTAATTTTAAGTGTATTAAAATTTTGCACTAAAACGTTTAATTTTAAATGTTCTTAAATTTTAATGTTCTAAAGTTTTTCTTAAAAAAAAAACTGAAAAATTTATATCATCACGGAATTTAAAAATTTAAAAATTTGAGAACAATAAGTTTTCTTAAAAAGTACTAAAATTTTTCGGGAAATTTTAAAAGTACTTAAATATTTGCTTAAAAATTATTATATTTTAAAATTTTTGAGAATTCTTAATATTACTAAAACTGTAAAACAGTTCAAAAAAGTACTTATAAAAATTATTTTTTTTTTTAAATACTGAAAATGGAAAAGAATAGTGATTTTATTAAAGAAATACAATTTTTTCTTAAAAAACCTAAAATTTTTAAACCATTGAAATATAGAAAAAAATCCTTGATTTTTAAAGTAGGTACTAACATTTTACACGGTGAGCCTCAGCGATGTTTAGGTTCAACTTTAGTGTCGACGAAAAGTGTAAACGCAGTTAGATTTTTACTTGAATAAATGTCACAAAACTGTTAACAGCGAAATCGTAGCTGCTCGCATTCGCGAGATATCGCGAAATTAATGTTTTTGTATTTTCTAAAACTTTGACAATGAAGTTTTTTAAATATCTTCAAAAACTAAGTATGCAGATTTACATTTTTATTTATTTACAGGTCACAAAACAGTTAACATCGAAATCATATCTTCTCAATTTCGCGAGAAATCGCAAAATTAAAAAAATAAAAAATTGGAAAAAATTTTATTTTTCGCATAAATTAGCAGTCAAGGTATTAATTTGAACAGTTTTACCACCTTTAACCACATAAAATTTAAACTGCATACAATATATTTGTCGCTTTTGGATTTTTGTTCCTTTATTTTAGACCCCACACAGAAAAAAATAAAAAAATATTTAATTAAAAAATTCGTAGATTTAATTAAAAAATTAATTAAATCCGGACCAATCACCAAAATGCGCAAATAAATTAAAAATATTTGTATGTCGTTAATTAAAAATAAATGGATATTTATTTAATTAAAAACTTAATACTATAAATTAAAAAATTTAATTAAAATTAACAAAAAAAAATAATTAAAATTTTAATTGTATAAATTAAAAAAATTATATTAAAAAAACAAAATAATTTGTAAAAACATTCTTATTGAATAAAATAGTTAAAAAAAAAATATTTCTTCAAACTTTACCAAATTTATTTATGCCGTAAAGACATAGTCAGTGAGATGATTTTATAAAGTTGATTATAAACCTTTCATATACATACACATAAAACTATAAACAAAATGAGAATTCAAAAACCTATGTGAAAAATAAAAAAAAACTATCAACAAACTTTTTATACTTATGTATTTTTTGTATGTAATGCAATGCAAGAGAAAAACACACACTCGCAAACACACGGAAAACAAAACAAAAAAAAATAAGTAAAGCTAGAAATTTAATTAAACATTTAATTATATAAATTAAATACTTAATTAAAATTAAATTTGAAAACAATTAAAATATTAATTAAAATAAAGTTAAAAATTTAATTAAACAATTAATTATATTAATTAAAAGTTTAATTAATATTAAATAAAAAAACAATTAAAATTTTAATTAAAATAAAATATACGATATTATTTTCTGTGCAGTCGGCAAAAAAAATCACACCTGACATACTGCTGACTCTCCCTTTATAAAATTGCTGACATCTTCATACAATTTTTGAAAATGTCATCAATGACTTGTCAGCAGTTGGTCAGCGGTTGTTTAAACGAATTGTTAGTGGCCACCGATACTGGTGGACACTGCTGACCAACTGCTGACATGTCATTGATGACATTTTGAAAAATTGTATGAAGATGTCAGCGATTTCATAAAGGGAGAGTTAGCAGTATGTCAGGTGTGATTTTATTTTGCCAACTGGGACACTGAAGAAAAAATAAATTAATTAATATAAAAGCTTGAACAGTAATTTTGCAATTTCTCGGGAAATTGATCATCTATAATTTTTATGCTTGCAGTTTTGTGAACTTTAATAACCTCGAATTCAAACTGCATACCACATTTTTGTCGTTAATTGAAATAAATGCTTTTACAGACCAAAAATAATACAAAATAATGAATAAATAGTAGTTTAGCGAGTTTTTTAGCGATATCTCGAAGAATTGAGCAGCTAGAATTTAAATGTAAACAGCCTTATCACCTTAAATCAATAGCAAATCAAACTGCATTTCGTGTTTTCCATCAATGTTAAAGAAACTTCTTTTATTAATCAAAACACGAAATACCCCCAAAAATGTTTTTTTTCGCTATTTCTCGCGAAAGTGGGCAGCTGTAATTTTTTTGTGGGCAGTTTTAATTTCTTCCAACATGCTGAAATCAAACTGCATACCACCTTTTTTTTATTGTTTCTAAAAAACCGGTTTTAAAATATAAATAAATAATAAAAAATAAAATTATATAATTACGCGTTATCTCGCGAAATTTAACTCCTACAATTTTGATGTCAACAGATGTGTGACCTTTGATCAAGCACAAGTAAAACTGCATACCATGTTTTTACGAAATTTTAAAGAAACCTATCTAAAGATAAAAAACGAAAACAAAAACAGCAAAAAAATCATTTCGCGATTTCTCGCGAACTAAAGAAGATAGGATTTTGATGTTCACTGTTTTGTGACCTTTAAATAAGTACACTTAAAAATGCATACTCAGTTTTTGAAAATATTTAGAAAACTTCAATGTCAAAATTTAAAAAATACAAAAACGCTTATTTCGCGTTATCTCGCGAATGCGAGCAGCAACATTTCGCTGTTAACAGTTTTGTGACATTTAATCTTGTAGAAATCGAACTGCGCTTACACTTTTCGTCGACACTAAAGTTCAACCTAAACATCGCACATTGGGATGAATGAGAGGCAAAGTGGCGCTTTATTCAGGGAAGCAGTAGTTTTAACATATAATATTTTTTGATTGATGAATGATGGATAATACATTAGAAAGCACCCTTTTAAAGAGAAAACATGTGTTTTTTATTTTTTTTTTAACCTGTCAGAATTTTTTTAGTGTTTCTTGAAAATTGAACTTGATTTACAATTTAAGCTGTAACTTTTAAACCAAAAGCGATAATTTAATGAATACAGTTGCAAATTAAAGTGTTTTTAATGCGATTATAAAAATTTAAAACAATAAAAAATAAATATGTGTTAATACTTGCATAAAAATTTTTTAAATTCGGATTTTTGTGTTTCACCAAATTTTAAATTTTTGAAATTTTCTATAAAAAAGTCAGGAAAGTTGTAATTTGGAACTATTAATTTTTTTTTATTGGCATCTAATCATTAATAAGTAAAATACAACCATTTTTGAAAAAAATTAACATATTAGGCGCGTGGTTATGCTTTATTTCAGGAAAAAACTAAATTCACAATTTTTACTGTATCTGTGAAATTACAAAACACAATATTTTGAAACAAAGAGCAAATTAAAGTTTATGTAAAGTGCTATTATAAACGTTGAACAAAAATTATATGTACTTAATTTATTAATTATAAGTACTTAATTTATTAAGAAACCTAATTTTTTCATAAAAATTCTTGAATTTTTAAATTTACCTTTTTTAACTTAAGCCTTGGACATTGAAAAAAAATTATATCAGCTGCGTTATTCATAATAAATAAAGTTAACATCATGCATGTTTTTTGTCAGATATTATATTTCACCACCCAGAGACATCTGCTTACCCCCCCCCCCCTTCCCACTCACCACAAAAACCGTCCCTGTCAGTTTTATTTTTTTGCTTGTTGGAGGGTGTCAAAGATTTGGCACAGCCGAATTTTAAACTCTTACTTGTTTATATATAGATTACAAAGACCCACAAAAAAAGGTCTAGACCCACTAATACTTATATATTTTTACCTTCTAAATTCAATTCCACGATCAAAATTAAATTCTACCGTTGGGTTTTTCTGCAATTTACAAGGAAAGTTCGCAAAAGTGAACCGATCTGATTTCCTTGTAAATTTGACCAACAATAAGTTAACATTTTTGAAAATTTTATTTCGGTATGTAATGTTCAATTCTGATTTATTACGAAGAAAATAAGAGGTTTTTTTATAAAATCCATCAAAAATTGCAGAAGTTACTTGCATTTGAACAAAAACGCATTAATCACAACATAAATACAACTGAAATAACGCGTTTTTGTTCAAATGCATGTAACTTCTACAATTTTTTACGGATTTTATTTAAAATACTCTTATTTTCTACGTAATAAATCAGACTTGAACCTTACATACAGAAATAAAATTAAAAAATTTTGTAACTTTGTCAAATTCACAAGGAAATTAGGGGGGTTCACTTTGCGGACTTTCCTTGTAAATCACAGGAAACTCCAACTATATAATTCAATTCTGATGGCAGAATCGATTTCAGAAGGTCAAAATACATAATGATAAGTGGCTCTAGTTTCTGGGTCAGAAACTTTTTTGTTTTTTTGTGATGAAGTGTTATTGAAGCCACCATATTTTTTTCATAAAATCTTAAATAAAAAAATAACGGCATTAAACGCGGACCTTTTTTTTTCATTTAAATTAAAGCTTATACTATATGCTTTATTATCACAATGTATAAGCAATAACAACCTCTTACATTTTTTTTTATATTCCATCAAGTATTGAAAATACTCCAATTTTGGAACATTTTACAAAAAAATTTAAAAAATATTTTTACAACAATTTTCAAAAAACAAAAAACAGAAATGTATTTGAAAATGCCTGTAGTTGATGGTTCCATAATAAAAAAATTACCTTTAAATGAATAAATACCAAAAAAAATTATTGAAATAAGTTGATTTTCAATTTTTAGCACCATATTCAAAAACACAAAAATTTATTTGATTTTGACGGCGGATTGCAAGAAAAGTAAACAACTCAGAATAATAGTTGTGACAGATTTTTTAGTGTAATTTTATATACTTAAACCTAAATTAATAATTTTTGTAAAAAAAAAAATTTCAGTTTTGAATAAAGCGCCACTTTTGATCCATTTCAACCCAATGTGCATCGCTGAGGCTCACCGTGTTTAGAACAATATTTTTTTTCTTTTAAATTTCAAGTAAAATCTTTATTTTCTAAAAATAATATTTGCAAATAGTGGAAAAAATAACTCAAAATATAGTGTAGAAAAATAGTGGAAAATGTACTAAAAATGCAAAATAATAAAGGTTTTTCAAAAATAGTAAATTCTATATATATTTGTGTGCTTAAAAATTTCTGAATCTTTTGGAATAAAGATTTTTTAAAAAAGACAATCGTGGATTTTAAAATTTTTTGACAATAGTTTTCTTTTTGAAAGTTGTGAAATTTTAGAAGTACGAACATTTTTTAAAAGTACTAAAATTTTTCTTAAAAATGCTATTATTTTTAAATCATCGAGAATTTATAAAAGTACTAAAATTTTAGAACAATATTTTTTCTTTTAAATTTCAAGTGAAATCTTTATTTTTTTAAATAATATTTCCAAATAGTGGAAAATTAACTCAAAATATAGTGTAGAAAAATAGTAAAAAAAGTACTTAAAATGCAAAATAATAAATGTTTTTCAAAAGGACTAAATTCTATATACAGGGTGATTCAGTCACGACCCGCCGAATTTTACCAGCGAATTCCCTGGCTCATTTCATGAAAATATGTCCATTACGACCATGCCCAAAAAATGCAAGTTTGCGAAATGGCAGCGGTTTGAAAATTTTCGGAATGGTGGTTGGAGGATAGTGGGGTAAAATTGATAACTTCTGAACCTGGGCTCCGATATTTTTGGTTTTGGGCGTGTTGGAAAGTTCATTAGGAGACCTTTCAGAATCAATAACAAAAAAATTAAAATAAAGTGAAATCGTCGAGATACAGAGCTTTTAAAAATAAAATTTGAAAAAAAGACATACAAATTTGCATATAACCTCAATTTATTCAGCCAAATGGAAGGTAACTTGTATTTTTTTCTCTCTTAAAAGATAGCCCTACGTCTTACCTTTCCAAAATGCTGTAAATAAAGCCCAGAGGTCTTTCTGTTCTAAAGTTATGACCATTTGACTGAAATGCAAACATTTTTTTTTGGGTTTGGAGGCGAAATAACTGCCACATTCATTTGTTTTTGTAAATTAACAAGTTAAAGATTTTATTTTATTAAAATTTTTGGAAGGCAAATGGTCATAACTTTGGAATGGTAAGACCTCTGGGCTTCTTTTAGGGCTTCTTTCCCTTGGAAGTATCCAGTTAAATTAATTAACAAAAAAGTTACATTTGATTTAAGATTTTCATATACAATATAAAGAAAATTATAAAAAAACACTTGTTATTATGCCTTTAAACTATATTTCATTTTTTTAGTTTGTATTTAAATACATACGAACAAGTGTTTTAAATCTTTTTCTATGGAAATTTAAAATTGAATGTAACTTTTTTGTTAATTAATTTAACTGGATACTTCCAAGGGAAGGATTTTATGATTTTCTTAGTGCTATAATTTAATGGAAAAATAAAAATCATTTAAGGGGGTAGAAAGCTGAGAAACTAACGCTTATAACACGAAGATGACCTCAGAGGTCAAAACCAGATATGGGTCAAATTTAGTACTCGCTGAGGACTTTCTAACAATTTTTTTTTTACAACGATCGGACATCAAATGACAAAGCTATGAACAAAAAACGATTTCGGCGGTACCAAATCGCGACCTAAAAATCTAATATTTTGGCTATGGAACTTTTTCGAGGTAAGCTTTAAAATAAAGCCCGCACAATGGGAACTTTTTTTTCGACCCGGTCTAATGTGCATATTCGTTTGTCTTCTTTTTCAAATTTTATTTTTAAAAGCTCTGTATCACGACGATTTCACTTTATTTTATTTTTTTTTGTTATTGATTCTGAAAGGCCTCCTAATAAACTTTCCAACAAGCCCAAAAACAAAAAATCGGACCACAGGTTCAGAAGTTATCAATTTTACCCTACTACCCTCCAACCACCAATCCGAAAATTTTTAAACCGCTGCCATTTCGCACACTTGCATTTTTTGGCGATGGTCGTAATGGACATATTTTCATGAAAGGAGCCAAGGAATACGCTGGAAAAATTCGGCGGGTCGTAACTGAATCACCCTGTATATTTGCGTGTTTAGAAATTTCTGAATCTTTTAGAATAAAGATATTTAAAAAAAGACAATCGTGGATTTTTAAATTTTTTGACAATAGTTTTTCTTTAAAAGTACTAAAATTTTGAAAGTCGTGAAATTTTAGAAGTACGAACATTTTTTAAAAGTACTAATATTTTTCTTAAAAATGCTCTTATTTTTAAATTATCGAGAATTTGTAAAAGTTCGAAAATTTTGGAATTGTTTTAGTCATTTAGAAAAAATTCGTTGATGTTTAAAGTAGGTACCAACATTTTAGAACAATATTTTTGTTTTAAATTTCAAGTAAAATCGTTATTTTTGAAAAAAAAAAAAATATTTCCAAATAGTGGAAAAAGAACTCAAAATATAGTGTAGAAAATAGTGAAAAAAGGACTTAAAATGCAAAATAATAAAGCTACAAAGGTAAAAGTACTAAATTCTTTTGATTTTCGTGTGTGTAAAAGTTTCAGAATCTTTTGGAATGAAGATTTTTTAAAAAGACAATCATGGATTTTTAAATTTTTCGACATTTTTTTTTTAAAGTACTAAAATTTTGAAAGTCGTGAATTTTTAGAAGTACTAAATTTTGTACTAAAATTTGGAATTTTTAAAAGTACTAAAATTTTAGTACTTACATTTTTCTTAAAAATGCTATTATTTTTAAACCATTGAGAATTTGTTAAAGTATTAAAATGTTTGAATTGTTTTGATTTAAAAGACTTAATTTATTTTTGTGTAATTTTAAAAGTACTAAACTGTTTAAACTAGATATTGGCTCACGACAGGAAATTTCTAACGACACACACTCACGAGCATATTTTATCTACTTACACTCACTTACAATTACGTGAGTAAATTTAATACAAAATTACTTTTTCACTACTCGTAACACCTTATATATTATCTTCTGGTATGCAATATTATTTCATTTCTCGTAACCTACACCCAAAAAAAAACGTGGGTATTTAATACTAAAAATTTAACTAAATTTTAGTCCAAAAGGACCTAGTGCAGAAATTGGTAACCAATACTACAATTTTTTACTAAAATTATTGAAAAACAGTAAAAATTACCAATTTTAGTACTTTGAAGATACTAAAATTAGTAAATTATTTGTAGATTTTGGTACAAAATCACTTACTAAACCTTTTACTGTAGAATTATTTTGAGTGTATAAAATATATTTTACACCTTACTCGTATTCTTCGTCATAAATTTATGACTTATTTTATACCTTACTGGTATTATTTGTGATAATGTGGATGCATTACTTTGAGTCTCATCGCCTGTTAAAATCATCCTATACCTTATTTTATACCTTATTTGGTAATCTAAGTTTTGCTGGGTTTTAAAAGTATGTACCTTAATTTAGGAAAAAAATCGTTGATTTTGAAAGTGGTTAGAAACGTTTTGGCATATTAATTTTTCTTTAGAAGTACTAAACTTTTAAGTAAAATTATTAGTTTCTAAATAAAATAATTTGGAAATGGAGTTAAAAACTTAATGAACATTAAATATGTCTAAAAGTACTCAAATTTATACAATCATGGTTTTTTGTAATTAACGAAATGTTGAATAATCGCTTTATTAAAATGTATTGAAGTACTAATTTTTTTTTAGTAAAATCGCGAATTTCTAAAACTTTATAACTTTCAACGATTTTTGAAAGTACTAAATTTTTGGAAAAATCTTAAAATTTTAAATGTTTTACATTTTTGGAACCATTGTTTATTTTAAAAAGTACTAAAATATTTAAACAATCGTAGATTTTTAGAATAATTCTCCAAAAGTACTAAAAATATCGTAAATTTTTAAAAATCTGAAATTTTTTTGAAAATCAAATTTATTTATAGTTACACTCAAAAAAAACCATTAACTTAAACTTTGGAAAAATTTTCTTCAAAATAGTTTATAAATTTTCCCACAATTTAGTTAAATTTAACTAAAATTTGGGAAATTTTCCCAACTTTTAGGAAAAAATTTTAGTTCATGGACTGTTAAATAGGCCATAATTTTCCTTAAATGGAATTCCGTATTACATGGAAAAAATTCTTACCGCCAAAGAAATTTTCCCTAAATAAATGAAAAAAAATCTTTATTTTAAGACATTCTTAAAACAAAATTTAGTTCAAAAAATTCAGTTTTAGGACGTAATTTACTTCCAATTAGTTTATCATATTTATCTTCTTTAATTTGAGGAAGTTTTTTCCACAAGATTAGTAAATTTTTCATAACATAAAATTGTTTAGTTGATTTATTTTTTTTTCATGCTTGCTTGTAGTTCACATTTTGTTTATTATTTGTAGTATATGAAAAAGAGAGTTTGGTCTTGTATAACAAGTAATAAATTTAATGTTTACATTTTTTTTTCTACACATGTATATGTTATGGAATAAATAATATTTTAATCACAACAAAGGCCTTGGCTTTGGCGTGTTTCCCATAGTCTGGGAACAAACGTTGAAGACAAAGTCTTTGTTGTAATTTACTTTAAAAAATAATGAAATTTATTACTTGACCATAAGAAGCAAACGTTTGTTCATATTTAAAATAAAAAATGTAAATAATGAGAATTTTGTATGTATTCACATGCTATTCTATAAATAAACCAATAAAAATATGAAATTAACTAATTTTTAGGAAAAATGTCCTCATCAAAAATGTTTTTTTTTTAACTAAACAATGGGAAATTTTTTCCCACTTTCTAGTTCAAATTGGTTCTAATTTTTAAGAAAAATATGGACTAAAAAGTATGAATACATGGCAATGGAGCTAAATCATTATCAATTTTCCTTGGATTTAGTTTATTTTCCCATTTTTTAGTTAGTTTTTTTTCTGAGTGTAATTGTTTTTAGAAGAACCATCGTTTATATTTAAAAAATTTTACATTTTAAAACAATCGTCTTTGTATATTTGAATGTAAAACAAAATTTTAAATTTAAGTGGTTTAAGAAAACTCCAAAGTTTTAGAACAATCGCAAGATGTTACAAAATGTTTAAAAATCCTATTTATTAATTTTTAAAAAGTCGTTTTCATTAAGGTAGGTAGTTTACCTACTTAAGTTTTAGCACAGTCGCAAATTGAAAAAGTAATACAAATTTACAAGCAATCGTGGATTTCTTAAAGTTTTAGGATTTTATAAGAATTATATTTTAGAACAGTAATTTAAAATATTAAAATTTTAAAACAGTTGTGGATTTTTAAAATTTGTAAAAAACTATCATATTTAAAAGTACTAAAATTCCAAGACAATGCTGGTCTCATATATGTAAATAGCAGAACCATTGATTTTCTTAAGTACTAAAATTTTAAAGAAATTTTGTTTTTGAAAAAAATATATATTTATTTTGTGCTAAAAATATCTGCAAAATTTTAGAACAAAAGTTCTTAAACTTTCAACCTATTTGATATATTTAAAAACAGTAAAATCTTATAACATAATTGAAGCCATTATAGGTTTAATAATGCCACTTAATATTTTGAAAAGTTATAAAATTCTTAAAAATCTTGTTTATTCATTTTTAAACAGTCGTTTTTATGAAAAAGTACTAATTTTAGCAAAATCGTGAATTAAAAAAGTATTAAAATTTTCAAGCAATCGTGGATTTTTTTAAAGTTTAAAGATTTCATAACGGTTTAGGTTAAAAAGTATTAACATTTTAGAACAGTAATTTATATTTTAAGAACAATCGTGAATTGGAAAAGAATTAAAACTATAAAACAGTCGTAAATTTTTAAAAATTGCAAAAATTTTCAAACAATCGTATGTAAAAGTACTAAAGTTTCCAGACAATCGTAAGTCATATAGAGGTGTGCTTTTAAAAGCACTAAGATTTTTGAAAACAGTCAAACCATTGTTTTTTTTTAGTTCTAAATTTTTAGAACAACCATGGGTTTTATAAAGTTTTAAGATTTTATAACAACCGTTTAGGTTAAAAAGTTTTAACTTTTTAGAACAGTACTTTATATTTTTACAACTATTGTGAATTGGAAAAGTATTTAAATTTTAAAACAGTCGTGAATTTTTTTAAATTTGCAAAAATTTGAGAAAAATCTTATTTAAAAGATAATGCTAAAGTCATAAAGTCGTGTGTATTTAAAAGTACTAAAAGGTTAAAACAGTGGAACCATTGATTTTCTTTAGTACTAACATTTTAGAACAATCATGGATTTTATAAAGTTTTTAGATTTTATAAAAACCGTTTAGATTTAAAATATTAACATTTTAGAATAGTAAATTATATTTTTAGAACAATCGTAATTTGGAAAAGTATTCAAATTTTAAAACAGTCGTGAGTTTTTAAAAGTCGCAAACATTTTAGAACAATCATGGATTTTATAAAGTTTCAAGATTTTAAAACAACCGTTTAGATTAAAAAATATTAACATTTTAGAACAATAATTTTTATTTTTAGAACAATCGAAAACTGAAAAAGTATTCAAATTTTAAAACAGTCGTGAATTTTTAAAAGTTGCAAACATTTTAGTACAATCGTATTTAAAAGTACTAAAATTTCAAGACAATGCAAAAGTCATATTGTCGTGTGTATTTAAAAGTACTAAAATGTTAGAACAGTGGAACCATTGATTTTCTTTAGTACTAAAGTTTTAGAACAATTTAAGATTTTTTAACATTTTTTAACAACCGTTTATGAAAAAAAAGTGTTAACATTTTAGAACATTAATTTAAATTTTTAGATCAATCGAGAATTGGAAAAGTATTAAAATTTTAGATCAATCGTAGATTTTTAAAAGTTGCTAAATTTTAGAACAATCGTATTTAAAAGTGCTTAAATTTCAAGACATTGCTAGAGTCATATTGTCGTGTGTATTTAAAAGTACTAAAATGTTAAAACAGTGGAACCATTGATTTTAGAACCATCGTATTTAAAAGTACTAAAATTTCAAGACAATGTTAAAGTCATATAGTCGTATGTATTTAAAAGTATTTAAATGTTATAATAGTGGAACCGTTGATTTAGTACTAAGATTTTTGAACAATTGTGGATTTTTTAAAGTTTTAAGTTATTATAACAAAACATATTAACATTTTAGAACAGTACTTTAAATTTTTAGAACAATCGTGAATTGGTAAAGCATTAAAATTTTTAAACAATCTTAGATTTTTAAAAGTTGAAAAAATTTTGGAATAATCGTATTTAAAAGTCTTTCTTTCGTACTAAAATGTTAGAACATTATTTTTTTGACAATTGTGTTAAAAAAAAAAAAACAGAAACATTTTAGAACAAAAGTTGTTAATTTCGAATTAATGTTTAATATAAAAAATTCTAAAATTTTAGAACATTGATGAACATCGTATGTATTTAAAGGTACTAAAATTTTAGAACAGCCGAACTACTAATTTTCTTTCGTACTAAAATTTTAGAACACTATTTTTTTGGCAATTGTGTTAAAAAAACAGAAACATTTTAGAACAAAAGTTGTTAATTTCGAATTAATGTTTAATATAAAAAATTCTAAAATTTTAGAACATTGGTGAACATCGTGTGTATTTAAAAGTACTAAAATGTTAGAACAGTGGAACTATTGATTTTCTTTAGTACTAAAATTTTAGAACAATTTTGGATTTTTTAAAGTTTTACTGGGTTATTCATAATGAGTAAATTAAATTTAAAGTAGGTTTATTGACTGATATTGCATGAATAATTGTCATATAAACCTACTTTAAGTATACTTAAGTATTGTGAATAAAGGCCTTAAGATTTTATAACAACGCACATTGGGTTGAATGAGAGGCAAAGTGGCGCTTTATTCAGGGCAGCAGTAATTATAACATATAATATTTTTTAATTGATGAATGATAAATAATACATTAGAAAGCACCCTTTTAAAGAGAAAACATGTGGTTTTTATTTATTTTTAACCTGTCAGAATTTTTTTAGTGTTTCTTGAATATTGAACTTGATTCACAATTTAAGCTGTAACTTTTAAACCAAAAGCGATAATTTGATAAATACAGTTGCAAATTAAAGTATTTTTAATGCGATAATAAAAATTTAAAACAATAAAAGATAAATATGTGTTAATACTTGCATAAAATTTGTTCAAAGTCGGATTTTTGTGTTACACCAAATTTAAAATTTTCCATAAAAAAGTCAGGAAAGTTGTAATTCCGAACTATTATGATCATATTTGTCAGATATTATATTACACCACCCAGAGACATCTGCTAACCCCGCCCCCGCCCCCTTCTCACTCCCCACAAAAACCGTCCCTGTCATTTTTATATTTTTTGCTTGTTGGAGGGTATCAAAAATTTGGCACAGCCGAATTTTAAACCCTTACTTGTTTATATATAGCTTACAAAGACCCACAAAAAAGGTCGAGACCACTAATACTTATGTATTTTTACCTTCCAAATTCAATTCCGCGATCAGAATTAAATTCTATCGTTGGGTTTTTCTCTAATTTACAAGGAAAGTCCCCAAAAATGAACTGACCTGATTTCCTTGTTGATTTGACTAACAATAAGTTAACATTTTTTAAAATTTTATTTCGGTATGTAATGTTCAAGTCTGATTTATTACGAAGAAAATAAGAGGTTTTTTCATAAAATCCATCAAAAATTGCATAAGTTACTAGCATTTCAACAAAAATGCATTGATTCACAACATAAATACAATTGTTTTTGTATAAAACTGAAATAACGCGTTTTTGTTCAAATGCATGTTACTTTTGCTATTTTTGACGGATTATATTTAAAAAACTCTTATTTTCTACGTAATAAATCAGACTTGCAACCTACATACAGAAAAAAAATTAAAAATTTTTGTAACTTTGTCAAATTCACAAGGAAATTAGGTGCACACAGAAAACAAATTTGCTAATATCCAACTGAAATTCAGTTGTTACAACAAAAAATCGGTGGATGCATTTGGATTAAAGTTGAAACAACTAAATATCGGTAATTACAACAAAATGTTGTTATTACAACTGTCTTTTAATTGAAACAACTATAAAATTCGTTAGCCACATTAAAATGTAGTAGCAGCAACCGAATTTTGAGTTAATACAACTGAAAAATTCAGTTGGAAATTTATTTTTCTCTGTGTGGGTTCACTTTGCGGACTTTCCTTGTAAATCACAGGAAACCCCAACTATAGAATTCAATTCTGATGGCAGAATCGACATTAGAAGGTCAAAATACATAAGGATAAGTGGGTCTAGTTTCTGGGTCTGAAACTTTTTTGTTTTTTTGTGATGAAGTGTTATTGAAGAGACCGTATTTTTTTCATAAAATCTTAAATAAAAAAATAACGGCATTAAACGTGGACGTTTTTTTTCTTTTAAATTAAAGCTTATAATATATGCTTTATTATCGCAATATATAAGCAATAACAACCTCTTACATTTTTTTTATATTCCATCAAGTATTAAAAATACTCCAATTTTGGAACATTTTACAAAAAAATTTAAAAAATATTTTTACAACAATTTTCAAAAAACAAAAAACAGAAATGTATTTGAAAATGCCTGAAGTTGATGGTTCCATAATAAAAAAATTACCTTTGAATGAATAAATACCAAAAAAAAAAAAATCTAGAAATAAGTTGATTTTCAATTTTTAGCACCATATTCAAAAACAGAAAAAATTATTTGATTTTGACGGCGGATTGCAAGAAAAGTAAACAACTCAGAATAATAGTTGTGACAGATTTTTTAGTGTAATTTTATATACTTTAACCCTAAATTAATAATTTTTGTAAAAAAAAATTTTTCAGTTTTGAATAAAGCGCCACTTTTGATCCATTTCAACCCAACGTGCAACGGTTTGTGTTAAAAAGTACCCGAGTAAAAAGGAATTTATATAAATGTATATTATTTTATATGTTTTCATAAAACCATATACAACTATATGAGTCAAAGTATAAAATTATATCTCACTTTGAAATTTTCCAATTTTTTTAAATGATGTCATATAAAATCATATCTAATTATATTGTTCATAATATATTAATATAAATGGTAGATGTAATTATACGTTGCACATAAAACTTAATCCGATTTCATACATTATTATACGTGACTTTATATCTAATTATGTATAGGACTTTAGTAAACAAAAAATCCAGTATCAATATATTTATAATTATATATGACTAATGTTATACCATTTAAAACTATATATGGTTCCATACTAAAAAAATTTCCAACAAAAATAATAGATATAATTATATGTGTCTTAAACGATAACATATCTGTGTTTGTATGGTACTATACATACGCAAATTTCATCTAAACTCAATATATATTTATAAATGGTCGCATATGTAATGGAATATATATTTTGATATAATCATGTATAAAAAAAATATTTTTTTGACCAAACAACTAGCCATATATAATTGTATATGGCAGTATTTCAAAATTTATTTTTGTGTGTCAACATATATGGTTATACAAAACTTTTTATTGTATCATATAAGATTACATATGATTTTTGGGAACCCGAGTTCGATTCCCGGCCCAGTCGAGAAAAAAAAAGTTTTTTTTTTATTTTTTTTAAATAGAAAACACTTTTTTATTGCGTTTAATTTTTTTAGAAGTAAAAAATTTTCATTTTTGGAATTTTTGCAATCATTTTTAAAAAAATATTTTTCTTTTATACAGTTATATATAACTTTATTTGGTTTATTATAAAATTATCTATAATTTTTAGGAACCCGAGTTCAATTCCAGAAAAAAAATATATTTTTTTTATTTTTTTTAAATAGAAAACACTTTTTTATTGCATTTATTTTTTTTAGAACTAAAAATTTTTCTTTTTTTGAATTTTCGCAATCATTTAAAAAAAATTATATTGCTGTTATATAGTTATATATAACTATATTTAATTTATTATAAAATTATCTATCATTTTTGGGAACCCGAGTTCGATTCCAGAAAAAAATATATTTTTTTATTTTTTTTTTTTAATAAAAAACACTTTTTTATTGCATTTGTTTTTTTAGAACTTAAAAAATTTTACTTTTTGAATTTTTGCAATCATTTTTAAAAATTTATATTGCATTTATATAGTTAATAATAGCTATATTTGGTTTAAATTATCAAATTATCAATGATTTTTGAAACCCGATCGCAAATTTAATTCTGATTTCCTGATTCCATGAAAAATTTCAAATTTATAAGCCAAAGTCTTATTTCACTTTGGAAGCCTATGACTACCGCTACATTAAAATTATTGTTTAATCTTACCATGGAAGCCCCTAATAGCGCTGTACGGCATTCCAATTTTTTTTTTTTTTGCAAATTTTATCAAAAATTTTCTAAGTCTTTTTGAAAATTGTGTACAAGTGAATAACATATTTAATTGGATATAATCATATATTACTATATGTAAGATCAATTTGATATAATTAGATACGATCAATTTATTTAAAACTAAGTCTTTTAAAGTTGTTATTTGCTAACAACGTCCGCTGGTCTAGAGGGTAGAGATTGCGATTACAAAACGGAAGACTTGTGGTTCTAATCCCCGTCCGTTCGAAGTTTTTTTTTTTTTATTTATTTTCAGTTTGACATTATTATATTTAAAAAAAAATCTAAAAACAGAAACATTTTTTGGATAAAAATGTATCCAATAATTTTTTTATAAAATCAAGATATCAGATATTATAAGATAACTGTGGCGCGGCCAAATTTCGGATGAAATTACATTATATAATATCCAATTTAATATAAAATCATGATATTGGATATTTTAAGATAACTTTGGCGCGGCCAATTTCCGGATGAAATTACATCATATTATATCATATTTAATACAAAATCATGATAATAGATAATTTGGGATAACTTTGGCGCGGCCAATTTCCGGATGAAATCATATACAAACAAATATTAAACTGTAACTTCATATATTATAAGATGTTATGAGATAACTTTGGCGCGGCCAATTTTCGGATGAAATTTAGCAAAATCAGATCCAATAAATTATATATAATTTTATAAGATAACATGTTTTACCATACAATTTTTTTTTACTCGGGTATTAACATTTTAAAAACATAAAAACATACGTTAAAAGTATTAATATATTTTTAGAACAATCGTGAATTGGTTAAGTATTAAAACTTTAGAACAATCTTAGATTTTTAAAAGTTGCAAAAATTTTGGAATAATCGTATTTAAAAGTACTAAAATTTCCAGACACTGCTAGAGTCATTTAGCCGTGTGTTTTTTAAAATACTAAAATTTTAGAACAGTAGTACTAAAATTTTAGAACATTTTTCTTTTAACAATTGTGTTTAAAAAAAAAACAGCAACATTTTAAAACAAAAGTTGTAAATTTTGAATTAATGTTCAATATAAAAAATTCTTAAATTTTAGAACATTGCTGAAGCCATTATAGGGTTAAAAATGCTGCTATTTTTATTCTACATCATTTCAAACATTAAATACCCACTTAACAGTTTGACTTAGGAAGACGTTTATTTATTTTTATCTATAAATGTTTAAAGATTTTCAAGTGGTTTATTAAGAGAAGTGTCCTTAATGTGACATTAATGCTACTGTTTGCTGCCTTCATAAATGAGTGTCTCAATCTTTATAAGTATTTGTTAGAAATTGTTTATTTAGAGTGAAATTTATTACTCAGCTAATTGCTGAGAAAATGTCAAGTATGTGTTAGAAAAATTTCCCACCCCAATTTGTCACATGGAAAATATGCGGTTTTTCAAATAACACTTAATAACTAGTACTAAATTATGTCAAACCACTTAATATGAAAGAAAAACATCTTAACAAAAGAAAATTATGACTTTTTTTGTTTTCTTTACAGATCAATACCAATGGCATATTGACATTTAATATTGAATTTCCCGAATATATCAATCAACCATTTCCCTTTGAATATCCCTCTATAGCGGGTTATTATTCAAATGTTGATACAACGGGTGCTAATGAATCATCATCGACATCGGTGTTTACATCCCAAGATCCCGATCAACTGCAGAAAGTTAGTGAATTGGTGCGTTATGCGTATAATGACAAAAATGATTTTGAAGCTACCGATATTGTGGTGGCGACTTGGAAAAATGTCGGATATTTTGAGTCGAAGACAGATAAATTAAATACTTTCCAGGTGAGTTTTTCTTTTTGAAATTTATTTAAATGTGCTTGAATTTTCTTTGATTTTTTTTTTCGTTTTAGGTCATTATTATTTCGGATGATCAAGATACTTATGTTCAATTCTTATATCCCTCTAATGGCTTGAATTGGTTACAAGGTGAAAATGGTCCTTTAGGCTTGCCTGATATTAGAGCTCAAGCCGGTTTTGTAGCAGAAGATGGTCGTTATTTCAATTTAGATGGTTCTGGTACAGAAAATGTAAGCTTTGTAACTCGAAAGAGTAATAAATACAATTTTATATTAAAAATTGTCCAAATAATCGTGGACTTTTCAAAAGTACTTAGATTTTACAAAAAATTTTTAGCTCCTTTTCAATTAAATCGTTGTTGTATTAAAAAACAATAGTAGTATAATTAAAAAATAAAATTATTGCCCGAGTAAAAATTGTTATATGATGCAATATATATTGATATGTAATACAATATATAATTAAACGCAATTTGATCCGAAAAATGGTGGATGTTTTTGCATTAAAAAAGATCAATTTGTATAAAATATGATTTGATTTCATCCGAGTTTTGACCAGACATTGCCATATATTAGTGGATCTAATTAGATCTAATTGCATAAAAACATGTAAAATCCTGGTGTTTTTTGGTTTGGGTTGAGTTACACCACAGGTCAACGATACATTCACCAAACATATAATTTTCTTAAACAAAAAAATGTTCGGGTACGCTTCGAACCAGATAGGTGATATACATAACCCTAACAAGAAAATGTTTAGGAACATTTTAAAAAGTTTCTTATACTTTGCCTTAAAAACTTAGAAAATTGTTGGTTAAATGGAAACATATAGTGTTATATATGGAACAGAATAGGATATATATAATTTTATATTAAATTATACAGAAAAACAAATTTTGTATTGACCCTCATGTAATTTTATATAATTATATCAACCGTACACCTTTTAATCCGAATCATGATTCAATTATATATTACTACATATGACTGCATTAAAAAAATTTAGAAAATATCTCACGGATGTATAATCATATATAATTTATTATGTTTGTATCAAGTTATATATTGTAATATATGTTTATTTTTACTCGGGTGGTATTTTATTTAACACCACAATTTGGCAATTCAATTTGTTAATAAAACAAGGATTTAATTGAAAATACAATTTTTTTCTGTGTAGTTTTTTCTAAAAATTAAAATTTTTTACAACAACAGTTCTAAAACTTTAGAACAATTGTGGACTTTAAGTTTGAGAACTGTCCTACACTCAAAATAATACATTAGTAGATTTACTAATTTTTTTTTTGCTAATGCTGGTTAGCTAACTTTTAGCAAATTTTTAGTTGAGATTAGCATATTAGCAAAAATATCTTGCAAACTTGACGGTGATAGTATCGCCGGTCCTTTTCACATGTGTGGACCCTAATGGGTCCTAATTTTGGATCCAAAAAAGTTTGCATTCCCGAAAATTTTTAAATGCTCATATCTCGGTAAATATTGCCGACACAACAAAAATTCCAAAAGAATTTTTGTAGCTCTCAACACGTACAAGGAACCCAACTAGGTCTACCCCATCGGGGTCTGGATATAACGGGTCCGAACCCAATGGGGTCCTCAAATGTGTATGAACTAAGTTGAAAAAAAATTTCAGTTAACTAATTTTTGGCAAAACGTTTTTGCTAACTTTACCAAAAAAATTGTGGGTTCAAAATCAGCAAATTTTCTTGTAGGTTTAGAAGCTTTTTTTGCTAACATTACAGTTTTTTTTTTGAGTGTAGGTTTTTAAAAAATTAAAAATTGTGTATGTCGAAGTGCATTTCTAAGTAACTCAAAATAATTACTCTGTTAAATACTCTGTAAAATGACTGTAATCTCAATTCGACAGATATTTGACAAAGTTATCTGTCGAAATACAGATTAAAAAAAAAATCCCTTAAATTCAATTTTACAAAACATAATTTTGTAAAATTGGAGTTACTCGTTAAAAACTCGTAAATTTTACAAAAATAAAAAAGTAAATTTACAATTTGAAAGCATTAAAGCGGGCACATTTAACAAAATTTTAATAAATTAAATTTTTTTAGTTTTAATTAATGTTTTTGAAGCAGAGAAGTTTTACTCATAAAATGGATTTAACTAAAACTTTGTAAATTTACAGAGTTTTTAACATGATAATGTTTTTAGGCTGGTGTTTAATTTTAAAAAAGTTGCAGGACGCCACCACAGTTTGACTATATAAGCTAATAATTAACGACAAAGAAAACAAGAATTACTATTTTCATTTTGTAAAAACCAAAAATTTTAATAACTTGGGTTTGTAACTTGGATAATAATTCACCTCGTGGTGAATTACACCGTACTTCACCAGCTGGTGAATAAAAAGTAACATAATTATTTTTTAACAAAAAAATTTTTTTTTTCGTAAATTTTTATTTCCCATTTAATTTTTTTTTTTCACAAATTTTTTTTTTTCATCAAACTTTTTTTTCATAATTTTTTTTTGTTTTTTCATCAATTTTTCTTTATCAATATTTTTTTTTCGTTAATTTTTTTTTTCATCAAATTTTTTTTTTCATAATTTTTTTTTATCATATTTTTTTTCATAATTTTTTTATTCATCAAATTTTTTTTCTCACCAAAAAAAATTTTTTTTTTCATATTTTTTTTCATTAATTTTTTTTTACATCAAAAAATTTTTCTTTTCATTAAAAACTTTTTTTCATCAAAAATTTTTTTTTTCACCAAAAATTTTGGGTTCATTAAATTTTATTTAACATAATTTGTTTTTCGTGAAAAATTTTTTTTTTTTACCAAAACTACTTTTTCACCAAGTCTAAGCTTTTCTCATAAAAATTTTCCATTTGTTTATCAAATGTACATAAAACAAGTGAGAGTGTTATATTCTTTGGTGCCGAATCTTTTATACTCTCCAAAATGTAAAAACACTTTTTTGCACTTATTTTTGCACTCACTTACGAAATGTACAGCTCTTTTGGTTTTTTAATGGGGTCCTCGACTGATATTTCAATTCGTTTTGCATGGAATAGCAAAGTAATATAACATTATTTTTTCTAAAAAAGCTTTGCTTTGGCAAGTACACCCAAATCTTCCGTAAAACATAATCATGATTTAATGTTTGGGGCAAGAGTACACAGAAAGAATTGAAAACGAAAGTCAATCAACAAAAACGCGGATTCAATTAATTTTTTAATTGAAACTCCTCCGATAAAGAAAATTGTTATATCAATCAACAAATTGTAGGTGATTAATTGATTTTTATTTCAATTAATCATTTTTTCGATTTTGATCAAAAATTTGATTGAGTTTTTATTTAAAGTCAATTAAAATAATGATTGATTTAACAAATGAATTTCACACTTATGGAAAAATTATGAAGAAAATCATATTTTTTGCTTTCCAATATGTTGCCGACAATAAAAAAAAGTAAAACCGTAGTATAAAGTATATTTTTTAATTAATGTATTCAAATAAATTGAAGCGAAAAAAAATCTGGTATGTTGAAAATTTGTAATTTGATAGTTAAAGAAAATAACAAAAATGTTGATCAACACAATAATTGACTTATTTAAATTTTTTTGATCAATAGATTTAATTGAAATTTTTTAGGCAATTATTTTTTGTGTGTACAAATTTTTCGGTTTTATCAATATTTTACAGATAATTCTGTAAATTTACAGTTTTTTTAACGAAATCATTTTACAAAATTTTCTTCGTAAAATAACAAAAAATCTTGCTGGTTGGGAATCTATGGTATTTTCTGCAAATAAAAATTGAAAAACCACATAAACTACTCCAAATGTCGAAGAAATTGGACCAGTTATACTTATAGTCGCCATACAAACCACACTTCTGATGTTTACATAAATCTCTCAAAATTATATATACTCATATATCTAATCAAATAATCTAATCTAATAATCTAATCAAATCTGATTGTAATTGGACCATTTCTGGACTTAGGTTAGGTTAGGTTGTAAGTGGCTGCTGACGTTTTACGTCAACACACGTAGACTCTGAGGTCCATTGTGATACTACGGGACCGTAATAGCACAGTATATACAGTAGCGAAACTCTTTTTTAAGGTTTACTTGAGTCATTCTGTCACTAATATTATCACATTTTATTTTACTTGTATTGGTAAATTTAGATACAGGATGCAATAATAATTTTGGTGTTGACTTAACAGATTTACTTAAATGAGCATTAGTACGCATAAAACAACCGTTATATATTAATTTCCTTTTATAAAATAACGAGCTAAGTTATTTTAAGTGTATTATATTGCATTATTTGTGTAAAAATTATAAATCAAAATTTAAGAATTTGATTGCATACAAAACACCCATTATAATATTTGTCAGTTAGAAAAAAATTTATAGCATACTGTTTTGGGTGTTACATCGAAATGTCAATTTTTTTTTTTAAATTAACCACGGACACGTCATAATTTTATAATCACCACATTCAAATTTGACAGTAAACTTTAAATTTCCAAAATATTTATATAAAATTTTTTAAAACAAAAAAAAATAAATGAAATCGAAAATTTATATTTTGTAATTTAATAACCACAGAAAAAATGTCTCACAATTTAAGAACATTTATGTATATAGGAAAAATATTTCAAAATCTACAACATTATTAAAAGGGAAAACTTTCCATACGAAAAAAACATATAGACTAATGTCTCAGAATCTGGGAATTTTTCTATATTAAAAATGGCTCGGAATCTAAGACTTTTTCTATAGAAAATTGTCTCAAAATCTGAGACTTTCTATTTTAAAAATGTCTCAGATTCTGAGCCATTTTTCCTATAGAAAATGTCTCAGAAACTGAGACATTTTTCCTATAGAAAAAGTCTCAGATACTGAGACATTTTTCCTATATAATAAGTCTCAGATTCTGAGACATTTTTCCTATAGAAAAAGTTTCAGATTCGGAGACATTTTTCCTAGATTCTGAGACATTTTTCTTATAGAAAAAGTCACAGATTCTGGGACTTTTTTTATAGGAAAAATGTCTTTTTCTATAGGAAAACTGTCTCAGAATCTGAGACTTTTTCTATAGGAAAAATGTCTTAGAAGCTGAGACTTTTTCTATAGGAAAAATGTCTCAGAATCTGAGACATTTTCTATAGGAAAAATGTCTCGGAATCTGAGACTTTTTCTATAGGAAAAATGTCTCAGAATCTGAGACTTTTTCTATAGGAAAAATGTCTCAGAATCTGAGACTTTTTCTATAGGAAAAATGTCTCAGAATCTAAGACTTTTTCTATAGGAAAAATGTCTCAGAATCTGAGACTTTTTCTATAGGAAAAATGTCTCGGAATCTGAGACTTTTTCTATAGGAAAAATGTCTCAGAATCTGAGAGTTTTTCTATAGGAAAAATGTCTCAGAATCTGAGACTTTTTCTATAGGAAAAATGTCTCAGAATCTGAGACTTTTTCTATAGGAAAAATGTCTCAGAATCTGAGACTTTTTCTATAGGAAAACTGTCTCAGAATCTGAGACTTTTTCTATAGGAAAAATGTCTTAGAAGCTGAGACTTTTTCTATAGGAAAAATGTCTCAGAATCTGAGACATTTTCTATAGGAAAAATGTCTCGGAATCTGAGACTTTTTCTATAGGAAAAATGTCTCAGAATCTGAGACTTTTTCTATAGGAAAAACGTCTCAGAATCTGAGACTTTTTCTATAGGAAAAATGTCTCAGAATCTAAGACTTTTTCTATAGGAAAAATGTCTCAGAATCTGAGACTTTTTCTATAGGAAAAATGTCTCGGAATCTGAGAGTTTTTCTATAGGAAAAATGTCTCAGAATCTGAGAGTTTTTCTATAGGAAAAATGTCTCAGAATCTGAGACTTTTTCTATAGGAAAAATGTCTCAGAATCTGAGACTTTTTCTATAGGAAAAATGTCTCAGAATCTGAGACTTTTTCTATAGGAAAAATGTCTCAGAATCTGAGACTTTTTCTATAGGAAAAATGTCTCAGAATCTGAGACTTTTTCTATAGGAAAAATGTCTCAGAATCTGAGACTTTTTCCATAGGAAAAATGTCTCAGAATCTGAGACTTTTTCTAGAGGAAAAATGTCTCAGAATCTGAGACTTTTTCTATAGGAAAAATGTCTCAGAATCTGAGACTTTTTCTATAGGAAAAATGTCTCAGAATCTGAGACTTTTTCTATAGGAAAAATGTCTCAGAATCTGAGACTTTTTCCATAGGAAAAATGTCTCAGAATCAGAGACTTTTTCTATAGGAAAAATGTCTCAGAATCTGAGACTTTTTCTATAGGAAAAATGTCTCAGAATCTGAGACTTTTTCTATAGGAAAAATGTCTCAGAATCTGAGACTTTTTCTATAGGAAAAATGTCTCAGAATCTGAGACTTTTTCTATAGGAAAAATGTCTCAGAATCTGAGACTTTTTCTATAGGAAAAATGTCTCAGAATCTGAGACTTTTTCTATAGGAAAAATGTCTCAGAATCTGAGACTTTTTCTATAGGAAAACTGTCTCAGAATCTGAGACTTTTTCTATAGGAAAAATGTCTTAGAAGCTGATACTTTTTCTATAGGAAAAATGTCTCAGAATCTGAGACATTTTCTATAGGAAAAATGTCTCGGAATCTGAGACTTTTTCTATAGGAAAAATGTCTCAGAATCTGAGACTTTTTCTATAGGAAAAATGTCTCAGAATCTGAGACTTTTTCTATAGGAAAAATGTCTCAGAATCTAAGACTTTTTCTATAGGAAAAATGTCTCAGAATCTGAGACTTTTTCTATAGGAAAAATGTCTCGGAATCTGAGACTTTTTCTATAGGAAAAATGTCTCAGAATCTGAGACTTTTTCTATAGGAAAAATGTCTCAGAATCTGAGACTTTTTCTATAGGAAAAATGTCTCAGAATCTGAGACTTTTTCTATAGGAAAAATGTCTCAGAATCTGAGACTTTTTCTATAGGAAAAATGTCTCAGAATCTGAGACTTTTTCTATAGGAAAAATGTCTCAGAATCTAAGACTTTTTCTATAGGAAAAATGTCTCATAATCTGAGACTTTTTCTATAGGAAAATGTCTCAGAATCTGAGACTTTTTCTAGAGGAAAAATGTCTCAGAATCTGAGACTTTTTCTAGAGGAAAAATGTCTCAGAATCTGAGACTTTTTTTCTATAGGAAAAATGTTTCAGACTTTTCTATAGGAAAAAATGTCTCAGTCATAATTCATTTTTCATATTTTAATTAAGTTTTATTAAACAAAAATTCAATAAAAAATTATCATTTACGTTCAAAACTTATAAAATAGTGTATTTTATTAATTAAAAGATTTGTAAGATGTACTTGGGAAATTCGCAATATCCTGCACTTTTTTGGCTCCAAATTATTTCACAGGAATTCCTTGTACTTCATATGACCACATTTATCATGATTAAACAAAATATTTAACAACACCTTTACCAGCAAGAAACATTTTCTGGTTCTTTTCTTTGGGGGTGACCTAAAAAGGACCATCAAAATTTGTCGATTCAATTTGTAATCATCATAAAAACAAGAGTTTGGTGGCCCCATCAATGCAAAAACATTAAGCCAAAATGAGAATGAGGCATCACTTGACCCTAAATTTATAAATTGTTGCTTTCATTAGCATATAATTTAGCACTTTTTGTTTTCTTCAATTTACAATTTTTTTAATTTTAAAAACAAAACAAAAAATAATTATTGACAAATGTCTTTAAATTTCAAATTTCTGACGAATGAGGTGAATTCACACATTTCCTATACGTGTGAGCAAATTGAGGTGAATAAAAAAGGGGGAAAATTCACCATTAAGAGTTTCGCTACTGTATATACTGTGGTAATAGGTTTCCCTACTAGTCCCTGTCGTTAAACCATTTTGAGCTTCTTATAAAACTCCTTAGATGTTGAATTTTGACATCCAACAAATCAGAAAGATCGTACAGCTCCCTAGATCCCAGTGAAGCAAGTCTCTGACCAGAAAGTGCCGGGCAATGGCAAATAAAGTGTTCGATAGTTTCCAACTCCTCTTCATCCATGCAACTTCGGCAAAAGTCATTCGACGGCACATTTAACCGCTCTGCGTGCTTCCCTATAAGACAGTGTCCGGTAATTATAGAAACCACCGTCGAAATCTCTCCTCTTGGAAGCGATATCAGCTCACTTGTGCGCCCCTGATTAAGAGAAGGCCAAATCAGTCGTGTTGTCTCACACGTCCATCCATTTGCCCATCTTTGATTAGTCTCCGTCGCAGAACAAAGCCGTAGGTTTTGCTTGCAAGTTTCTAGAGGCATACCAACACATTCCAATTCTGTTGGAACCTGTAAGGTAGTTCCTAGTCTTGCAAGCTCATCGGCTTTGCAATTCCCTGGAATGTCTCTGTGCCATGGGACCCATATGAGTCGTATGTTAAACTGCTTGGCCATCTCATTTAAAGACGTGCGGCAGTTAAGGGCAGATCTTGTTTTCAGAAACATTGAATCCAGGGACTTGACCGCGGCTTGACTGTCAGTATAGATGTTGACTGCGGTTGTAGACAAGACATTGCAGCTCAACCAGTCAGCCACTTCTTTTATTGCCAGCATCTCTGCCTGGTAAACACTGCAATGATCTGGCAATCTACGAGCCAGGCTCAACCCAAGCTCTTCCGAATAGACTCCAAAGCCCACTTGTTCGTGCAGCCTCGATCCATCTGTGTAAATATTTATGGTAGCTCCACTACCCGGAGTATCCCCCATCCAAGACTCCCTGAATGGTATCATAGTGGTAAAGTGGCGCTCAAAGAGGCTCAAAGAGGGAGCACAGTCCACATTTTGTGGTATTGTTATCTTTTTCAAGATCGCGCTATGGCCACAATCACTGCTCCTCCATTGCAGCGTGCTATTAAGTCGAATTGCCGACGCAGCCGCATACTGCCTACCCAATATGTCCAAGGGTATCAGGTGAAGGAGGATTTCTAATGCAGCCGTAGGTGTAGTACGAAGAGCACCAGTGATGCAAATTGAAGCCATTGTCTGGTGGCTTCGCAGGCCACCAGACAATGACTCCATACAGCAAAATTGGACGCACCACTGCTGTATAGATCCAATGAACGACTTGAGGGCTAAAACCCCATCGTTTTCCAATGGCCCTTTTACAGGAATACAAAGCAATCGTTGCTTTTCTCACCCGTTCCTCAATATTACGCCTGAAATTCAGCTTCCTATCTAGAAATACTCCAAGATACTTGGCTCCATTTGAGAAGGTTATTTCAGTACCGTCCAGAAAAATAGGATCAAAAGCACGAATCTTATTTTTCCTTGTAAACAAAACAAGCTCTGTTTTACTAGGATTAACTCCTAGACCACAGTCTCTTGCCCATTTAGACAGATCTTTCAGAGAACCCTGAAGAATGTCCCGCAATGTTGGCAGATGCTTCCCCTTTACCGCTATCGCGACATCGTCAGCATATTCGACAACATGACAACCACGTGCTTCTAGAGATAGTAGCATTGAATTCAGTGCCAGGTTCCAAAGAAGCGGCGAAAGAACACCTCCTTGTGGTGTGCCCCTATTGACAAATCGAGATATGACGGACGCTCCCAATTCAGACGTTATACTATACGTTATATTGGCAAGTAGGTTTTCCACCATTAAAACGATTTCACGCTTTACTCCCAGACCAGACAATGCCAATATTATCGATTCTGGGATGACATTATTAAAAGCCCCCTCAATATCAGGAAAGGCCACCATAGTGTACTCCTTTACCGAAAGCGATCTCTCGATGGTACCAACGAGCTCATGAAGAGCTGTTTCCCGTTGATCGTCCCTTGCTGTATGCATGTTGCTTTGTCGAAAGCAACCTCGGGTCAATCACTCTACGCAAATATGAGTCTATCATTCGTTCCATTGTCTTTAACAAAAAAGAAGACAGACTAATTGGTCTGAAATCCTTCGGAGCTGTGTGGGAACTTTTCCCAGCCTTCGGGATAAATACGACTCTGGTATCCCTCCATTTTAAAGGAATATACGACCAGTTGATGCATGCTGTGTATAGATTATACAGCAACGGGGCTATATAGTCCAACACTTGCTGCAACTCAGCCGGGATTATACCATCTGGTCCCGGGGATTTATAGGGCCTGAAGCTTTTTATCGCCCAGATTAATGTTGGCATATTTATTATTTCCGAAGCAATTTCAGATGCTTGGGCGTCAGAACGTTCCAAAGCTTGAAACGGCGTCATGGAATTGCCCAGAAAATGCGTGTTTAAAAGGAGATCCAGCGACTCTCCACTGGAGGAAGACCACACCCCATTAGGATCTTTCAGGTATCCTAGGGTGCAAGGAGAAGAAGCCAGAACCTTGCGCAGCCTGGATGCCTCAGAAACGTCTTCTATGTTTCCACAGAAGTTTTTCCAAGAATCACATTTTGCATTTCTGATCATCTTTTTATAACTCTTAAGTTGCAGCCTGTATGCAGACCAGTCCTCGTCCGCTCTTGAAAATTTAGCCTTTTTAAAGAGCTTTCTGCAGGAATCTCTGCTCGTCTGCAACTCATTTGACCACCAAGGTGGCTTTTTTTCCCTCTAGGCTTTGCAGAAGGGCAAGACGCATCCAGGCACCTATTACAAACATTTGTTATATGGTCAACCAGACAGTCAATTTCCGCTAAACTATGCGGTTCAGATAGGGGTACTTCATCCAAAAGCAAAGAAAAAGTCTCCCTATATTTCACCCAGTTTGTTCTTCTCAGATTTCTAGAGACTGTCTCAACCGGGGCACGCTCCCTGAGTAAAAACTCAATGTAGCGTTGATCTGAGAAAGAATGCTCTTCCAAAACTCTCCAGTCATCAATTCTATCAGACAATGTTTCTGATACAAGTGTTACGTCAAGAACCTCTTGCCGCGTACTTGTAACGAAAGTTGGTTCACTACCCTTGTTACAAATATACAGGTTAGTGCTTAACAAAAACTCCAAAAGTGATTCGTCTCTATCATTTGTGTCTGTACTTCCCCATATCGAATGATGTGCATTAGCATCACAGCACACTAGTAACTGGTGTCCCCTAGATTCAGACTCCCGAATCAGACCGCCAACCTTCTCCGGGGGTATTGGCCCCGGATTAGGAAAATACGCAGAGGCGAGCCAACTAGAATTCTGGACTTACAATTAGACCCCATATAAAAATGTCGGCCGATATTTACCTAAATTGGCAAAAAAACCAAGCATATTCCAATCAAATTCGTGTTTTACACTAATCAAAGATCGTATTAGAGATATTTCTAATCGGATTGATGTTTGGACTTGGGTCTTGACCGACTATTATTTTCATACTTGTTTCAAAATGATTTTTTTTTCTCACCTGAAACATTAGCATTATTTCAGGTGAGAAAAATAGTACCAAATTACATTATTTTTTCACTCCTTAAGAATTGAAATTTCCAAAAAGGTACTTTTTTTGCCGAAGGATCCTACATTCCAAAGTTCAAGTTCCTAGGACCATTATTTCTGTAAATATGAAAACGTACCAAATTAACATTTGTTAACCCCTGTAAAATTAGAAGTTCCAAAAACACAGCCTATTTTAAGTTTTATTATAAATGATTTTCTTATTTCTCATTCCAGGCTCGTTTCTTAAGTGAAAAATCAAATGTTGGCATACCTGGTGTCTGGTTATATCATGTTGGTCCCCTTGATTATGAACAAAACGTACAGGCCCCCACCAATGAGGATACCTTAACCGAATCGCCCTTGTTTTCTCAAACGTGTTCTGATGCCGGTCAACGTGTATGCAGTCAAAATTCACAGTGTGTCAATAAACAAGAAGGCTTCTGTTGTGTATGCAACCAAGGTTTCTATGGTAATGGTGAGGTTTGCATTAAAGATGATTTTCCCGTTAGAGTAACCGGTTCCATAGAGGGTGAACTTAATGGCGAACTGATAAAAGAACGTTCAAAACTCCAATCATATATTGTGACAGCTGATGGTCGTAGTTATACAGCTGTTACTCCAATTAGTACTGAATTGGGTACTAATTTAAGATTAGCTTTACCTATTGTTACCTCGATTGGTTGGTTATTTGCTAAACCTTTGAATAATACACATAACGGTTATCAATTAACCGGTGGTGAATTTTTGCATTCGTCTAAAATAAGTTTTGGAACTGGAGAAGTATTATTGATTAATCAGACATATGAAGGTCTCAATTATTGGGATCAATTGTCGGTTAAAATTGATTTACATGGTCAAGTTCCTTATATAAATCATGCTCTTAAATTGCATATGGCTGAGTTTACTGAAGAATATCGTTTTGTGACACCCAATGAATTGCATTCCATACAAGCTCATGTTCTAGAGATACCCGAAGAGAATCGTGTTATTAATTTCCAATTGGAACAAAATATTTACTTTGACCGCTGCATAATAGAACAAGAAAGTGCCCATGCTGGTTCTACATATTTCCAAAAAATCTCTAAAATTATGTTGGATTATTTTGAAAGAGATCAGGCGTTGCGTACTAGTGTTTTGACAGCAGTTGGAGTATCTGCTATGTCCAATGCTTGTAATGACGGTACTGCTGGTTGTGGTGAAAATATGGTGTGTATACCCTATGATGATACATATAGATGTGATTGTATTCATGGTTATGGTCCACAAGTAACTGAAACCGGTTTGGAAATTTGTGTGGATATTGATGAGTGTGCTACGGCTACTCATGCTTGTGCCGATAATGCTATTTGCACAAATAATGATGGTGGTTTTACTTGTGTGTGTTATGATGGCTACGAAGGTAACGGTTTTAGATGTTTAATTCCTGGATCGGTAGCAGATAATATTGAATCATCTACACCATCCTCGAGTGGTGGTGTTACCATTGTTAATGTTGAAGAATTACCAGTGTATCTAGCGGAAAATGTTGAACAAAGAGTAACTGAGCAGCAACAGCCGGAGGAAAGAGAACAACATCAACCAGACGAACATCAACCAGAACAACATCAACCAGAACAATATCAACCAGAACAACATCAACCAGAAGAACAACAACAAAATGGACAACAACCACAACAATATCCACAACAACCTCATCATGTTGATTGTTATGTAAGTAGAGTAGAATTACTTTAAGGGCCTTACACACGGTGAGCCTCAGCGATGTTTAGGTTCAACTTTAGTGTTGACGAAAAGTGTAAACGCAGTTCGATTTCAACTTGATAAAATGTCACAAAACTGTTAACAGCGAAATCGTAGCTGCTCGTATTCGCGAGATATCGCAAAATTAGTGTTTTTGTATTTTCTAAAATTTTGACAATGAAGTTTTTTAAATATATTCAAAAACTGAGTATGCAGGTTTAATTGTATTTATTTACAGGTCACATCGAAATCATATCTTCTCAATTTCGCGAGAAATCGCAAAATTAAAAAAAAAATAAAAAATTGGAAAAAGTTTTATTTTTTACGTAAATTAGCAGTCAAGATATTGATTTGAGCAGTTTTACCACCTTTAACCAGAGCTTCGAAGGATTTCATTCCTTAATTCGATTTGGCATTCTGAATGAAAATTTAGTGATTGCATTCACCAATCACATTTTAGCGAATTAAATGAATTCACTTTTGACTCAATCGATTTATAAAAATCGAATGCATTTGATGTTGTTTTCATTCGACTTTCAAAATCGAATGGCTTATTCATTCATTGCATAAAAAACTTAAAAAAACTAACCAGGATAGAGCAAAACGGAGCCAATTTTTTGTCAATAGTATCGCCAACACTTTTCACACTTTTTGTCGTGTATTCAGTTAATATGTGCATTTTTAAAATTTTCGGGAACACCAATTTTTTTGGATTCAAAATTAAAGCCCATTAGGGTCATCGTATGTTAAGAGAGTCGGCGATACTATGGACCAAAATTTGGCTTCGTTTTGGTCTATCTATTTAAAAAATCGATTGCATTCGCAGTGGAATGATAAAAATAAAATGCGTTCAATTTTTCTAAATCGAATGCATTCATTCTTTTCCATTCGATTGAATGAATTCCAAGGACTGCATTCAATGTTGATTTATAAAATCGAATGCATTCACTGACTATGAAAATGGAATGGATTTTTTGAGAATTCATTCGAAAAGGATTTCATTCTTCGAAGCTCTGCCTTTAACCACATAAAATTTAAACTGCATACAATGTATTTGTCGTTTCTTGATTGAGTTTGTGCTGATGTTTGTAACTACCCGAAATATTGGCCCTAGACCCACCTTCAAGTATGTATACCGATCGACTCAGAATCACTTTTTGAGTCGATTTAGCAATGTCCGTCTGTCCGTCCGTCCGTCTGTCTGTCCGTCTGTCCATGTAACGGTGTAAACACGATACAGATCGTAATTATCAATATTTTGGCCCAAGGACAAAGTCTATTGAAATTGGAGAAAATCGGTCCATGTTTTAACATAGCCCCCATACAAACGTCCCCTTTTAATTTGCCTCAAATTACTCTAACAACGGTTTCATAGAATGTATTCTATCGAAATTTGGCAGGTAATCGTGTTTTGTATTCACAAATCACCATGCCGAATTTTAAAGCAATCGGTCCAGTTCTTCTTGTAGCCCCCATACAAACCACAAAAATCTCTCAAATTTCATGAAAAACAAAAATATTTTATTAAAATTTTGTTTGTATGTATTAAACGCGTACTTTAATAACCTTATCAAATCTGATTACTATCGGACCATTTTTGGACCTAGACCCATATAAAAATTTCGCCCGATATTCAGTTAATTCGCTAAAACTTGGTTTGTGGGTGTTTTTTACACTTATAAAAGATTTAACAAAGGATAGATCCCATCGTTCCATGCAAGAACTTGGGACCCATTTTCCGGTAAACACCGTTGTAGGGTATTGTATGGCCGGTCGTGACCGACTATAATTTTCTTACTTGTTTTCCTTTGTTTTAGACACTAAGGAAAAAATAAATGAATTAATATAAAAGCTTGAACAGTAATTTTGCAATTTCTCGGGAAATTGATCATCTATAATTTTTATGCTTGCAGTTTTGTCAACTTTAATAACTTCGAACTCAAACTGCATACTACATTTTTGTCGTTAATTGAAGTAAATATTTTTAAAGATCAAAAATAACACAAAGTAATGAAGAAATTGTAGTTTAGCGAGATTTTTAGCGATATCTCGAAGAATTGAGCATCTAGAATTTAAATGTTAACAAGCTTAGCACCTTTAATCAATAGCAAATCAAACTTCGTTTCGTGTTTTTCAATAATGTTAAAGAAACTTCTTTTATTAATCAAAACAAGATATATCTCAAAAAGCGGGTTTTCGCTGTTTCACGCGAAAGTGAGCAGTTATAATTTTTCTGTGGGCAGTTTTAATTTCTTCCAACATGCTCAAATCAAACTGCATACCACTTTTTTTATTATTTCTAAAGAACCGGTTTTAAAATATAAATAAATAATAAAAAAATTATATAATTACGCGATATCTCGCGAAATTTAACACCTACAATTTCGATGTCAACAGCTGTGTGACATTTGATCAAGCACAAGAAAAACTGTATACCATGTTTTTACAAAATTTTAAAGAAACCTATCTAAAGATAAAAAACGAAAAAAAACAGCAACAAATTAATTTCTCGATTTCTCGCGAACTAAATAAGATAGGATTTTAATGTTTACTGTTTTGTGACCTTTAAATAAGTACAATTAAAGCTGTATACTCAGTTTTTGAAATTATCAAAAAACTTCAATGCCAAAATTTTAAATAATAAAAACACACTAATTTCGCGTTATCTTGCGATTGCGAGCAGCTACGATTTCGCTATTAACAGTTTTGTGACATTTAATCTTGTAGAAATCGAACTGCGTTTACACTTTTCGTCGACACTAAAGTTCAACCTAAACATCGCTGAGGCTCACCGTGTTAGGTTGCTAAATTATAATCTGCTATTCGAAATTCTAACTGCTGATTCCTTTTTAACGACCTCAAAACCTCTTATAATAAAAAGTTTCAAGCAAATCGGTTTATTTTTGAAAATAATGGTCATAATATTGATTCCGCCATTTTGAATTTTAAAATTCCAACTTCAGATTCTTCTTAAGCGACCACAAAAATCCGTGTCTAAAGAGCTGTAAGCGAATCTGTTATGTTTTTAAAAAAATGGGCGCCATATTGGATCCGCCATATTGAAATTCAAAAATCGCCACTCGGCATTCAAAAGTAATTATGTCTAAGTAATTACGATTTCTTTTAAAACAAAATTTAAACCCATACCAATTTTGGAGAGAGGAGTGGCCAGGTTGACGAAGAAACCCTCATATAAATTCGACTAGAGTATTATTCTAGCTCGAGGCCCAAAAATATTTCTATTTATTATATTTTCATAATAGATTTTGTTAGTTCTTGCATGGGAAGTAGGATATTTAGCAAAACAATAAATTGATTTGTTTAACCTTTGACCTTTAACGTTTTTACTATAAGAACAAGAGACTTTTTTAGATTTTTTAATATAAAACTTTTGAATTCTTGAATTTTTGATTTATTCTTTTTGTCCCATTAATAGCGCTGCTCTCCTTATGCCGACTGTTGGGAAGGTAGATGTGAATGTCGTGAAGGTTATTCGGGCGATGGTTTCTATTGTGCCAGTAATTGTGGTACCGATGAAGCCTGGGAAGAGGGTAAATGTGTTAAAGTGTTATATGAAGAACCAGACATTGAGCCCAGATGCAATTTCTTTGGTGATTGTACTTGTGATGATGGTTATGACTTTATGGAAGATATACAAATGTGCCGTTATGTGGGTCATTTTAATGGTGATGCTAAACCTGAAGATTTGTGTAAGTTTTTTGGAGCAATTAATTACGTAATCTAGTCTAAATTTTGATTCTGTTATTTTTAGTACCCTGTGATGTTGAATTCAATTGTCATTCGAATGCTTCTTGTGAATGGTTTGAGTTGGAACTGAGACATATTTGTACTTGCAAGTCTGGTTATTATGGTGATGGTTATACCTGTGCTATTATTGATGAATCGTGTGCAGTGGTAAGTAGGATTCTATTGAGTCCGGGAACAAATTTTGGGAAAGGTTCTTTATGAAACATGTTTGAAACAGAAAAATTTAATTACGCATTTTTTTTTTTGCAGAAACCTGAAATTTGTGATCCCCAAGCTGATTGCGTTTACAATGAAGCTTTAGGTCATTCTGTGTGTCAATGTAAACGTGGCTACGATGGTGATGGTTTCCGTTGTGCTTTAGCTCCCGAATGTTTAGAAGATTTAGATTGTGGTCAAAATTCTTTCTGTGATCATGATGTCTGCCAATGTCAACAGGGTTTCGAACGTGATATGTCTGACTTATGTGTTTTACCCGGCAGTTGTGGTGCCGTTTTCTGTGGCGCAAATGCCTTGTGTAAATACGATCAACAACAATCCGTTAAATATTGTGATTGTATGATGGGCTATGAAGGTGATGCCTTAGTGGGTTGTAAAAGTAAACCCATACCCTGTAATGTACAATTTAATTGTGGTGTTCATGCTAGTTGTGAGCCTACAGAGTAAGTTTAATGTTTTGAAGAATATTTAATGGATTTTTTATTTTAATGATTTTTTTTATTTTAGCGATCCTGCCAACTACGAATGCCAATGTAATGCTGGTTTTAATGGTGACGGTTATATTTGTGTAGAAGATCAAAATTGTTTAAATACTCCTCAGTTGTGTGATATGAATGCTCAATGTTTGTCGACCAACAATGGTTTAGTGTGTGTTTGTAATAAGGGTAAGTTAAGAATATAAGTTTAGGTTAGGTTTTAATTGGGAGGTGACACTTTACATCAGCACACATAGACTCTGAGGTCCGTAATGATACTACATGTTACCAAAGAGAATATTTATTAATATCAATGCCGACCATATAATACTTTTTAACAGTGTTTCACGGAAAATGGGTACCAAGTCCAAACTTTAACCGCCTGGAAACATCTTTTGTTCCATTTTTAATTGATGTAGAAAATACACACAAACAAAATTTGAGTGAAATAGGTTTCTATTTGATTTCACTGAATAACGGATTAAATTTTTACAAGGGACTAAGTCCAAAAATGGTCCAGTTACACAGGCCGACAAAATTAAAAAAAGAGGAATCCGCGAGACTGGAGTAAACTTTCCTAAGGGTTTGAGGTGCGCTGAATCCAAATCTGTACTCAGAATTTCTCCATCACATCCGGTTTTCGAGATATCTTAAAAAAATTATATTTTTCGACATACTCAAAAACTTTATAACGGCGCGAATCCACCTTTATTTATAAAACCTGAAATGTGGTCCTATTTATTACCTTTAAAAAAATGTTTAACCTATCTTTTGTTTCTTCCCTGAGATATCTTAACTTGAAGCTTCAAAAACCCCGGTTTTTGCAATATTAATGGTATTTTCGCTATGAATGCCAATGTGATAGATTTGTTCCTACATTTCGCCTTCATTTTACGGCAAACTTATGAAAGTCTTAAATATCTCAGCAAATAAAAGAGATATCTAAAGAATTCTATAACCATTTAATTAGAATAATTTATGACTTGAAGACTTTTGTAAGTTTGTTGTAAAATATAGCGGAAAATTGATTGAATTCGCATTCATAGTAAAAATACCATATACAAATTTTCCGCAAAATGTATCGGAAAATCGATCGAATTCTCATTCATAGCAAAAATATCATAAACATCAGGTTTTTGAAAGAACTGAAATCAAAGTTAAAAAAAATCACAGTTTTGGAGATTTTTGACAAATAATAGCGGATGAACCCGATGGCGACTTATAAATAAGTCGAGGGTAAAGCTTTAACATTACTCTTTAAGATGCAGAACACATTTGACCAGTCATCTTAACCCTTTGGGTACAAATAGTCTTTCAATGATGTCTTATTCCTTAGTATCGAAAAAAGTTTTTCGGGGAAAATACCTTATTAAAAGGCAATTGGTGCTCCAACGGCTAAAGCGACTGATCAAATGAGTTATGCATCTTTAAGAGCAATATTTAGGCTTTTTTCTTGACTTATTTTTAAGTCGCCAGCACATCGGGTTCACCCGCTATGAGTTGTCAAATTTGTCCAAAAACGCGATTTTTTTGTATTTCAAATTTCTCAAAAAACCGATGTAATGGAAAGGTTTGGAGACCGGATTTCTGACCAGGAGATAAAATGTAATCATATGTATAAGGTGGCATTCTATTCGCATCAAATTATTTTTTCTATGATTAGTAGCGGAAAATCGTTTTTGGGGAATAAGACATCATTGAAGGACAATTGGTGCCCAAAGGGTTAATGCGATTGACCAAATAAATTCTGCATCCTTAAGAGCAATGTTTAAGCTTTGCTCTCGACTTATTTTTAAGTTACTATCACATTGGGTTCATCCGCAATAAGTTGTCAAAAATGCCCAAAACGGAGAATTTTTTGAACTTTGACCTCAATTTTCTCAAAAACCTGATGTGATGGAATAGTTTGGAGACCAGATTTGTGATCACTAGACCAAGCGTCCCAGTTGCTTAAATTTTTTTTTAAATGTTTAGTGTAATTTATCAAAAATCGGTTTGAGTAATTGGTTCTCGACCCACCTTTAGGTACACCGATCGACTCAGAATCAATTTTTCAGTCGATTTAGCGATGTCCGTCTGTCTCTGTCCATTGGTCGGCCTGTCCATGTTAACGATGTAAACACGATACATGTCGCCATTTTCAATCAACTGGTTGGAAATTTGAAAATTAAGTCTCTCTTGACCCAAGGACGAGGTCAATTTAAAATGGAAAACTTCTTTCCATGTGTTGCCCTATCCCCTATATAAAGGCCCCTTTGAATTTGGTTCAAATGACTCTGATGACCGTATTATAATAAATATCCTTTCGAAATTTGGCCAGTAAACTTATTTTGTCTTCACAAATCACCCGTCCAAATTTTAAAGGCACCAAAACAGTTCTACTTGTGTCCCCATATGAACTACCCTCCCGATATTCACATAAATCTCTCAAATTTCCCCAGTTAAGAAATTAACAAACAATTTTTTTGCTTGACCTTTTCTTAGAGACAAATTAATTTGAGCCAAATTCGATCATTTTAGTCATTATAGTCTGATCTTGCTTAAAAAAGTTAGTACACTCCCTTTTTTGCAAATCTTTTGACAAATTTCAAATGACGATAACTCGAAAACTGCACGACCGATTTTAGAAGTTTTTTTGATATTCGTATTCAGCATGCCAAAATTAATAAAAATTACGAATTGCAAGTTTTTTTATTTTTCAAAAATTCTAAACTTTGGCGACAATTTTCCGCAATTTCAAAACTTGAACGAAGGACGCAAACGATTAAGATGATCGGATTTGGTTCAAATTAGGATTAAATGAAAGATTATCTCAAGCTCCATGAAAGGGCCGAGGAAAAGAAGTTTTATTTTTTTTTAATTTCTTTAATTTTTTTAATTCTTTAAAACGGTGATATCTCGAAAACTGTACCACCGATTTGACAATCTTTTTGATATTCGCATTCAAAAATTATTAAATATTAATAAATATGATGTGTCGCAAGACATACAGTTTTTATTTTATTTATTTTTTTTTTAAATTTTTTTTTCAAAAATCCAAAACTTTGATAGCGGGGTAATTAAATCCGATTGTCCTCGAATTCGTACTACATATGACGAATAATATTTAAAAACATATTTTTTTTTTTTTTAACGGAAGAGAAAATATCAGTATAAATGAATTTATAAACATTTATCGCGAGGAGGAAAATTTACAACATTTTGGAGGAAAAAAAAAAAATCGGCATCGACGAATTTAACACTCTTCTTTTGATTTTAATCGAAATGTTAAGTGTGTTTGAATTAATCACAACTTAAATGCTCACGAGTCGTACTTTGTTAGAAAATACATGTCGGCAAGTCGTTCTCACACTTTCTCCTTCGCCTATTTGAGATATATGAGATAGGGTTAAGTTGTGTTAATCCCTGGGTGTTATTTTCTTAACTTTTCTTTGTATATTTTTTCTTCTTCTAGGATTCTATGGCAATGGATCATTGTGTATTGAAAGACAACAACATGAATCTGGTTTCTTATTGGTCTCCCAAGGTGTTGTTATTGTACGAGTTCCTTTGAATGGTAAAAATGTCAGACCTATTTCGGTAGCTTCCATGGCCATTGGTTTAGATAAGGATTGTGTGGAAGGTCGCATTTATTGGGGTGATATCTCAGCCAAGAAAATTATTAGTGCTAAATATGATGGTACCGATATAAAACCCTTTATAACTGAAGGTAAGTGAATTTAATCTATAAAATTTTATTTTAAAATATAATTTAAGGCAATAAAGTCTGGGTTTGAGTGTTATCACCCAATAAACCAAACGATACCGTTATGATATCGAGGCAATATCACATAATTATCACATATTATACTAAAACGATAGTGTTTTCGTTCTTAATATACCTTTGCTTATGATATCGTTTTTCCATAAAAATAGTCACAACGATAGTAAAATCGTCATTTTCTAAAATTTATCGAAAAACTATCGTTATTCTAGGCGATAACGATATCGTTTCCATATGAAAATGTGATATCGGTTTCGCTATCGAAATTTCCAGGAATGACGATATAAAAATCGCCTAAAAATCGAAAATGGTATCATAATTTCAATTTAAAGTGATAACGTAATCGGTATCATACAGGTGATAACATTATCGCTATCACTTATCGTAATTTGGTTTATTGGGCCCAATAAACCAAACGATACCGTTATGATATCATGGCAATATCACCTAATTATCACATATTATACGAAAACGATAGTGTTTTCGCTCTCAACGTAACTTTCCTCATGATATCGTTTTTCCATAAAAATATGATATCATTTTCGCTATCGATAACTACAGTCATAACGATAGTAAAATTGTAATTTTCCAGCATTTATCAAAAAACTAACGTTATTCCAGGCGATAATGATATCGTTTCAATAAAAAATGGTTCAAAAGCATCAAAAAAAAAAACGACGAAGTACTAAATTTAAGAACTTTTTTATTGAATTATTTATTTTTAGTACCGTCGAGTGTGGAAAAGTACTTTTTTAGTTGAGCTCCACTACAATTTCAAAATTCAGATTTTCCATACCTGATACGATTTGACAGTAAAAAGCATTGACTAGCACGGCAAAAAACTATTATTATTTTTTTTTCTCAAATTTCTCTCAATATCCATCTATCTCTTACTCCAGTTTTGTAAGAAACTGGAAAATTTTTATTTTTCATTCACAATGGACAAACACTCGCACAGTGGTGTCAACCTTATGGCATTGACAATGAATTAAACGTTTTTTTTTTCAGTCCACCGTCATTGTGGACAGCTTAATGTCTCTGACAGTGGCAACCATCCACCGTGCCTTGCTCTTTAAAACTACTTTTTATTTAAAAAAATTTGCTTTCTTTATATACTCACCTCTTTAATTTTCTCATTTACCAGATATTGAATCACCTGAAGGCATTGCTATCGATTGCATATCAAGACGTATTTATTGGACTGATTCTGTTAAGGATACAATTGAGGTAGCTAGTTTGGAAGATCCATCTTTGAGAGCTGTGGTAATTAACAAAAATTTGGTTAATCCTCGTGGCATAGCTGTGGATCCCTACAGAGAGTATGTTTAAAGTTTCCAATAAATCTTAAGATTTTTTTTTAAATTCTCGAAACTTTTTTTGTTAGAAAATTATATTGGTCTGATTGGAATCGTGAATCACCTAAAATTGAAGTATCCGATTTAGATGGTACTGGTCGTGAATTGTTATTGGGTCAAGATAGTGTGACCTTGCCAAATTCTTTGGTAGTATTAGAACGTTCGGGAGAATTATGTTATGCTGATGCTGGCACCAAAAAGGTGGAATGTATTGATGCCTATACCAAACAGAAGCGTACCATATCAAATGAATTGACTTATCCCTTCGGTTTGGCTTTCACACATGAGCAGTTCTATTGGACCGATTGGACCACGTAAGTTTTTTTAAAAAAGTGTGATCCAATAAATTCTAAAAACATTTTTTATTTTTCCATACCAGCAAAAAATTAGAAAGTGTTGATACCTTCGGTCAACGTCAAAAGAGCATGCAGATTCCATTCTTTGGCAGCCATAAAATGTATGCCATGACTGCTGTCGAAGATAACTGTCCCCAAATGGATAGTCCCTGTCAAATAAATAACGGCGGTTGTTCAGATTCTCGCATTTGTTTGGTTAATCGTAAGGCCCCATCGGGTAAAAGTTGTAAATGTACTTCTCTCTCAAAACTGTGTACAGCTCCAAATCCTTTCTCGGTTTGAAATTTCTTTAAGAGAGGGAAATAGAGGGAGATGGGGGAGTGTTTGAAAGAGAACAATAACAATTAATTCATTCGTAACATTTTTATTTATATACAAGAAAATCACATAATTCATTTTGTTAAATAAAGTAATATTTTTTTAATGTATTTTTTTTTTCTACTCATGTGTGCTAAAAATTATGCTTATAAGTTTCGGCAAAAAAGTGAAATTGTGCCATCATCATTTTTTTTTACTTCAATAAAATTAAATTATTTAAATCTATGGATAAAAATGTTTTTATTACATCGGAATTAACGTAAGTATTTTAAATACATTTTCTAGCAATTCATAAATTTCAGCGTTGATTGAAATTTAACCCATGGTGCCCTAAGTTGGGCGCCATTTTTGCAGGTTTTATATAAGCAATTTTGTCAATAGTATGCAGTCGAATTGGAAATGATTGTATTCAGCTTCATGATCAGCATTGCCAGACAAAATAGACAAAACAAGAAGAAAAGTTAAATTCGACTTGGCTGAATCTATGAATACCCTCCACAATGCCCTTTTTAAGTGAAAGTAAATTTTCTAACGTGAAAAAAATAACATTTTTGATTAGAAATATTTTACTTTGTGTAAAAAACTTACGTTTTAAGTACTTATTGAAAAAAAAAAAATTATTTACTAAATATTTTTTTGAGTGTAAAATTTTTTTGAGCATAAAATTTTTTTCGAGTGTATTTTTTTTTTAGTGTTAAAATATTATTGAGTATTATACGTTGTAAAATATTTTTGTGACTTACCAATGTTTTTTAAACATGATTGATGGGTTTTCAACACGAGAATTTAAGGTGAAACTAATCTAAAATTCACGGTTTTCCTAATAACTTTCGAACCACTGGACCGATTTGGCTGAAATTCGATACGAACTATGCCAGGGAACGACAAATGTATGCCAAGCTTCAGAATCCTCAGAATTGCCTTTCAAAAGTAACGAAAAACCCCTGCCAAAATTCAGTCTTTTGCTCATAACTTTTGAGCTACTGGACCGATTTCGCTGGATTGCAATACCAACCTGACCAGGTAAATGCCTAACATATGTGCCAAACTTCAGGAGCCTCCGTAAAGTCTTTCAAAAGTTAGCGTGTTTTCAACAGACAGACGGACGGACATCGCTAGATCGTCTTAAAATCGATCGAGGATCATGAATATATATGGGGCATTCCATGTCAAATCGGACACTTTGAAAATCTTTTTTTTAGATTTTCCCAATTTGTTTACTGTTTTTAGTACCCTTCGAAAACTCCTTCGTGGTAAATTTTCAGATTTTTTTGATGACCCGTTCAAAAGATATCGAATTTTTAAAAATTGGTAGTTTGTTCCTTTACTCAAACTTCTTTTACTCATAACTTCTTCAATAATGGTCCAAATTTCAAATTTTGTTTCTTCAAAATTTTTGCTTTTTTACGTACTTTAAAAAAAAAAATCCCAAAAAATTCTAAAAAGCGCTCTTGTATGCGATTTTTAAGTTTTAAAATTTAAATCTCATTTTTAAAAATGTTCGTACTCTTTGATTTTTTTGAAATTTTTTTGTGTGAAACTTCTTTTGATTCTACAAATTTTTTGTCCAGAAGGATCGTGGATAACGATTATTACTATTTTTGTAAATTTTTTGAAAAAAATTTATTGTAATTTTCCAATCTTAAAATCATTTTTACTGCTCCAATGGTGCGTCATAGAGGGGTCCTTTATAAGACCGACCCCCATTAATTTTTGCGTCTTAACATTTCTTTGGAACAAACTAATACCCTATCTCCAATTTCTAAGGGGCTCCCACACAAAACGACATTTTTAAAAATTTACTCCAACCGCTCTAACTGCCCTAATAGTGCCCTTAGAGCAACAAAATGTATAACCAACCCACAATATTTTTTTAGTCCAAACATTTTCTCTAAACACACCTACCCTCTATCTCTAATTTTTAAGGCAGTCCCCATACAATTCTTTATATTTTTTGTAAATTTGTTTTATTTGATCAGCTTCTACTGGTCTAATGGTGCGTCCGAGAGGGGTCATTAGTGAGACCGACCCCCATTTATTTTTACCCTGCAACATTTTTTGAAAACATACCTACACCCTATCTCCACTCCCTTAGTAGGCTCCCATACAAATAACAGTTGGAGCAAATTTTATAAAAATGTAATTTTGTATGGGAGCCTACTTAGGGAGTGGAGATAGGGCGTAGGTATATTTTTAAAAAATGTTGTAGGGTAAAAATAAATGGGGGTCGATCTCACTAATGACCACTCTCGGACGCACCATTGGACCGGTAGAAGCTGATTAAATAAATCAAATTTACAAAAAATAAAAAAAATTGTATGGGGACCGCCTTAACAATTAGCAATAGAGGGTAGGTGTGTTCAGAGAAAATGTTTGGACTAAAAAAATATTGTGGGTCGGTCATACATTTTGTTGCTCTAAGGGCACTATTAGGGCAGTTAGAGCGGTTGGAGCAAATTTAAACAATGTCGTTTTGTGTGGGAGCCCCCTTAGAAATTGGAGATAGGGTATTAGTTTGTTCCAAAGAAATGTTAAGACGTAAAAATTAATGGGGGTCGGTCTTATAAAGGACCCTCTATGACGCACCATTGCAGCAGTAGAAATGATTTTAAGATTAGAAAATTACAATAAATTTTTTTCAGAAAATTTTCAAAAATAGTAATAATCGTTATTCCACGATCCTCCTGGCCAAAAAAATTGTAGAATCGATAGAGTTTTACACAAACAAATTTCAAAAAAATCAAACAGTACAAACATTTTCAAAAATGAGATTTAAATTTTAAAACTTAAAAATCGCATACTAGAGCGCTTTTAAGAATTTTTTGGGATTTTTTTTTTAAAGTACACAATAGAGCACCCATATGTGCATAATTGTTTTTTTTATCGCTCCCCGCTCATTTCCGATTGAGTTGGGAGTAAAAAATAATATCTATCCAGAAATTGGACTTCTAGGTTGCAAACAGGCCAAGCAGTTTGAACTTTTGACCTCAAAAATGGGCTAAAAAACCTTTATAGATTAATTTGGCTGTAACTCTTAAAATAAAAGTTTTTCGCAATTAACTTTCATAACAATTTTTTTGTAGAATCAAAATGCAAAGATTTTTCTCTCATACTGTTTTGACCTAAATATGCCCGATCGCGGTGTTTTAAGCGGTTAAAGTCGAAATTTGGGTCAGAACTTTTTTTAAAAAAATTCTCGTAAATTTTTAAATTGGGGAAAATTTGAGCTCTTTGCATAAGTTAATAGGGTATTGAATGCAGTTTTCCAAAAAAATTTTTTTTGCAAAAATATATCGACCCTTCCATGAAAAATTGCCAAAATCATACCCTGAACCACAATTTTTTGACCTCCAACTACGTTATGAGGGTGTACTCACTTTGTCATTGCATGATTTACGCATCGAAAGATGAGTCTAGGATTTCACATTGTATATATGGGGTATTCCATGCCAAATCGGACGCTTGGAAAATTTTTAATTTTATGTTTTTTTCAATTTTTTAGTACCCTTTAAAAACCCATTCCAAGTAAATTTTGACATCTTTTTTGATAATCCGTTCAAAAAATATCGAATTAAAAAAAAAACACGATTTTTTCTGTCTTCACTTCTTTAAAAATGGTCCAAATTCGAAATAATTTGTTGAAATTTTTGTATTTTCTTTAAAGTGTTTTAATAAAGATTGGAAAACAAACAAAAAAAAATTCAAAAACCGCTGAATATATTAATTACCAAAATCCCACGATCTACTTAAGCTTAAAATTTTAAGAAAATATTAAGTTTACCACGAAAAATTAAAAAAAAAAAATAAAAAAAATCAAATAAAAAAATTTAAGAAAAGATTGAAAACAACAAAACAAAGAGAGCAATCATTTAAAAATTGCATATTAGAACACTTTAAGGAATATTTAATAAAAAAACAAAAATTAAAAAAAAAAAAAAATGTTGACCATTTTTGAATTTGTTATGATAAAAATACGGAAAACGATAGTTTATTTTTGAAAATTCCATATCTTTGAAACGGGTAATTTAAAAAAATTTAAAAAAAAACTTGGATGGGGGTTTTAATGGGTTTTAAAAAAATTTAAAAATAATTAAAAAATGTAAAAAAAAAAAATTCAAAGTGTCCAATTTGGCACTGAATACCCCATATATATTTAGGGAAATCCTAGACAGATGTTTTGGTGCGAAACTCACGGAATTACAAAGTGAGTATTTGCCTATATTGAGGATGAATTGTAAAAAAATGAGATTCAGAGTAGAACTTTGGGATTTTTTCATGGAACAGTCGATATATTTTTGCAAAAAAAAAAATTTTTGGAAAATTACATTCAATACCCCAGTGAATTGTGCAAGGAGCTCAAATTTTCCCCAATTTAAAAATTTACGAGAATTTTTTTAAAAAAAGTTCAGACCCAAATTTCGACTTTAACCGCTTAAAACACCGCGATCGGACATATTTAGGTCAAAACAGTATGAGAGAAAAATCTTTGCATTTTGATTCTACAAAAAAATTGTAATGAAAGTTAATTGCGAAAAACTTTTATTTTAAGATTTACAGCCAAATTAATCTATAAAGGTTTTTTAGCCCATTTTTGAGGTCAAAAGTTCAAACTGCTTGGCCTGTTTGCAACCTAGAAGTCCAATTTCTGGATAGATATTATTTTTTAATCCCAACTCAACCGAAAATGAGCGGGGAGCGATAAAAAATACAATTTTGCACATCCCATACATTTTGTGGGTGCTCTAGTACACAAAAAAACAAAAATTTTGAAAAAATTTTAAATTTGGACCATTGTTGAAGAAGTTATGAGTAAAAGAAGTTTGAGTAAAGGAACAAACTACCAATTTTTAAAAATTCGATATCTTTTGAACGTGTCATCAAAAAAATCTGAAAATTTACCACGAAGGAGTTTTCGAAGCGTACTAAAAACTGTTAACAAATTGGGAAAATCTAAAAAATTTTTTTTTCAAAGTTTCCGATTTGACATGGAATGCCCATATACTTTATGGGGTCCTAGACCAATATTTTGAGGTGTTACAAACGGAATGACAAGCTTATATATACCCTCTATCACTAGAGTGGAGGATATAAAAATTCAGTATTCTAGCCCCACGATGGGCGCCATTTTTCGTTTTTACTTAAGGCTTTTGTTTTCAGCATTAAGATTGAAATACCTACCGATTTTTAATTAATTTATTACTTTTTAGTTTTTTTGATGGTAAATCAGTTAGCCACCTAACTTTTCCTTGTTGAAACCCCACGTTTGCCGCCATTTCTGGAGGTTTTAAATAAGCAATTTTGTACATAGTATGTAATCGAATTTTAAATGATTGTATTCAGCTTTAGGATCAGTGATTCCTTATTAAAATTGTCAGGCAAAACAGACAAAAAAAAAATTGAGTATTCTAGCCCCGGGATAGGCGCCATTTTTTTTTTCGTTTTTACTCTGAATAGTTAATACTTTTGTTTTCAGCATTAAGATACCTTCAAATACCTACCGATTTTTTAATTAATTTATTACTCTTTAGTTGTTTTTTTAATTTTCTTTATTGAACAATATTTTGTTTTCAGTTAAATTGAAGATTTTTTTTTATTAATTTAATTACTCCAATTTTTAATTTGTATAACTAAGTTTTTTTTTTGGATTTTCAGTTTTTTTATTTTTTTTGTTTGCTAAATATAATTTTTAATTTTAATTTTAAATTACTCTGAGCTTTATATAAATTACAATAAAATTAACAGTGATATTCACAATCAAGTCGTATTACAAGATGTGGCAATCTAAATTGTGAATACCCCTAGTATTTTTAAACTATACAATTTTAATTATAATTATTAGTGGTATTCATATTGTGTCCAAATAAATTAACGGGGTCGGATTTTTAGTAAATGTCAAACAAAATTAGATATATTTTGAGTAGGTTTATTCTAGCTCGGGGTCAATTTTCCTTTACTGAAAAAAACTATAATATTCTTATAGAATAATTTTTAAGAAAATTATTTTTCAGTTTAAAATTTATTTGTGTTGGTCAGTTTTGCATGACTTTCAGATTTTTTCAGATTCGTTTGGCAAGATTTAGCCGACATGTGTTTTGGAATCTGTCAGATTGCATTGTCAAGACTATTTAGCAAATATATACATGTTTTTGTTGGCCGTTTGACAGTCGTCATCAAACTAATTTTCTTTTTCTAATTCTCAATGAGGGTAAAGTGTTGAATATGTATTAGTATTTTTTTTTTTGAACATTAGCGATTTGTCATTTGAATTCCCCATGCTTCTTGTGGTATACGATTTTTATATTTGCTAAATAGTCTTGACAATGGAATCCGACAAATTTCGAAACAAGTGTCGGCCAAGTCTTTGCCAACACGCGTTTCGGAATTTGTCAGATTCCTTTGTTAAGACTATTTAGCAAATGTATATTTTTGTTGGTTGTTTGACAGTCGTGATCAAACTAATAGACTATACAATTTTCTTTTTCTAATTCTCAATAAGGTTCAACTGTTGACAAGTGTGGACGTGTTTTAATTTAACTCCGTGCTATTAATTGAAATTGTTCGTAATAGGTATTTTTGTGATATTTTCATTACCACATCAAGGAAAAGTAAAATATGGACACAAATGATACCGATTTAATTCGACGCTCTGCCTCACCGACTGGTGCTGGTCCTAGCACTGGTCTAAGGGCTGCGACCTTGAAGTCCGGCCTTGATTCTGGTAGGGGTGCTCAGCCTAATATTGGTGGTAAAAAGAAAAAGAAACTTAAGCCATCAAAGGTCAGGCACAACCAGAGAAGGCTTTGTTTGAAAATAATTAACATACTAAGCCAACTCGATGGAACGAAGCTCTCCGAACGTGAGAGGGCGTCGCTATCATGGGCGAAAGGAGTCATTGAAGAACAGGACAAACTTTCGGCAATGCGCGCATCTGACAAACAGAGCGCTGTTTCGGCCTCGTCATCGAAGTCTGGTAAAAGGTTGCGCTCGCCCGACGAGAAACCTTTACCTAAGAGATCTAAGGTGACCGGCAACGTCTGGACTCAGTCTTTTAGTGAAGTGGTGAAAGGTGACTTCGTTAGGGCTGTGATAAACAGGCAAAATGGGGATTGTAGTATTCCATGGGACAAGTGGAGTTTAGTTGAAACTAAACTAAATGAAATCTACTTTAGGCTCCTTGAGAGTATGCCTGATTTTCTCCCTACTACTGTCAACGCAGGTTGGTATCAGGGCGAGTAAAACTCGTTGCTTTTGGGAACGAAAGATCCGCAGCCGTGTTTAAGGTTGCCATTAGCCAAGTGGGAGAGTTATGGCCTGGAGCCAGACTGGACGTTGTGGAAAAACATGATATTCCCTCGCAATCCAGAGCTCATGCATGGATTCCAATGGCTACAAGTGACACTGTGGTGATTCTAAAGATGATAAAAATCTGCAATCCTGACCTTCCAACTCAGAATTGGCAAATTGCCAGATTGGGTGAGATGGGGGGCGCTCGTCGTCAAGCAGTGGTCTTGGTTAATGAGGAATCGCTTCCGCTTTTAGCCAGGACTGACGGCATTATTAGATTTGGTTTTTTTCATATAAGAGTCAATGTCTACAAGGGCGACCAGAAGCCTATTTTGGACGCAGACAAGCCAGTGGCAGAGTCGGCTGGGAGGAGAATCTGGAAAAGGTTGATATTCAGCTGACCGATTCTAGGCTGATGGGAGATGCATCTGGCATTTTCGAAACCGAATCTGGTAACGACTGCGACCTCTGTGAAGGCCCGAGGTTGCTTTCGACAAAGCAACATGCATACAGCAAGGGTAGATCAACGGAAACAGCTCTGCATGAGCTCGTTGGTACCATCGAGAGATCGCTTTCGGTAAAGGAGTACACTATGGTGGCCTTTCTTGATATAGAGGGGGCTTTTAATAATGTCATCCCAGACTCGATAATTTTGGCATTGTCTGGTCTAGGAGTAAAGCGTGGGATCGTTTTAATGGTGGAAAACCTACTTGCCAATAGACGTATAACGTCTCAATTGGGAGCGTCCGTCATATCTCGATTTGTCAATAGGGGCACACCACAAGGAGGTGTTCTTTCGCCGCTTCTTTGGAACCTGGCACTGAATTCAATGCTGCTATCTCTAGAAGCACGTGTTTGTCATGTTGTCGTATATGCTGACGATGTCGCGATAGCGGTAAAGGGGAAGCATCTGCCAACATTGAGGGACATTCTTCAGGGTTCTCTGAAAGATCTGTCTAAATGGGCAAGAGACTGTGGTCTAGGAGTTAATCCAAGTAAAACAGAGCTTGTTTTGTTTACAAGGAAAAATAAGATTCCTGCTTTTGATCCTATTTCTCTGGACGGCACTAAAATCACCTTCTCAGATGGAGCCAAGTATCTTGGAGTATTTCTAGATAGGTAGTTGAATTTCAGGCATAACATTGAGGAACGGGTGAGAAAAGCAACGATTGCTTTATATTCCTGTAAAAGGGCCATTGGAAAACGATTAGGTTTTAGCCCTCAAGTCGTTCATTGGATCTATACAGCAGTGGTGCGCCCAATTTTGCTGTATGGAATCATTGTCTGGTGGCCTGCTTTAGAAAAAAAAGCGAACTGTGTCTTTATTACGAAGGTACAGAGAATGGCGTCGATGTGCATCACTGGTGCTCTTCGTACTACACCTACGGCTGCATTAGAAATCCTCCTTCACCTGATACCATTGGGCATATCGGGTAGGCAGAATGCGGCTTCGTCGGCAATTCCACTTAATAGCACGCTGCAATGGAGGAGCAGCGATTGTGGCCATAGCGCGACCTTGAAGAAGATAACAATACCACAAAATGTGGACTGTGCTCCCTCTTTGAGCGCCACTTTACCACTATGATACCATCCTTGGATGGGGGATACTCCGGGTAGTGGAGCTACCATAAATTTTTACACAGATGGATCAAGGCTGCACGAACAAGTGGGCTTTGGAGTCTATTCGGAAGAGCTTGGGTTGAGCCTGGCTCGTAGATTGCCAGATCATTGCAGTGTTTACCAGGCAGAGATGCTGGCAATAAAGGAAGTGACTGACTGGTTGAGCTGCAATGTCTTGTCTACAAACGCAGTCAACATCTATACTGACAGTCAAGCCGCGGTCAAGTCCCTGGATTCAATGTTTCTGAAAACAAGATCTGCCTTTAATTGCCGCACGTCTTTAAATGAGATGGCCAAGCAGTTTAACATACGACTCATATGGGTCCCAGGGCACAGAGACATTCCAGGGAATTGCAAAGCCGATGAGCTTGCAAGACTAGGAACTACCTTACAGGTTCCAACAGAATTGGAATGTGTTGGTATGCCTCTAGAAAATTGCAAGCAAAACCTACGGCTTTGTTCTGCGACGGATACTAATCAAAGATGGGCAAATGGATGGACGTGTGAGACAACACGACTGATTTGGGCTTCTCTTAATCAGGGGCGCACAAGTGAGCTGATATCGCTTCCAAGAGGAGAGATTTCGACGGTGGTTTCTATAATTACCGGACACTGTCTTATAGGGAAGCACGCAGAGCGGTTAAACGTGCCGTCGAATGACTTTTGCCGAAGTTGCATGGATGGAGAGGAGTTGGAAACTATCGAGCACTTTATTTGCCATTGCCCGGCACTTTCTGGTCAGCGACTTGCTTCACTGGGATCTAGGGAGCTGTACGATCTTTCTGATTTGTCGGATGTCAAAATTCAACATCTAAGAATTTTTATAAGAAGCTCAAACTGGTTTAACGACAGGGACTAGTAGGGAAACCTATTACGGTCCCGTGGTATCACAATGGACCTCAGAGTCTACGTGTGTTGACGGCAGCCACTTACAACCTAACCTAACCTAGAATTAAATATGTATTAGTATTTTTGTTTGAACATTAGTGATTTGTCATTTAAATTTCTATGCTACTTGTAGTATAGAGTTTTTAAATTTGCTAAATAGTCTGGACAATGGAATCTGATAAATTCCGAAACATGTGTCATCCAAGTCTTGCAAAAACGATAAACATAAATAAATTTAAAACAGATTTTTTTTTTTTTTTAAATTATTCTGAGAATGAAAATATCATAGTGTTAATTAGTAAAGAAAAAAATAACCTCGAGCTAGAATAAACCTAATCAAAACATAATATTTTAAAGGTAGAATAAACAATTTTTTTTTTATAAAAATTAATCAGAATTTGAACAAAATAAGATATTAAATAATAAAAATCAAAAAACTTTGCTTATTCTGCTGAAATATATTTGATTTTGAAATCAGTTTCAAATCAGCAAATAAAATTGATAAGACAGCAGAAAATTATGCGGAGTTACAGCCACGTCATTAAAAAATCAAAATTGAATTAGCAGATAAATCTTCTGTAACACTCTAACTTTCTAGCGGGAATGACAATGGAAGGAGTTATATCTCGGAAAATAGAGCATGTAGATCGAGATAGATAAACTTAAAATGCTCAAAAATCACTGTCAAATGAAAACCACTATTATATACATATTTTATTTTTTTCGTAAAAATTATTTAATTTTTTTTTTGTAATTCAGCTTTATTTTGTTTTAAAGATCTTTTTTATATTTGTACATTTTTGTTGTTTTAATTTTTTTTTAAGAATAAAAAGCATTTTAAAATTTCTAAAAAAAAAAATATTTCAAAAACTAAATATTTGGATGAGTAATTTTTTATTCTACAAAGGTGCAAAAATAAATTCTACAAAGTTTTGTTAATAGATTTTACTTAAAAAATTTGTGTTTTTTTTTGTTTAATTTAAAATTTTTAAAACTTTCTACAGTTTGTTTTTTATTTTTTTTTGCAAATAAGGCCTTAGCTATAAATATAGAAAAACGGAAAAAATATTTTTTTTTGTTATTGAAATTCTCCCTTATTGAAAAAAAATGGAAAAAATAAAAAGGAAAGTTAAGTAAAAAAATTTCTTCATAATAAATACACTGAAATATGCAAATTTTCACAAGCTGGGCACCTTGCTAATTCGAATACGCTGAATCTATGGAGTTAGCCGTTTTTTGAAATTAATGCACGTATTCGCTGTATTCGCAATTTAAAATTATATTGATAAAGTACCATAAACAATTATTTATTATACTTTTGCGATAGTTTTTGAATTTAAAAAATGTTTTTTTTTACAAAAAAAAAAAAATATCATCGCGAATATCGCTTAAGCAAACGCTATCTTTTCATAGAGCTTGAGACAAACTTTTATTAAAAATTTATTTTAGCCAAACCCGATAATTTTATATTATAAATAAATAATAAACTTCCCAGCAAAACTTAGATTACAAAATAAGGTATAAAATAAGGTATATGATCTCTTATTTTATACATTGCAGCATTGATGATTTTAACAGGCGATGAGACTCAAAGTAATGCATCCACATTATCACATAGAATACCAGTAAGGTATAAAATAAGTCATAAATTTATAACAAAGAATACCAGTAAGGTGTAAAATATATGATATTTTATAGGTTACGAGTAAGGTATATAATATAGCATACCAGAACGTAATATATAAGGTGTTACGAGTAGTGAAAAAGTAATTTTGTATTAAATTTACTCACGTGATTGTAAGTGAGTGTAAGTAGATATAATATGCTAGTGAGTGTGTGTCGTTAGAAATTTCTTGTCGTCAGCCCATCTCTAGTTTAAACTTATTCATTTTTTATAAAATAATTATTTTTTATGTTATTGTAATGCATTATGCATTTAATTATAAATAATGCATTATTTCAAACTTTCAAATAATACATAATGTAACCAAATATAAATCATCCATGATATAATGTTTAGAAATAATAAATATGAAATACATTTTTCCAATAATCATGCATTACGTAGTAAATTATTAGTAATGCATTATTTTTTACTTTAAAATAATACGTTGTGGAACAAATGTTTGGTAAGACATCCTAAAATAATGCTACAAATAAGGTATATACATTACCTGGTAATGTGTTATATAATCACTACCCATTACCAAAGTTTTGCTGGGTTTGTTTTTTTTTTTAGAAAATTTTTACGAAAAACTCCAAATTTTGATCGAGCCATTAGTTTAAATGGTCTCATTTGGCTCAAATTAAGTTTAAATAAAAGTTTGTCTCAAGCTCTATAAAACAGTCAATGGAAATAAATTTTTAGCTTAAAAAAAAAAAATCTTTAACGTAGGAAAAAAAATCGCCATTTTTGGAAATTTTTCAAAATGGCGATATCTTGAAAAACGCTCTACTGATTTTAGAATTTTTTTTTATTTTATTTTTTTAAAAATGCAAAATTTTGGTGGAAATTTTTCAAAAAATCCAAAATTTTGATCGAGGGCGCCACGGGTTAAACTGATTAAGTGTAGTTCATTGGCTCAAACTAAGCAGCAATATAAATTCCCTAAATGTCAAAATAACTAAAAATGGATAATTTTTGACCCGCGTTTAACTCTCAAAAACTAAATTGAGGCCAATAAGCTCAGATAGCTCGATCTTAAATTTTTATACTGTTCAACGACAGTATGGTTATACTCACTTTGTCATTCGGTGTGTAACACATCGAAATATCTGTCGGGGACCCCACAAAGTATATGGGGCATTCCATGTCAAATCGGACACTTTGAATTTTTTTTTTTTTAGATGTTCCCAATTTCCCAGCCAGAAATTGCCAACGGTACAAAAAAAATGTACTGGTAGAACATTGGCTACACAAAAAATACTACGCTTTGCAGTAATATCGAAAAGTACAAAAAAACATGTACTGGCAAAACATTGGCTACACAAAAAATACTACGCTCTGTCAAAATTTCTCATTACATATACAGTACAAAAAAAATGTACTGGCAAAACATTGGCTATACAAAAAATACTACGCTTTGTCGAAATTTCTCACTACATATACAGTACAAAAAAAATGTCCTGGCAAAACATTGGCTACACAAAAAATACTGCGCTTTGCAGAAATATCGATTAGTATAAAAAAATGTACTGGCAAAGCGCAGTTTTTACACAAAATATTACACTTTATCGAAATTTTCTCATTATATACAGAACAAAATAAAATAATTTTTTTTATTAAATTTATTTTTAAAAACTTATTATTAAATAATGTTTTAATGATTACACAGCTCAACAAGAAAATGCGTATTGGATTCTGGTTAGTGATTTAGATAGTGTCTATTCCGCTGATTCCAAATCCGGAGCCCAAATTTGTCTATCTCGTCAGGATTTTTAGTAATTCGCGTTTAAAGTGCCGAAAAAGGGCATTTTTGACCCTTTTTAAAAGCTTATAAAATAAGATCCTAACATGCAAATGACTTGGTATCAAGATCATTCGAAAGCCTGTAATTTTCTCTTAAAGATAAGATAAAATGTTCTAAAAATTTAATTTTCTAAAATGGTAAAAAAATCATTAGCAAAAAACCATCAATTTTTTTAATATTAAGTTTATTTACACAGTTTTTTTTTTTAAAATTTCCATACAAATTCATACGTAAATTTTAGATTTAAAGCACTTGTAGCTAATGATTTTTTTACCATTTTAGAAAATTAAATTCCAAGAAGATTTGATCTTGTCTGAAAGAGAAAATTACACACTTTCGAATGAGCTTGATACCAAGTCATTGGCATGTCAGGATCTTATTTTAAAGGCGTTCAAAAATGGTCAAAATGTGCATTTTTTGACACTTTAACCGCGATTTTCTCAAAATTGTCACGTGATAGAAAAATTTGAGTGACCGTTTTGGATTCGGGGCACCAAACCCTATCAACTTTTTTTGGTTTCATCCAAAACGCATCGACAAACCTCAGATTTGTAGAGCGGTGTTAACTTAACATTTAAGAAATTAATAATAGAACTGATAAATATTATTGAAATTACGCATGTAAAAGAGTCATTGCAATTTTTTCGTTATGAGATGTTGTAAGAATACATTTTAATTCAACCATGCTTATATTAATTTCAGTACAAATTTCATCTAAATTTTCAACACGATACAAACCAATTTCACATGAAGGCATTGGATAATAATCAAAATAATCAGAAATTTTAAGAAAAATGTTTCCCTTTAAAAATATGTATTTAGAATGTGTACGCATTGACTGTTTACGCATAGCATTTTTTGTTTTGACCACTGTTTGCCAACGTTTGCTAGAACCGTGGGCACACGTACAACTGGCGTTATCATTTAGATATTGTGCCAGTACAGTATTTTTTGTTTTTAATACGGTTTGCCAACATTGGCTTGAACCGTGGGCACACGTACAACTGGCGTTATCATTTAGATATTATGCCAGTACAGTATTTTTTGCTTTGCCAACATTGGTTAGAACCGTGGGCACACGTACAACTGGCGTTATCATTTAGATATTGGGCCAATACGGTAGTCGTTGTAGAACGGATGTTTTGCCAACGTTTGTTGTACCGGTTACAACGCTTTGCCAATGTAGGCCCCACCGTATTTTTCTGGCTGGGTTGTTAACAGTTTTTAGTACCCTTCGAAAACTCCTTCGTGGTAAATTTTCAGATTTTTTTGATGATATTTAATCAGCTTCTACCGGTCCAATGGTGCGTCCGAGAGGGGTCATTAGTGAGACCGACCCCCATTTATTTTAACCCTACAACATTTTTTTAAAATATACCTACGCCCTATCTCCACTCCCTAAGTAGGCTCCCATACAAAATTACATTTTTATAAAATTTTATAAACTGTTATTTGTATGGGAGCCTACTTAGGGAGTGGAGATAGGGCGTAGGTATATTTTAAAAAAATGTTGTAGGGTAAAAATAAATGGGGGTCGGTCTCACAAATGACCCCTCTTGGACGCACCATTGGACCGGTAGATGCTGATTAAATAAAACAAATTTACAAAAAATAAAGAAAATTGTATGGGGACTGCCTTAACAATTAGAGATAGAGGGTAGGTATGTTCAGAGAAAATGTTTGGAAATGAATATTGTGGGTCGGTCATACATTTTGTTGCTCTAAGGGCACTATTAGGGCAGTTAGAGCGGTTGGAGCAAATTTTAAGAAATGTAGTTTTGTTTGGGAGCCCCCTTTGAAATTGGAGATAGCGTATTTGTTTGTTCCGAAGAAATGTTAAGACGTAAAAATTAATGGGGGTCGGTCTTGGAAATGACCCCTCTATTACGCACCATTCGAGCAGTAGAAATGATTTTAAGATAGGAAAATTGCAATAAAATTTTTTCAAAAAATTTAAAAAAATAGAAATAACCGTTATCCCACGATCCGCCTGGGCAAAAAATTTGTAGAATAGATAGATGTTTTACACAAAAAAATTAAAAAAAAAATCGAAGAGTACAAACATTTTCAAAAATGAGATTTAAATTTTAAAACTTAAAAATCGCATACTAGAGCGCTTTTAAGAATTTTTTGGGATTATTTTAAAAAGTACGTAAAAAACCAAAAACTTTGAAAAAAAAAAAATTGAAATTTGGACCATTATTAAAGAAGTTATGAGTAAAAGAAGTTTGAATAAAGGAACAAACTACCAATTTTTAAAAATTCGATATCTTTTGAATGGGTCATCAAAAAAATCTGAAAATTTACCACGAAGGAGTTTTCGAAGGGTACTAAAAACTGTAAATAAATTGGGAAAATCTAAAAAAAAAATTTCAAAGTGTCCGATTTGACATGGAATGCCCCATATATATTATTGACCCATGATAGAATCTAAGACATTCTAGCGATGTCCATCCGTCTGTAGAAACCACGATGCGTCCGCACCAAAAAAGCTAGAGCCCTGAAGTTTGACAAGAATATCTCTTTTGTTACTGGTAAGGATAAGTTCGAAGATGGGACAAATCGGACCAGGGGAAAAAAGTCCCCCTCTGAAGAACTAAAACAACCCCTGAAAACATTTTTTTTACGAGTTTTTTTTAATTTTTGCTAAACAAATGTAACATTATGCCATATTATATTCATAAACCTGCACTCCGACCAAGAGTATTAGGAAATTCGATTTTTTTAAGGCCCCCCCATTTAGGGGCGTGGCTAAAGAAAATAATTAAATATAACGATATATGTTATTTAAGCATAAATATCATAAAAAATAATTTGTAATTATTTTTAGCGGGGATGAAGGTGTACCCCACTAATCCACCGATCCCCCCACCAAAAAAATGCCCCTGCCTTTTTTTTAATCTTTTAACGTGTTGGAAGGTATAAAAGATTCGGCACAGACGAATTTAAAACTATTACTTGTTTTCTCTACCTTTTAAATAAATCAGGTAAGTTCACTTTGCAGACTTTCCTTGTAAGATTACAAGAAAACCCAACTATAGAATTCAATTCTGATGAGGGAATTGAATTCCGGACATCAAAATAAATGCAGATTAAAGATCTGAATCAGAAAATTTGTTTTTTTGTGGGGCTGTGTAATTTTTTATTACTTTTTTAATTGATATAATTACAATTTTAATCAAAATTGAAATTAATCTCAATTAACTTACAGGGGAGGTCTTTCAGAGGACACCCACCGATTGTCCTAAAACTTGCATTTGGAAATGAGGGGAGAAAAATAAGAGTTACCTGTTTTTTTAGCTTCCCACATTTTTTCACCTTATGAAAAAATGTGGTCCTTCGGGAAAATCCGAATAAAATCCGAAATCCAAAAATACGGGTCAGCTTAATTTAAATAGAGATTAATATATGTGATTTTGGCGGTCGTACATATATACCTCTCCATATAAACTCCCCCAAAGTTTTTACATTTTTGAACTTTATGACTTAACGAAGCCGAATTTGAACACGACAGCTACCCGATTGTATAGGCCTTCAAAACCTTTCGATCTGTATAAAATGTTCATATAGTTTCTTTTCAAAAATTGTGAAAAATCCCCAAAAAACTTAAAAAAAAAAATCCGGTTTCCCTCTCCGTTTTTACGTTTTTAATTGAAATTAATTCTTTTGAATATACGTCTTTTTATTTAACAGACATTCAACAACCTTTTTTTTTTTCTTTTTTTAAATACCAAAAATATGGAGTCAAAGAAAATTTCAGCAAAATATTCCGTTCCAAAACATCGATTCCAGAAGGCATTACATATTCCTACAATCGATTCTACTAAACATTCCAGAACCAATGATTTTTGTTTGAAATTGTCACGAAAGTAATGGTTTGTTAGAGCGAGTAGTTTTTTGAAAAAATATTTTAAATTGAAAATTTTGTTTTGATTACTGAAGAATATCTAGAATCTATTGCAATAGGAATCTGTTCCGAAAAAAAATCCTGCGATGTTTAACGAAATTCAGAAAATTATACATATTTTTTTTTTGATTAAATAAATTGTTTTTGTATAATTATTTTTATTTTTTTGTCACATATTTTTTTGTTAAATAAACATAAATTTGAGTTCGAGTGTTGAGTTTTTTTTTTTCTAAGGAATCTTCTTTTTATATTTTTGTAAAGCATTTATTGTTTACCAAAGCGTTTCATTTTTGTTTGTTATATTTTTGTTTTGTTTCTTTAATTATATTTTAACTAAAATCTAATAATTTTAAAAATTCAGATTTCTTATTTTAATTTTAAACACTTTAACTTAAAAGCAGAAACTAAAAATGTTTGCAGTTAACATTATTTACAATTTTTATAATATAGATAAATATAATTTTTAAAGGGATTCATACTCAATCTTTGCAAAAGCTAACTCTCCGAAAAAATATATCATAAATTAATTACTATTGTAATCTAGTCAATTAAAAAAATAATCAAAAATAAAATTTTTAAATACTTTCATACCTCTTTGAAAATTTTAATTGAATAAACATGTCATATTTAATTACTTTTGTAATTGATTCAATTAAAAAAATAATCATTACCACTAATTGTAAGTTTTGTTTTTAAAGTTTTATAATTATTTTTTTTTTTGAATTTAATCAATTAAAAATGTAAATAAATATGAATTTGTATTTAAATTTAATTTTTATCAACGTAATTTTCGACTTTTTGTTTCTAAAACACTTGAAAATTTTAATTTAATACAAATGTCATATTCAATTACTTTTGTAATTAATTCAATTAAAAAAATTATCAATTTTTATAATTTTGAACAATTCAACTCTGAATTTTATTTTAAAAGTCTTATAACACTGTGCAACAAATTTTGGGTCATCGCATTGAGCCTCAATGCCTTCAACGCCATATGAAAGTAGACCATCAAGTGGACAAAATCACCAAAGGGTTTTGCAAAGTCAGTTCGGATTTCTTTTTTATAGCCCACTGAAGTTTTGAAATTTTTGTCAAAGGCGTTTGGAAAACGTCAAAAATACTATAATAAAAACACATCTGAGCTTCAAAATATGATCTGACGCCTTCAGTAAAATTTTATGGCGGTTCTTTTTTTAAAACATTTTAACCCTCTAACTGCCATTTTAGGGGTCATTTTAGTCCTTTATCAAAAACTAAACACAGAAGTCTAATAAAATGTCCATTTAGAGGGTTCAAATGATCTACAAATATTTTCCTCATAAAATTTTGCTAGGGGTTGTCAAATGTTCAAAATTTGTGCGACATGAGCAAAGTGCTTAAAAAGGGTCAAGTATAAATAATCAATGTTTGTTATACCCTCCACTCTAGTGATAGAGGGTATATATAAGTTTGTCATTCCGTTTGTAACACCTCGAAATATTGGTGTAGGACCCCATAAAATATATTCATGATCCTCGATCGATTTTAAGACGATCTAGCGATGTCCGTCCGTCCGTCCGTCCGTCCGTCCGTCTGTCTGTCTGTCTGTCTGTCTGTCTGTCTGCCTGTCTGTTGAAAACACGCTAACTTTTGAAAGACTTTACGGAGGCTCCTGAAGTTTGGCATATATGTTGGGCATTTACCTGGTCAGGTTGGTATTGCAATCCAGCAAAATCGGTCCAGTGGTTCAAAAGTTATGAGCTAAAGACTGAATTTCGGCAAGGGTTTTTCGAGAATTTATGAGATAAAAAGCACTATAACTTTCGAAAATCAATTCTGAGGGTGCTGAAGCTTGGCATATATATTTTTCGTTCCACCAGCCTAGTTCGTGTTGAATTTCACCCAAATCGGTCCAGTGGTTCAAAAGTTATTAGCAAAACCGTGAATATCAGATTAGCTTCACCTTAAATTCACGTGGTGAAACCCGTTAAACCTGTTTTAAAAACATTGGTAAGTCACAAAAATATTTTAAAACGTATTTTTGTCACTCAAAAATATTTTTTTACCAAAACAAAAAAAAATACACTCGAAAAAAATTTTACACTCAAAAAAAAAATTTACACTAAAAAAAAAAATTTGTAAATTTTTTTTTGAATGTAAAATTCGAAAAAATTTTACACTCAAAAAAAATTTTACTCTCAAAAAAAAATTAGTAAATTTTTTTTAATGTAAAATTCGAAAAAATTTTACACTCAAAAAAAAAAATTAGTATTTTTTTTTTTTTTAAAAAATTACTAAACAAAAATTTTTTTACACAAAATAAAATATTTCTAATCATAACTGTTATTTTTTTCACGTTAGAAAATTTACTATCACTTAAAATGGGCATTGTGGAGGGTATTCATATATTCGGCCTAGTCGAATTTAACTTTTCTACTTGTTATTATTTTTTACCAAAGCAGTGTTAAAAAATATCGACAAAAAACAGTGCAAATATACTTTTGAGCTAAAAATTATGTTCTGGTGTGCTTTATAAAATTTTATGATAATTCATTTCTTTGACCAAATTAACCCTTTAGCTCCCGTTTTAAGGGTCATTTTGGTCCTTTTTTAAAAGAAATACAAAAAAGTCTATAAAAAAAGGCAGTTAAAGGGTTCAAATGTTTAAAAAATATTTTCTGAATCAAATTTTACTAGGGCCGTCAAAGACAGAAAGTTCGTCCAGCATATAGAAAATGCTTAAAAATTTTAAAGAATTCAATTTTTTTTTTTTATATTTTTTTTGGGCCGAAATATAAAAAAACAAGTAACCCGCCCGGGTAAAAATGAAATATATATGATCATATATGAAGATATATGGATCATATATGGATTTATATAACCATATATTATCATATATGCCTCCATATATGTTCATATATGATCTGATCCGAAAATTGGCCTGATATGAGGTCATATCGGGCCAATTTTCGGATCAGATCATATAGGAACATATAGGGACGCATATATGATAATATATTGTTATATAAATCCATATATGATCCATATATCTTCATATATGATCATATATATTTCATTTTTACCCGGGAACAAAGTTAAATTCGACTTTGTCGAATGTATTAATACCCTCCTTGATGTAAAAAAGTTTATTTGCAAAAAAAAAACAAAAAAAGAAAAAATGTAAAAAAAAATTCGCGAAAAAAAATTTTTGGTAAAAAAAAAATTCGACGAAAATGTTTTTTTTTTTTAAATATGTTTGTACTTGTGTAAATACCATTCGGTGATCAATTCTGTTCACATGTGTCAAGCAGCAGCCGAATTAAAGCATTTTGTGTTTTTAGGTTATGTTGAATGTACCACAATTTTCGAGGTGTTCTTACATTTCCGTTTATAACTTTTGAACCGCTGAACCGATTTCGCTCAAATGCAATACCAATTTACTTATATATATTTAATCCTAGGGTTCCATGGAGGAACATAGGGCCACAACAAACTTCTTCCATTCTGATCTGTCTTCTGCCAAATTTTTTATTTCACGCCAGCTTTTTCGAGTTGATTGTATTTCACTTTCAAGCATCCTTCTCCAAGTATGAGATGGCCTTCCTGTTCACCTACTGCCTTGTGGATTCCAGTCAATTGCCATTCGTGCAATATCTTCTTGTGGTCTTCTTAAGATACGACCCAACCAATTCCATTTTCTCTTGAGGATTTCACTTTGAACAGGTATCTGGTATGTCCTTCTCCACAGCTCAGTGTTTGATATTGTTGCTGGCCAAAAAATGTGAAGGATTCTTCTTAGGGATTTATTGACAAAAACCTGCAGGCTGTTAATCTGGCGTTGAGAAGTGTTCTAGCAATTTACTTAGGGCAACAACAAGTAAATATGCTAAGTCTTTGTTATATCTGTTTAATACTTTGGCCGTGATCAGAATTTCCACAGACGGACAGGCATCGCTAGAATGCCTTAAAATCGATCACTGATTAATAATATATATGGGGGTTTTCGTGTCAACTGACACAACTTTTGATCCCGATCTACTATCCTATTGGATAGAAGTGCAGACACAATTTTTCAACGAGATCGGTCAAGGACTCTCTGAGTTAGAGGGGGTTGAAATTTGATATTTTGGCCAAAGAGGTGTTTATCCTCATCCATGTAATTTCTTACCAATTGTTTTTGGCAAAATGTGTCCCAATTAGTTTATACGGAGTTCACGCTACCGACTTTAAACATCTCATGAGTGTTTAAGCGCTAAACAATCAAAATTTGACTTGTTCCCCCATACATTTGGTTGTTTAGCTAAACAATAAAATTCGACTTGTTTCCCTGTTGAACAATTCGCAAAACATTTCAAAGGCAGGGTTCGGTATATTTCCTTTTAATTTTTCTTTATTCTATGCAAAAAAAAAAAGATTTCATAGCAAACAGCTTCTGTATCGGTCCTTCATTTTCGTAGCAAAACATTGGAAAACTGATAAATTATAAATATTTAAAAAACTAATAAAAAATACTGAAAAATCAGAAAAAAGTGTGTGTTTTATTTATAATTATATTGGAAAAGCTGAATTAATAGGGAATTTTCCCTTCCATCGAAGTATAAATATGCAAACAGCTTCGGACAGGTCCGGAACAAAAAACAGAAAAATCTTCCTATTTACTTAGGATGAGTACAAAAAAAAGGTGTTCCATGTAGTGGTGTTATGTAAATGTTATCAAAAAATTAAATATCTTGTGTTTCGCCAAAGTTTAAAAGGGTTTTAGAAATATTTTTGCAATTTTTTTCAAAATTAGGTTATGTGCGTTTGTTTACAAACGTTAAACACTCAGCGTTAAACGCGCAAAATGTAGTGTGAACTATTTTGTTTACTTTTTTAAACAAGTGGCTTAAACGAGTACAAATTCTGTAGTGTGAACTCCATATTAGATAGCTCTTTCTTCAATCTTGCGAAAAAAAATTATAAAAAAATAAAAAAAAAAATTTTGATATTTTTTTTTAAATCCAGAACTTTTTTGACTTTTTTGTCAAATCGGACCCTTTTTTTTGACTCAAAAGAAAGCTTAGGTCTTTTCCTCAACTAATTCTTCTTCGTACTCAAATTTATTTTTGCGCCACCAACAAATTTCCGCTAGAACGGCATCACGCGACTTTTTCCCAAGATATCTGAAATAGTGATCACGACCAAAGCATTCAACAGATGTAACTAAGACTTAGCATATTTACTTGTTGTTGCCCAAAGCAGTTTGGTATTGCATTTGAGCGAAATCGGTTTTTTTTAAAGCGGAAGCTAGAGGGTTAATTTTTTTTAGACTTCTGCTTTTAGTTTTTGAAAAAGGACTAAATGATCCCTTAAAATGGCAGTAAGTGGGTTAAAATGTTCTAAGAAAAGAATCGCCATAAAATTTCACTGAAGACATCAAATCATATTTTGAAGCTCAGATGTGTTCTTATTATAGTATTTTTGACGTTTTCCAAACGCCTTTGATATAAAAAAATAAAAACTTCAGTGGGCTATAAAAAAGAAATCCGAACTGACTTTGCAAAACCCTTTGGTGATTTTGTCCATTTGATGGTCTACTTTCATATGGCGTTGAAGCCATTGAGGCTCATTTTTCTTGTTGCACAGTGTAATTGATTCATTTTTGAATTTAATCAATTAAAAAGGTAATTGAATATGATTTTTTATTCAAATTAATTTTTTTTGAAAGGAATTTAAAATTTTTTTTTTGCTAAATTAAAAAGCTATGAAAGCAGAAAGTTTTCTGATATATTTTTAAATTATGAGTTTTTTTAAGAAGACCAGAAAATGTTGAAAAAGCAGTTATAGAATATGAATTTGAAAGCATGTGAGAGATATTTTTGAAATTATTAATATGAGTATGAATCCCTCTTTATGGTATCTACATATTTTATAATCTATTTTTTATATTTTTTTTTTGTATTTTCTTTCAAATGTTTTTAACTAAATATTTTTGTTCCCAAAACACACCTTGTTTTATTTTGCAGTATTCAACTGAATTGTTTGTATTTTTTTATTATTATTTTTAAATAATTCGTTACGAAATTGACCATTATAATTATTAAAACTAAAATTTTATCAACTAATTTTTTATTTATAAATAATTTTGCATAATTTTTTATGTTCCTAATTTAATTATCAAAAAAAGAAAAGAAAAATTACCTCGAGCTTGAATAAACCTGCTCAAAATATCAACAAAAATAAAAAAACAAAAATTATTTAAAATATTGAAAGTTTACAAAACAAATTAAATTTCAACAATTTATTTTTAAGGAAAATTTTTCCAAATTTGTGTAATAGAAAAATTTTCTAAAATTCTAAAGGAAAAATGTCTCAGAATGTAAAAATTTTTCTATACTTAAAATGGGTCGGAATATAAGAATTTTAGAAAAATTTTAAGATCCAAAATATTTTGCGTATAGAAAAATTCCCAATTTCCGAGAAGTTTTTGTTTCAGAATGTGAACAATTTTGTATACTTAAAATGTCTCGGAATATAAGAATTTAAGAAAAATTTTAAGATCCCATGTAAAAATTGATTAGATCTGGCTGCTCTAGTTAGATCTAATTATATCAATTGTATCTGACCAGATATATTATATCTGAGATTTGTCCCGAATTTCGAAATCAAAGTAGATCTGATCAGGAATTGTATCTGGTAAGATCTTGGAAATGGGGACAAATCTCATATAAAAAGGATCTGATAAGATACAAATAATATAATCAGATCTAAACAGATTACATCATATCTAATCGATTTTTACACGGTGATCCAAAATATTTTGCCTATAGAAAATTTTCCAATTTCCGAGAAATTTTCTGTATTTTGAGATATTTTGGTCACTATAAGTAGATTTAAAAAGAAAACAAAATTGGAAAACGGAAAATTTCGCAATTATTTTACGAATGAAAACTTTATTACAATTTTTTAATGTTTTTACATAAGAAACTTAAAATTTATCAAAGAAAAATTATTAAAGTAAAGAAAATTTTATTATTTAAACTTAATTGTTAATTACGCTTAGAATCTAAGAAAAACTAAAAACAAAACATTTATTTTTTTAAATGTACAAGTCGTTGATTTTGAAGAAGGGAGGAAAGTTTAACCCTGATGTAATTTTACTTTTGTCTTTGCCCCACCTTCATTTCAGTTTGGCTGTTTATTAAATCCATTTATTTTTCTTTGATATCGATGAGCGGAGTCTACGACCCCACATTAGGTTGTATCATACAATTGTACCCTGTAAATGTTGCGGTGATTGCATTTGTGACCCAGAACCACCTTGTGATTGATCCAGTGGTAATTGCAGGGGTGAATTTGAATTAGAACCATCCACATTATTGATATTTAATGAAGAGCCACCGCCCAAGGTGGACGGATTTATGCCACCACCCTGACCCGAGGGTACCATGCAGGGTACACCCAAAATGGGTGTGGGCTCTTCGGGTGGTGTAACCTGTAATGATATACGATTCTTGGAAAAATAAAAAAAAATATTGTTAGGAATATGTTAGTAAATATTTTTTTTTTGCTATTTGGAAAATTAGAGTGACAGTTTTTTTTGTATTTCTTAAGATGGAGTAATGTGTCAATACCCTGAAAAAATATTGAAATGTAGAAAATTTTCGTTTTATACATTACTAGCTGTTTTGCACCCGGCGTTGCCCGGGTTGAAAAAACTATTATATAATGAATGAGTTTTTTATTAGTCAGTTTATCTACTGCTTCATGACTTTTCACTGGTGAATATAAACCTATTCCTGAGGTTTGGTCGATTATTTTCGACTTCGCTTAGCGTCGGGAACATTGTGCGTACGTGTTCTTCCGTCATGGGAACAAACCTTCTTGGTTGGGTGGAGTGTGTGATGCGGGCCGTTCAAAAAAAGTTATTCGACCATCATAAAAACCTTTTTTAACAAAAAAATCAAAAACGTTTTTTTTAACAAAAAAAATCAAAACTTTTTTTGCACCTTGTTTGGAACTTCCCGATTTCAAATCAAAAAAGGAACCCAAAGACATTGCCCAGCAGGTGCAATACTTTTTGTGAGTTAATATTGACCATAAAAGGCAACTGTTACGACCCCGACGCAAAGCGAAATAGAAAAAACGAATAATCGCCCCACCCCAAAATTAATGTATTTCTTTAATGGCTTTTAAAAGGAACCTATAGTTCCCTCCTCGGTTATCACTTTATGTGGTGAAAACTTCAATAAAGACATAACTTTCACAATAGTTCAAGTGGGTGTGGCAATTAACGCATCTAGTTCAAGAATCTAGTAAAGAAAATTGCAATTAAATTTGTTCAGCAGGTTTTCCACGTTTGCGGAACTGGCAGACATAACTATCACTAAAGTACAAAGGGGCGTGCCATTATATGCCTTTTTATCAATCGCTGTTTAATATTGCCTATAGCACTATTTGTGTTGAAAATTTTATTGAAATCGGCATAACTTAACTACTAATATGGCAGTAGTGTTTAAAGGAATTGGTTAAGCCGTTTTTGCATGATAGCAAATAAGCTAGAAATAACGTTCTGTATATTACAAATTGATGTGGCATTTTACTTTAATTTGTCTCATCTCATTTTATATGGCATATAGTTACGAAACAGGAAAAAATATTTTTTAATTTAATACAAAAGGGTGCGGCATTTTAAGCCCCTTTGCCCGATCGCCGCGGTAAGTACCAACCGTGGTGAAAATTTGCTTAAAATTGGTTTCACCGTTAACGCGTGAGTACGGATCAGGCAAAAATAAATTTTAATGTATTACAAAGGGGCGTGTCAATTCACGCCTTTGTCTGGTGGTGTCTATAGTTTCCGCCTCAATAATTACTAACTGTGGTGAAAATTATAACAACATCGGGTTCGTTGTTTAAGCGTGATTACGGTACGGCAGAAAAAGCTTTACATTGGAAAAGGCGTGGCAGTTGATACAGACTAAAGTTCTATCTATGGAAAAAGTTTTGTTAAAATCGGTTTAGTCGTTTAATCGTTATTAAGGAATAGGCAGTATAGTATAAAGGCTCGTGTCAATTTACGCCCCCTTTGTCCAAACGCGCTCTATTTTAATCTTTAGTTCCCGCCTCAGTAAGTACTTACTATCTGTGGTAAAAATTTCATTCTAATCGGTTTAGCAGTTATGCTAGATTACGGAACAGACAGAAATAGCGTTTAATAAAATAAATTTTATTAAAATCAGTATAGTCGTTTAAGCATGATAACGGAACATGCAGAAAAAACGTTCAGTATAGTACAAAGGGGCGTGCCATTTTCCGCCCCTTTGTCCAAACGCGCTCTATAATAATCTACAGTTTCCGCCTCGGTTAGTACTAACTTTGGTAAAAATTTCATTAAAATCGGTTCTGCCATTTATGCGTGATTACGGAACAGGAAGAAATAACTTTCAATGTAATAGAAAGGGGTGTGGCATTTTACGCCTCTTTTTCGGTCGCCCTCTATTGTGGCTCATAGTTTTCGCTTCGGTTAATACTATCTGTGATGAAAATTTCATTAAAATCAGTTAAGCCGTTTAAGCATAATTGCGGAAAAGGCAGAAATAACTTTCAGTGTAATAAAAAGGGCGTGGCATTTTACGCCCCTTTTTTCGATCGCCCTCTATTATGGCTCATGGTTTCCGCCTCGGTTAGTACTATCTGGGGTAAAAGTTTTAGTAAAATCGGTTGAATCGCTTTTCAGTGATTGCGAAACAGGCATACATAGTTTCTGTATAGTACAAAGGGGCGTGGCATTTTATGCCCATTTTACCGATCGCGGATTTTTTTGGCCTATAAGTAGTTCCCGCCTCGGTTAGTAGTATCTATGGTGAAAATTTCGTGAAAATCGGTTCAGCCGTTGTTCCGTTATTGCAGGACAGACAGATATAGCTTTAGCATGGTACAAAGGGGCGTGTCATTTTACGCCTCTTTGTCCGATCGCGGTCGCTTATGGCCTATAGTTCCCGCCTCGGTTAGTACCATCTGCGGTGAAAATTTCATGAAAATCGGTTAAGCCGTTCTTCACTTATTGCCCTCTATTGTGGCTCATAGTTTTCGCCTCGGTTAGTAGTATCTGTGGTAAAAATTTCAGTGAAATCGGTTAAATCACTTTTCAGTGATTGCGGAACAGGCAGACATAATTTCTGATTAGTACATAGGGGCGTGGCATTTTACGCCCATTTTTCCGATCGCGGATTTTTCTGACCTATAGTTCCTGCCTCGGTTTGTATTATCTGTGGTGAAAATTTCATGAAAATCGGTTCAGCCGTTTTTCCGTTATTGCAGGACAGGCAGATATAGCTTTAGCATGGTACAAAGGGGCGTGGCATTTTACGCCCCTTTTTCCGATCGCGGTCGCTTATGGCCTATAGTTCCCGCCTCGGTTAGTACTATCCGTGGGGAAAATTTCATGAAAATCGGTTCAGCCGTTTTTCCGTTATTATCTGACAGGCTGATATAGCTTTATCATGGTACAAAGGGGCGTGGCATTTTACGCCCTTTTGTCCGATCGCGGTCGCTTATGGCCTATAGTTCCCGCCTCGGTTAGTACTATCTGTGGTGAAAATTCCATGAAAATCGGTTCAGCCGTTATTCCGTTATTGCCGGACAGGCAGATATAGCTTTAGCATGGTACAAAGGGGCGTGGCATTTTACGCCCCTTTTCCCGATCGCGTTCGCTTATGGCCTATTGTTACCGCTTTGGTTAGTACTATCTGTGGTGAAAATTTCATGAAAATCGGTTCAGCCGTTTTTCCGTTATTATCTGACAGGCAGATATAGCTTTAGCATGGTACAAATGGGCGTGGCATTTTACGCCCCTTTGTCCGATCGCGTTCGCTTATGGCCTATAGTTCCCGCCTCGGTTAGTACTATCTGTGGTGAAAATTTCATGAAAATCGGTTAAGCCGTTCTGTACTTATTGCGGAACAGACAGACAGACAGACAGAAAGACAGACAGACAGACAAACCAACAATCAGATTTATAATATTAATAGGGATTTTTTTATTGGTTGTTTGACAATTGAGATAAAATATGGTGGTTTTAATTAGAAAAGAAAAATGACCTCGAGCTGGTATCACCACACTCAAAATAAAATATTTTAAAGGAAACTTTTTTAATTTTTGATCAAAAATAATTTGAATTTTTTAAATTTTTATAAATTATTTTCCATTGAACATTAAAATTAACATTAACATTAACATTAACATTAACATTAACATTAACATTAACATTAACATTAACATTAACATTAACATTAACATTAACATTAACATTAACATTAACATTAACATTAACATTAACATTAACATTAACATTAACATTAACATTAACATTAACATTAACATTAACATTAACATTAACATTAACATTAACATTAACATTAACATTAACATTAACATTAACATTAACATTAACATTAACATTAACATTAACATTAACATTAACATTAACATTAACATTAACATTAACATTAACATTAACATTAACATTAACATTAACATTAACATTAACATTAACATTAACATTAACATTAACATTAACATTAACATTAACATTAACATTAACATTAACATTAACATTAACATTAACATTAACATTAACATTAACATTAACATTAACATTAACATTAACATTAACATTAACATTAACATTAACATTAACATTAACATTAACATTAACATTAACATTAACATTAACATTAACATTAACATTAACATTAACATTAACATTAACATTAACATTAACATTAACATTAACATTAACATTAACATTAACATTAACATTAACATTAACATTAACATTAACATTAACATTAACATTAACATTAACATTAACATTAACATTAACATTAACATTAACATTAACATTAACATTAACATTAACATTAACATTAACATTAACATTAACATTAACATTAACATTAACATTAACATTAACATTAACATTAACATTAACATTAACATTAACATTAACATTAACATTAACATTAACATTAACATTAACATTAACATTAACATTAACATTAACATTAACATTAACATTAACATTAACATTAACATTAACATTAACATTAACATTAACATTAACATTAACATTAACATTAACATTAACATTAACATTAACATTAACATTAACATTAACATTAACATTAACATTAACATTAACATTAACATTAACATTAACATTAACATTAACATTAACATTAACATTAACATTAACATTAACATTAACATTAACATTAACATTAACATTAACATTAACATTAACATTAACATTAACATTAACATTAACATTAACATTAACATTAACATTAACATTAACATTAACATTAACATTAACATTAACATTAACATAACCATTAACATTAACATTAACATTAACATTAACATTAACATTAACATTAACATTAACATTAACATTAACATTAACATTAACATTAACATTAACATTAACATTAACATTAACATTAACATTAACATTAACATTAACATTAACATTAACATTAACATTAACATTAACATTAACATTAACATTAACATTAACATTAACATTAACATTAACATTTAAAAAAATAAAAAACTACAGTGGGCAAAAAAAAATAAAGGTGAGTTCTGAAAACCTTTTAGAGGTTTTGATGTACTTTCTCTTTGGTCTCATTGAAGACGCAAAAAAAACTGCCACTCTAATTTTGTAGTTGTATTAGTTACTAAAACTAACCTCTAAACCTATGCTACCATTTAGGTTGATTTTAATGGGATTAGTATGATTAGTGGCTTGCATTAATGTGGTAAAATGACTTATGCCTATTTCTTCCAGGGATGATTTTCTTCTACCCGTATTGACACCAACATTTGGTAAACCCTGACGCAGTGATGATGAACGTCTTAATAATATATCATTATCAATCTAAAAGAAATATGAGAGAAATGGACATACCAAACAATAGAAATAAATGGAACTAAATCGAATTTTAAAATTTTTTATAATGAAAAAAATATTTAAAAAATCAAATTTTCAACACATTTAAGAATTAAAAAAACAAGCTTCAAAAAATACAATATTTGTTTATCAAACATTAACAATTTTATGCAACAAATTTATGATATTTTTGGTGTAGATGATGCTTTCCAATTTTCCTCTCGGTCTTCAAGTAACAAGGAACACCTTGTGGCTGTCGTCTTCGTCACGGTGGGTGGTTTGAAAAATTTCGTCCATCTTCTGGCATCTTTGAGGTGCAAATGGCATTCTTTTGTGGTGAAAATATTTGCTTTAATGGTGTTTTGGTGGTGGTGGCTAGTGATGATGATCATGATACTAGTGGTGGTGATTTAATTACGAGTGGCTTTTTTATTTAGATTTCAAACTTAATCGGTTTTTTTCGAATAGTTTTGAAATTAAATAATTTTTAAGGAATTTAAACTTAAAGTGTTAAGGAAAGTAAGGTAAGGAAAGTTATTTTTTTTGGAAAATTAATTTAGAATAAGCCAATTTTTACTTTTTACACAATACAAACATAAAACAATAGATAAATTGAGATTTTAAAACATATAATTGAATTAAAAAAAAAATATTTAAAAAATCAGCTGATCCTGTTTTTGAGTTATAGCTAAATAATTACACTGTTCAACAACAAAAACTTCCCAGTGAAATATCCAACTGGTTCTTATAGATTTTGCTCTCCTGATTCCAAATTTGCCTTCCAAATTCTTGTAACACCTATCGTTTTGAGATTTTCGCTGTTAAAAATTAAAAAAAATAAAATTTAGCAATATTTTTGGGGGTCTTCCGTTACATATTCTTACGTTGCTTCCAAAAAATAGGACTTGATTTTATTTAAGATGCAATCTAAATGTTTATAGCATGCTCCGTTTTCGAAATATTTGCTTTCGAGATATTCCAATGAAAAAATTTTCAAACGCGAATGTTTCGAAAACTGAATATTAGAGTGTCCCTTATTTTGGAAATGTTGGAAATGTTTAGACGGTACCCGCTCATTTTTTTCTTTTTGACTTAAAAATAACTGGGGAAAAATTTTATGCCCCTACGACCACGCCGTCCCTACGCGACGGGACCTTACAGAGAGGGGCCTAAAAAATAATTTTTCCATACAAACCAAAAATTTTTTTTTGATTTTTAATTTTTTTGTTATTAATTATTATATTACTTGGTTAGCTTATTCACGACAAAAAAAAATTTTGGTGGGATAAGGCTTTCAGCTCTAAAAAATTTTTCGAAGAAAAATATTTAGAGCCGCAGGGGTCCTACGGTAAAAAATTTTTAAAAAATATTTTTTTTTTAGTTTTGACAAGCAACGGTTTTAGTTGCTATGTTGCTTTAAATGATATATATTCATAAAAAAATATTATTTGTACTGTGACATCTTTATCGTATTCTAAAAAAGGGTAAAAAATGTATTTATGATGTTTTTCGATACATTATAAAGATGTCACAGATATGAATAATATTTTTTTTTTTAATATTTATCATTAAAAGCAACATAACAACTAAAACCGTTGCTTGTCAAAACTAAAAAAAAAAATATTTTTTAAAAATTTTTTTACCGTAGGACCCCAACGGCTCTAAATTTTTTTTTCGAAAAATTTTTTAGAGCTGGAACCCTAATCCCACCAAAATTATTATTTTTGTCGTGAATAAGCTAACCAAGTAATATAATAATTAATAACAAAAAAATTTAAAATCAAAAAACAAATTTTTTTTGGTTTGTATGAAAAAATGATTTTTAAGGCCCGCTCTTTGAGGCCCCGTCGCGTAGGGAAGGCGTGGTCGTAGGGGCGTAAAACTAAAACCCTAACCCCTAAAAGTGCGAAATTATTGTTTTTTTTTTTTAATTTGAACAGCACATATCTAAAAATCAGTACTTGCTAGAAAAATTTGGATGGCAGCTAGGACTTTCGTGTTAATAAAGAGGAATGAAATGCCATTACATTATTTTGTAACCATTTTTACAAAACCTAAACTTGTTTAAAGATAAGTTACATGTTTTTTCACTTAATTAAAAAAAAAATCAAATTATACCGTAAAATATTTCTAATGCAAATTTTAGTGATTTTTAGTAAAAGCATAAAAAACAGGCGAACTAAAAATAAACTGAACTAAACTAAGAATGTTGTATTTTACAAATAAATTTAAATTTAAAACTTAAGATGTAAGATGTAAGGTTAGATATGACAATGTCAAACCAATCTAAATTCGCTGAAATTTAAGTAATACCAAGTTATCACAACTTTAGGGATCTAACTTTTTTGCATTTGTTGCAAATATCAAATCCTCCATCGCATACATTAAAAAAAACTTTTTAAAACGACAAGAAAAGTTTGTAACTTTTTTTTTCTACCTCCTATTTGACAACAATTCCTTTTAATTTTACAAACTTTTTACTAATAATTTTGTAATTTTACAAGATTTTTACCAATAGAATTGTAAATTTACAAAGTTTTTGACGAGATACAACTTACATGGAGGTTTCGTGTTTTTAGTAGATTTTTTGCTACCTATTCTACGAGAATTCCTAGTAAAAATTAAAAGCTTTTTTGTAATTTAACAAGAATTTTACCAATAAAAGTAAATTTACAAGTTTCTTGGCGAAATAAAACTTACAAGAAATTCTCTTAAATTTACTAGTTTTTTTCAATAACCTTGGAAATTTGTAAAATTACAAGAAAAACTGTAAAATTACAAAAAAAAAGTAAATCTCGATCGCAAATTATTTGTTAAAAAACAAGGAAAACTGTCAAATATTGGTAAAATGGGATTACGAGACTTTTTCTAATAATTTGACAAGGTTTTTTTTTGTGTGTACGTACGAAAATACAAAAATGTATACATATTAAAAAAAAAAGAATATTTATTACATCGTCCGACAGCCAATATTTTTCATTTCGTGATTCTGTTTCCTTTTAAAAGGACTTTAAAGTTTTAAAGGATACATTTGGTAAAATATTTCTGAAATATTTGTACTTGACCTAGGATGCCATTAGTGATGGCAAATGAAAGAGGAGGATCTCCCCTAATTTTTAATTTTTTTCTATTTTGCCATATCAGGATAAAAGGATGCGAATAAATTCCTTTGAAAACTTTATCAAAATATTTTGTTGAAAATTTCGGTTGATATTGAAGGATACATTTTTGGTTGTAACTTACCCCCTTTTTCCTGATATGTAAAAAATAAAATAGTAAAATTAGGGGAGATTCTCCTCTTCTTTTTTCTTTCACTATTGGCATCCTAGGACAAGTATAAATATTAAAAAAATATTTTATAAAATTAAATCCTCTAAAATTTTTAAATCCTTTTAAAAGGAAAAAGGATCACGAAAAAAACTGTAAATGCATTTTTACTACATTTAGTCTCTAGTTTTAAACTTATATTACACCGTCCGACAAAAATTAAAAAAGTCGTTAAACAAGAACTGGATAATAAACGTTTGAAACGTGACTTTGTTTCCTTTACAAAGGACTTGAAAGTTTTAGAGGATTAAATTTTTTATAATATTTTTTTAATATTTGTACTTGTCCTGCAAATAAATGAGGAGGATCTTCCCTAATTTACCTATTTTATTATTTTTACATATCAGGAAAAAGGAGGTAAGTTACGTTCTCTCAAAAATTTTCCTTCAATAACATTCAAAATGTTCAACAAAATATTTTGATAAAGTTTTCAAATGACTTTGTTCACATTTTTTATCCTGATATAAAAAAAAAATTAAAAATTAGGGGAGATCCTCTTCTTTCATTTGCCATCACCAGAGTTATCCTAGGACAAGTACAAATATTTCAAAAATATTTTACAAGATGTATCCTTTAAAACTTTAAAATTCTTTGAAAAGGAAACTGGATCATGAAATGAAAATCTGTAAATGCAGTTTTACTCCATTTGATCTCTACTTTTAGACGTATATCATCCGGTTCATGTTTAATATTGGCTGTCGGACGGTGTTATCCAGTTTGTGTTTGACGACTTTTTTTAATTTTTGTCGGACGGTGTTATGTCTATGTATATAAGCCTGCCACGAAAAATAAAATTAAAGGTAATAGCAAAAAAACGATGCTATTCCGAAAGCTGACTGTGGAAAAAATAATCCAAACAAATTTGGAGTCTGCTTTTGCCTCCCTGAAACCTGTTAAAGTTCGCAATTTTAGTGCATTTTGTCAAAAAAAAATTTTTTTTGATTGGGGCCGCAATTGGTGTCAAAATTTGCGGAATCTGGAGTACATTAAGGAAAAAATATACACACAGAAAACAAATTTGCTAATTTCCAACTGAAATTCAGTTGTTGCAACAAAAATTCGGTTGATGCATTTGTATTAAGGTTAAAACAACTAAATATCGCTAGTTACAACTAAATTTTGTTAATACAACAGTCTTTTAATTGAAACAACTAAAAAATTCGTCTGCCACAATGAAATTAAGTGGCAGCAACCGAATTCTGAGTTGCAACAACTGAAGAATTCAGTTGGAAATTTATTTTTCTCTGTGTATGACTTATTAAATTTTTGTCAAAAAAAAAAATACACTGGTGGATCAAAACTATACCATGAACACTTTTTATATAGTATATATTTTATAATATTTTTCTCTTAATGTACTAAACATTCCGCGAATTTTGACACCAATAGCGGTCAAAACAAAAAAAAAAAAAAAATCTTGACAAAATACACTACGATTGCAAACTTTAACCGGATGTCGGGAGGCAAAGACAGGCTCCAATTTTTTTAGGGTTATTTTTCCCTGTATCATTTTGGATCATTTGAATTGCAAAATTTTAGTGTTCTTAGAGTCTTAACTGGATGCTGACTATCATATCCGAATACTTGCTTGTTGCAACCGTATAAAGCCCAAACTGAAGTGAGGAAGTTTTACAGCAGTGATAACGCACAATTTTAATTAAGAAACTACTACGAATGTCAATCATCATAATTTTATATTGGTTGCAATAACCGAATTTTGGTTGTCGTTATTGATTATCGATTTTTAATAATTGCGGTAATTGAAGGCAGTTTTGGTTACTATACTTGTAATCAAAAAATTTTCTACAATATTTTTTTGGACAGGAAGTGCGCACTGCGCATCCTTTCCTGGTATTGCGTCATCTGAATGAAGATTAGTTACAAAAATGCCCGTTATAAAATTTTTCTAACCGAAATTATTTCAACAAAAAATAAATAAAACAAATAAATCACAAAAATACTATGCCAAATATAAAAGTGAACACAATAAACAACAATAAATTATTAACACATTAACAAAAATTAAATATTTTTTTTTTTGTTTTTTGAAAAATATTTGTATAGTAGACGAATGTATGCAGGAGTTGAGAAACAGAAATGATAAAGAAAATGAAAGAAAATTTAAACTATAGCCAACCCGTAATGAATTACTGCGACCGCGCTGCGAGCCAACAACTGTAGGACTGTCGGGTAGAGAAAGAGAATTGGATTTAATTTGTTGAATTGGCGGCGTGCAGCGAGGCGAAGCATACCCGGCCAATGTTTGAACACTCTGCATTTGCATGGGATTCAAACCCATGCCAGAACCTCGTCTTGAACCGGCCCCGGCATTCGAGTTGACACCCACTGAACCGACATTTGGACCGCAGGCAGCACCCAAATTAATATTGGAGCAAAATGATATGTTAGATTTGCGTCGGGAATTATGACGTTCAAAGGTTTTTTGGGCTGAGAAGGGTGAAGGACGTACTAGGTAACTGGAAAGAGAGAGAGAGAGAGGGGGAGAAAGAAAGAGAATGTTATTTATAGTGTTTTTTAGTTTCATTATCCTTTCAAAAAAAATTTACTTACATTAAATCGCCTTCTTCTAATTTAAGATCACAGCTTGGATTGATTATCACATACGAGAGATGATTACGTTTTTCGCTAACATCATCATAATCAATGGTGGGTAAATTTAATGATTCCATACGACTTCTAACTAAATTTGCTATTTCTGCTCGTTCTATTTGTTGGGCATGATTATCTTTTGCCTCATCGGCCAAATTAATTGAGTACTGAAAAAACATGGAGGACTGTTGTACAATTAGTTTCTCTTATTCATTAATATTAAATCAATATTAAATTTAGTCAAATATCTACATTTTGTTATTATCACTACTTGATACATAATTTTTTGATTTTTTTAGGAAGGTTGGCAGTCGATACCCTCCTAAAATAACGGTTTTTAGCTATTGTGCCGCAACTAATTAAGATATGAACATTTTTAAAAGCGTTTTTGAAAGTCGATGAAATTTCTAATGTATCCGATGTGTCGCTTGTTGTTTGTACCGGTTGATTTTCGAAATATAGCCCAATACCTTTATAATACAGTTTCAAACGGTATTTATAACGGTGTTGGCCTATATAACTAAAAGCAACCGGTACAAACCACGAAGTGGCAAATCAAAAAATCTAGAAATTTTATCGACTTTTAAAAATGTTTATATCTTTATTAATTGCAGTACAATAGCCAAATACCGTTATTCTAACGGTATCGATTGCCTACCTTTTTTAGGATGATCTTATCTATTTTTTGAAGCAATTTAAAAGAAAATGTTGTCTGTTGGAGTAGTTTTTTTATTTTTTTAGTATGGAATATAAGCATTCCTATTTGATCGTAAGCTGAATTGAATTAGTCATTAGCAGAAGTAGTAGAAAAAATTTTAGTTTGGTTTGAAAAAAAATCATGCTTCAAATCTACTCGCTAAATTTCAAAATGCAATTTGAACATGTCATTCAGTAAATTTTTTTTGATTATTTAAAGATTATAATTTTGAATTTGTTTTACCTACCTTTTGGAATTTCATGGGTTAGTTTGATAATTCATTTTTGTTAGTAATAGCAAGGCACATAAGGATGTGCTAAATCTCAAGTTTGTGAAATGTTCAGAACTGGTGATAGGTCACTACACCATTTAGAACAAATGTAATTTGAAAAAGATCAATTGTACTTCGAAGATTCCAATTGTAATTTGAAAATATCAATTTTAATACGAAGATTTCAATTGAAATTCGAAAAATATCAATTTAAAATAACATTTTTTTGAGTTACAGTTAATTATTTCGAATTGATCTTTTTCGAACAACAATTGGTAGTTTTCGTATTACAATTGATCGATTTCGAATTACAATTGATCGTATTCGAATTACAATTGATTGTTTTTTAATTAAAATTGATCTTTTTCGAATTACAATTGATCGTATTCGAATTACGAATTGACCTTATTCGAATTACAATTAATCTTTTTTTCGAATTACAATTGTTATTTAACGAATAATGATTGGTCTTTTTTTACATCATTACAATTGATCGTTTATGAATTAAAATTGATCTTTTTCGAATTACAATGAATTTTATTCGAATTCAAATTTACCGATTTCGAATTACATTGATTTTCTTTGAATAACAATTGATATTTTACGAATTTTAAATGATCTTTTTCGAATTATAATTGATCTTTGTCCAATACCCCATCTGGGGTATGAGTTATTTTATGGTCAAATTTCTCAAAACCCCATTCTCATGTCTCAAAAACTAAACAAGGTTGAACGAATCTGACCAAATTTTGTATCGAAATCGATATTGACCCTTTAATCACATGCGGACCCCGCTTATAAGGGCCCGTAGAATCCTCACATTGTGACCCCATATGGTCCAAAATATCCCTAAGGAAATTTTTTCTTATTTTAAAAATAATTTTTCCTCGTGATAAAAACAATTAGAGCTATATTAAGTACAATTTTGGTTACTTTTAAGATATATTTAGTCCTTTTGAAATTTAGAATGGTGATTTTTATATACAAAATGCGATCACGTGCTAAATTTCGAAAGTATATTATAATACGGTTATGGGTATGTGTGTATGAGGGCTAGATCTAAACAAGAACCGATTTTTTCCAATTTCATTAGGCTTTGTCATTGGGCTTTATAGGCTTAATCTGCTTTAAATTTCAGCTAAATCGGTTGATCATTACGACGTGTATCGTGTTTACACCATTTACATGGACGGATAGACAGACGGACGTACGAACATCGCTAACTCGATTCAAAAAGAGATTCTGAGTTGATCGGTATGCTTGAAGGTGGTTCTATCACGAATATTTCGGGTAGTTACAAACATCAGCCTATACCCTGTACTAGAGATGGGCGCGTGAGTGATTTTTGACTCACGCACGCTCACGCTCACGAAATAAAAATATTGCTCACGCACGATCACACACGAAATTTTTTTTACTGCTCACGTTCAAGCACGCTCAAGTGAGTAACTAAAACTTTTCTCACGCTCACGAAGACTCACGAAATTAAAATGAACAAATTTTTATTTTACTTTTTTGATTTCTTGGATAAAAAGTAATAAATTTCTTAAAAACAAACATAAAAATTTATCAAAATCACAAATTTGTATTAATTACCCTCTAAATTTAATTATGATGAAGATTTTCTTACTTCTTCTTACTTCTTACTTCAGGTGAGTAAAAATAGTTTTTACTCACGATCACGCGTGATTCACGCGTGAATCACGAAAAATTCGTGTCACGCGCGCATCTCTACCCTGTACCACTACAAAATGGTGTAGGGCATAATAAAAACTTCAGTGGGCCATAAAAAAGATATTCGAACTATCTTTGCAAAAGCTTTTTGGTGATTTTGTTTATTTGATGGTCTCCCACATTTGGTAGTGGAGCCAGTGAGACTTATTTTTCCTGTTCAAATATTGAGCATACTTCAAAAATATAAATCTTAGCGAAATACTAATCCTCCAAGAAAAACGTATTTTTTTTTTTAAATATTTAAATTTGGGAGTTTTCAGAAAGTCGAGAACTAGTAATAAAACCACAGTTAAAGAAATCAGCGGCTAGTTTCAAGCTAAACTATAGGTGGCCCGGATCAGTAAGCAGTAAGCCGTTCGGTGCAGGTCCCTGTAAATCACCAACATTCCACAAACTTGAGATTGTTTTTTTTTATACTTTAAAGTCTAAAGCATCCTCAGTTATAAGTTTATAAGTACAGTCATTTAAAAAATAAAAGTAGAAGAGAATGTTTTAGAGTCAATTTAAAAACGTATTTTTTTTCAACAAAATGCATCAGATGCAAACACCGAAAAATTTGTTTGTGGCGATAGAAATTCGGTTTTTAATTTGCTCCTACAAGGAGCCCCTATGCTCCGTGACAGAAATTCGGTTAGTGCAATTAAATTTCGGTTGAAACAATATACTTCGATTCGCTCAAAATTTATTTGTTTGGAACAATTATAATTCGGTTGCTGTAACCGCACTATTCAGTTGGCAAGCAATTCGGTTGTCACAATAAATCTGTTTTGTATTCGTGGTGTCAATGAATTTCTTTCAAACCGAATTCTTCGATTGTTTAAAATTCTAAAATTGAAGGCATTTTTATCGAACAAAAATCTTAAATTAAAAAAAATAATCGATATTTTCAAATCTGATTACAACAATCGTTAAGAAATATTTCCTAATTCTAAAAAAAATCAAAGCATTTTTCCTACAGAAAAGCTTTCAGTTTGATGTACGCTTAAGCTAAAAAAAACCTAAAAAAACCTAAATATTGCAAAAAACTATTTTATTAAATATTTCATGCATTACCTAATGCACACCCAATATTTTACGCCTATCTCAGAGATAGGAGTAAAATTGATTTGTTTGTGGCGATAGAAATTCGGTTTTAAATTTGTCCCTACAAGGAGCCCCTATACTCCGTGACAGAAATTCGGTTAGTGCAATTAAATTTCGGTTAAAACAATATACTTCGATTCGCTCAAAATTTATTTGATTGGAACAATTAGAATTCGGTTGCTGTAACCGCACTATTCAGTTGGCAAGCAATTCGGTTGTCACAATGAATCTGTTTTGTTTTCGTGGTGGCAATGAATTTCTTTCAAACCGAATTCTTCGATTGTATAAAATTCTAACATATTAGTTGTAAAACCAAAAATTTGCTCGCGGTTCAATCTCTAGCAGCCAATCTAAGTGGCTGCTGACGTTTTACGTCAACACACGTAGACTCTGAGGTCCATTGTGATACCATGGGACCGTAATAGGTTTCCAGATTAATCTTAAGATTTCAGAAAATATTCTAGAATTCAAGGCATTTTTATCCAACAAAAATCCTAAATTAAAAAAAAAAAAAATAATAAAAATTTTCAAATCTGATTACAACAATCGTTAAGAAATATTTCCTTATTCTAAAAAATTCAAAGCATTTTTAATACAGAAAAGCTCTCCGTTTGATGTATTAATAACCCAGCAAAACCCTTCATATTGAAAAAACTATCTCATAGATTTCGATAAAATTTAAAAAATTGTATTTTTTAACATTTTAAAATCAATTTTTGACAATACACATTATGATTAAGTGTCGAACCAGAATCAAATTGCGTCGCGCAAGACGTAAATAAAACATCAAAACACATCAAATTTTAAATTTTTACGTCCGTTTGATTTAGGTACCTCACATTTCAATTGTATAAACGAAAAATTATTAGGCGTTACGCCTTACGCGACGTAATTTGATTCAGATTGGACGCCAGGAGAGAATTTCATATTATGAATTAGAGGGAATACAACAAAAGCATGACCTCGAGCTGGAGTAATCTGTCCCAATAGAATTTATAGGCCGAATAATAAATAATTTTTATTAATTTAAAAATTTAAGCAGAATTTCGAAAAATTATAGAAATTTTTGGAATTCATATACCGGTTTCAAACTCTCTAGTTATCGTGCTTTCATCGGCTGGATTATAAATGTCGGTTTGCTTGTTAACATCTATACTCCAGTGTGAAATCGACCCAGTCAGAAAAATACAATCGCAAAAGCGCTGTGAAAGCGCTGTAGACGGTTCTACAAGCGTTCCATATACCATCTTCAAAGCGCTTTCAGATGATCCGAATGATAACATCGATCTACGCTAGGTTTAAAGCGTTTTAAAAGCGTTTTAAAAAAGTGCTTTCAGAACGTTTTGTTTAAAGTCATGAAAGCGCTTTAAAAACCAAAAGTAAAGCACTTATAAAGAGCTTAAATACAAAAATTAAAGATATTTTCCAGCGATTGAAATAAGAAAAAACAGTACTTTAAAGGACTTCATATAAAGCTGATATTTTTTTTTATTCGTTAATTGTAGATATTTTTTTTATAAAAGTATTTTAGAAAATAAAAAAACAAAAATGTATTGATGAAATACTAATAATATTTAGATCTGAAGGCTATACATCACTTCCGAAGTGTTGCAAAACCTTACTTGGAACATCAGGCGTTAGAAGTGACAGTAAAATAATGAGGAGTATGGATGACACATTAGGAGTTTTTAAATTTTTCGGAATAAAGGAAACTCTAAATAAAATAATTCATCCCAATAATTTCACTGAACCAAAAATCGAAATTATTATTCATGTGGATGGCATGGATATTAGGGATATAACCATTTGCATATTTTTGCAAATATCAAAAAGGGCCTATCATAGTGAGAAAGTACATGAAAAATCAATAAAAAATGTATGTTCTTTTTTTCGCGAATGTTAAAAAAGGTTCGGCACCGATCGCCATGAAGTTTTCGCTAATATTATTTTTGAATTATTCAGGCAACCCATATATCTAATGTTAAAAATCATACGCTATTTTTTTCTTGTTTTATTTTTGTTGCAAAACGTTGAAAAATCAAAAAAACTTTGGAAGAGAAGTATTCCCACCAAAAAAATAAAAAAAAAAAAAAATTTTTTGGTGTTTTAGAAATTGCAATCGGTGCCGAAGGTTTTTGGGCCAAAATGACCCCGGGTATCGTTTTTGTTATCTGTATTGTATAACATTGCCCATACAGTTATGATAGGTTCTTATTTTGGTTATACCCCTAATGGATATATTTAACAAATCAAAAAAAGGTTTTTGGTCAGTAATGGGCAAAGTATTTTCACCATTTTACATGTCGAAACCATTTCTAATTGCGCTATTTTTTGGAAACTCGAAACCTTTTTCAGCAAATGAGGACATTTTTTTCTAGTAAAAATGATGAAGAAAATAATAATGTTAAATAAAAAAAAATCAAAAGGGATAAAAGTTTCGCAAAATGCACTTCAAAACTGCATTTGCATTTAAAATGAACTTTTGAACCACCAACTTTTTCCATCTTTTTAAATGTAAAAATAGACTAGCGTACTATCATTTTGCGCTTTATTTCATAAAGATACAATGAGTACTTAAAAATATATAGCTGTTCAAAGTTAAACAGATTTTGCATTTTTTTTAAAATCGCGAATAAAATCGCGAAATTTTTAAATTCTTTGGATCTGATAAATGATATCTTTAAATGGTTCCATAGCGCTTGTGTGTGCAAAATATTGGAAAACTTCAAAGACCCCTGGTCAGATTTTGTTCGGTCTCTCATGGAATTAATGATATTTAAAAGGCAACATCTTTAATGAAATAAACGATTATTTTGTCTATCTAATTCCATCAAAAGAAATAGGACTTTATAACGTTAAAAATTTACGTGAAGATGTTATTGAAGTCAGTGTGCATATTGTAGAAGTTAAATGCATTATTTGTAAATTTTATAACGAAACAATTGCTATAATTTTTTTGCATAAATGATAATAATAAAACTTAAAATAGATTTACAAATTAAAAAATGTTTTATGTTTTCAAAATTTTGCGTTTTCAATGTGGTGGTATGGAAAAATTATTTAATTTGATTTAACAAAATGTTTTTATAACAATTTGTTTAAAATTGAGTATAATCTAAAAAATACTATACTTGTATGTACTACGAAAAAAATTTAAAAACGTTTGCAAAAACTGCTTTAAAACCATTTAATTTTGAAACGAACATGTATTTTGTTAATAAAGTGCTTTCAAAACGGTTTTCGAAAACGCTCTCAAGGCGTTCGAATAAAGCGTTTTGAGAATGCTTTTTTTTTGTTACAGTGCTTTCAGAACGCTTTTCGAAAACGCTCGTAAAGCGTTCGAAAATAACGTTTTGAGAACGTTCTTTTTTTTGTTACAGTGCTTTCAGAACGCTTTTTTTTTATAACCGTCGTCAATTTCTGCTTGGGGAACCACGGATATTTTTTTGTGTCGTATTCACATCAATAGTCACCTTTGACATTAATAGTCATCTTAGACGCTACAAACACCACATTGTTAGGACATGCACAGACAAATACATGGTTTGTGTTCTATAACTGCTGTGGTTTACACATTAATACTTTCAACAGAAGTTTTAAATAGTTATTTTTAGTAATCTCAACTTTACTTCAAACTCTTTATTGACTTTTCTGTCTCTTATATATTTTTTTGATCATGTTGGTAATCCTTACCAACATTAACATTAACATTAACATTAACATTAACATTAACATTAACATTAACATTAACATTAACATTAACATTAACATTAACATTAACATTAACATTAACATTAACATTAACATTAACATTAACATTAACATTAACATTAACATTAACATTAACATTAACATTAACATTAACATTAACATTAACATTAACATTAACATTAACATTAACATTAACATTAACATTAACATTAACATTAACATTAACATTAACATTAACATTAACATTAACATTAACATTAACATTAACATTAACATTAACATTAACATTAACATTAACATTAACATTAACATTAACATTAACATTAACATTAACATTAACATTAACATTAACATTAACATTAACATTAACATTAACATTAACATTAACATTAACATTAACATTAACATTAACATTAACATTAACATTAACATTAACATTAACATTAACATTAACATTAACATTAACATTAACATTAACATTAACATTAACATTAACATTAACATTAACATTAACATTAACATTAACATTAACATTAACATTAACATTAACATTAACATTAACATTAACATTAACATTAACATTAACATTAACATTAACATTAACATTAACATTAACATTAACATTAACATTAACATTAACATTAACATTAACATTAACATTAACATTAACATTAACATTAACATTAACATTAACATTAACATTAACATTAACATTAACATTAACATTAACATTAACATTAACATTAACATTAACATTAACATTAACATTAACATTAACATTAACATTAACATTAACATTAACATTAACATTAACATTAACATTAACATTAACATTAACATTAACATTAACATTAACATTAACATTAACATTAACATTAACATTAACATTAACATTAACATTAACATTAACATTAACATTAACATTAACATTAACATTAACATTAACATTAACATTAACATTAACATTAACATTAACATTAACATTAACATTAACATTAACATTAACATTAACATTAACATTAACATTAACATTAACATTAACATTAACATTAACATTAACATTAACATTAACATTAACATTAACATTAACATTAACATTAACATTAACATTAACATTAACATTAACATTAACATTAACATTAACATTAACATTAACATTAACATTAACATTAACATTAACATTAACATTAACATTAACATTAACATTAACATTAACACTAACATTAATTTCAATATTTTTTGAGCGACTTAACGCGTCATTATGTCATCTATTAATTAATAAACAACTTCGTCAATTTTGTTTACATTGGTTCCCAATCTGTTTTTATTGTTATAAATTATTCTTATTTAAAATTAGTACTTACTGCAGATCCCTTGCGATTGGTACATCCACCCAAACAGGTAGTTGATTTATGATGTTGATGTGGATGGCCACTACTACTATTATGCGAATGTGGGCCACCCGATGATGGTGGTCGATATGTAACACTGTGCAATACTTCCTTACTATCTTTAGCCGAATCGGGTGTAGCGGTAGTTTCCTCATCATACTTTTGTTAGTTTAAGGATTTTTTTTGGTATTTTTTGAATTTTTCGGTTAATGGTAGTGGCGGAGTAGTATTGTTATATATTTTTTATTTATTGTTAGTTAGTTTTGATTTGTAAAGAGTAACAACGTACAACATGAGCGTATGAAAATTTAAATACAAAATGAATATTTTATGAATTCAATATGAGAGTTAGTTTTGAGAATAATTAAATTTTTTTTATATAATAAATATATTTGAAAAATGCAATGTAATGTTGGTAAAATTTATGCAAAATGCAGGTGAATTTAATAAACTGAAAAACCAAAATGTCTAAAACATTTTCTAACTAAAATCTAAAAAATCATGCTAAAATTAAATGTGTGAAACCTCAAAATCAATTTTAACACTATTCTATTATAAATTCAACTATTTATTATGTAAAAACATCCTACAAACAATAACAAAAAATTTATACATAAATTTTACATAATGTTTATGTTGTTAATAATTTATAGTATTTAACACTATTAAAGCTAAAATCTAATTAAAAATGCATTATTTTACAAGCAATTTAAACTTCCAATTAAAATTAATTAAATAATAGATCAAAATTGAAAAGAGACAAATAACACTGTGCAACAAATTTGAGAGCAAAGAAATGAAAGTGGGCTACCATAGGGTTTTTTAAAATTTATCCATTTTTTAATCTTTTTTCAAAGACGTTTAAAAACGTAAGAGAAAAACTATCAAAAATGCACTTCTGACTTAAAAATCTGATGGGATGTCTGCACTAAAACTTTATAATTTTTTTTTTACAACATTTTAACCCTCTTACTCTCATTTTGAGGGGTCATTTTTAAAAAATAAAATACTTTTTTAAGATAAAATAGCAGTTATTTTTAGAAAAATTAGTTCTTAAAAAAAAATAAACTTAAAAAAAAAAATTTCTTTTGAGTGTGTTTTAATTTTTATTAAATAATAAAAATTAGTTATTTATTCGACCTTTTAATTGTGCAATGAAAAAGAGTTTATTCTGATTCGAGGCCTTTTCATGTTCCCCATTATGAATTGACATAACAAGTACTTATGATAACTCTACTTTCTTTATTAGGATATTCTCCCATTAAATACTCATAGAGTTTCCTGCTTTCAAAAATTTTGGCAATTTTCAAGAATGATTGACGATCGTTTCGGGGGTGTTCCAATTCCCCCATCATCAGAATTCTTTAGAAAATTAGGTAATACTGTTAGCATGCAAACATCAAATATTCATACTCTAAATAATCTCATCTTAGTGAGAAGGCAAAATATGATTTTCGAAGTTCCACCAGCATTACACCAAATATAATTTGAAAGCAAGTTTTTTTGGTTACTGCATATACTACCGTCGGTAGTTGTTAATACAGTTTTTGTTTTTGCCTTCTGTTATAGAAAACAAATTCTCTCGTATCTCATCTTTTTCATTGCAAAATTACTTTTGTTTAGAAAAAATAGCACTTTTGTTTTTAGAAAAAATAGTACCTTTTTAGAAAAAATAGAAAAAAGTACTTTTTTAGAATTAAAGTATTTTTTTTAACAAAGCACTATATAGAAAAAAGTACTTATTTAGAAAAACTAGTGCGTTTTTCCTAAATAGTATTATTTAAGAAAATATAGTACTTTTTTAGAAAAAAAGTAATTTTCAGAAAAAAAATGCTTTTTAAACAAAAAAAAACACTGTTTATAAAATTTTTATTATTATTTAGATTATTTAGAAAAACTACTTTTTTTTAAAAAAAGTACATTTTTTACTACTTTTTTGGAAAAAAAATCTGTGTTCTACAAAAAGCACTTTTGTCCTAAAAAGTATTTAAGCAAATATAGTACTTTTTTAGAAAAAGAAGTACTTTTTGGAAAAAAGTATTTTTTAGAAAAAAAAATACTTTTTAGACAAAAAGCGCTTTTTATAAATTCTTTTTTAAAAAACTACATTTTTACTACTTTTTTATAAAAAAAGCACTTTTTCTAAAAAAACACACTTTTTTCTAAAAAAAAGTACTTTTCTAAAAACACCTAGTAGTAATATTATACTAATTGATTTTTTAGAAAAGTACTATAGTACTTTTAAGAAGAAAACGTACTTTTTCAAAAAAAGTACTTATTTAAAAAAACTAGTACTTTTTGCCTAAAAAGTATTATTTAAGAAAATATAGTACATTTTTAGAAAAAAAAAATACTTTTTTCTGAAAAAGTACTTTTTAGAAAAAAAAAAGTTTTTAGACAAAAAAGCACTTTTTATTACAAAGCTCCTTTTTTATAATTACTTTTTAGAGAAAAGTACTTAAAAAAAAAAAAAGTAATAAATATACTTTTTTATAAAATACTTTTTGCTAAAAAATTATTTTTTTTTAATAAAAAGTAATATATTTTTTCTAAATAAGTAGTTAATTTCCTGAAAGAGAACGTTTTTTTAGAGGTGCTGTAGTTCTTTTAAAAAAAAATGCTACTTTTTCTAAAAAGGATTTTTTTTTAAAAGTACTTTTTTCTATTTCTCCTAAAAAAGTACTATTTTTTAAAAAGTATTATTTTTTTTTACGACAGTACTATTTTTTTCTAAAAAAGTACTAATTTTTCTAAAAAGTACTTTTTTTTCTGAAAAAGGTTCCATTTTTTTAAAAAAGTACCATTTTTTCAAAAAAGTTATAATTTTTCCAAAAAAAGTATTTTATTTCTTAAAACAATTATTGAAAAAAAAAACATCTGAAATATGTCATTAGCCAATAACTGGCACACGGCACATTTTAGATGTGACATGTGTCATACTAGGGTACATTGTCCATTTCAGATGTGCCATGTGCCGGTAGTAGGGCTCATGAGTCATGACACATATGAAATGTTTTGTGTGCCATACTAGGGCATATGCACATGAGTCGTGTGTCATGCTATGGGCACATGACACATTTCTAAATGTCTCAGAAATTTTTTTTTATAGAATATGAGACATTTTTCTTATAGAAAATGTCTCAGATTCTGAGACATTTTTTCTATAGAAATAATCTCAGATACTGAAACACTTTTCCTATAGAAATATTCTCAGATCCTGAGACATTTTTTCTTTAGAAAAAGTCTCAGAATCTGAGACATTTTTCCTTAAGAAAAAATTTTAAAGTCTGTGCAAAAAATTTTAATATTTTAAGATCCGTCCCCGTAACGTTTCCTTAACAGAAATAAAAGTTATGTTATGTTAATTTGCTCTGGTCTACTTGCTAACATTTAAATTTAAGCCAGTATTAAAGCTTCTAACGGTATTTTTATACAACAACTACAAATTAAAAAAAAAAAATAATTAATAAATAATAATAATACGACAACTGAAATATTTGCAAGAAATGCAGTGAATCTAACTAACAATTCTAACCAAATCTATATAAATAAAAATCAATTGTCGTTCGTTGGTAACAGCATCAGTTGAGAACGGCTGGACCGATTTGGACAATTCTTTTTTTGAAATGTTCGTCATAGCCCAACTTAGGTTTTTACGTAAAGAAAAACTGACCACGCCCACTTTTACGCCCACTTTTTTCAATTTATCTAAAATCGGAAATCGGCTGCACCGATTTGGGTAATTTTTTATTTAAATGTTCATAATAATCCAATTTAAGTTTGTACTGAAAGGAAAATCGACCATACCAACTTTTACGCCCACTTTTCAATTTATCTAAAATTTGAGAATGGCTGGACCAATTTGACAAATTTTCTTTAAATGCATTTTCATCATATTCCAACTTTGGTTTTTAGGAAAAGAAAAATTTACCACTCCCACTTTGGCTAATTTTTGTTGAAAATGTTCGTCATAATTCAACTAAGGTTTTTATGGGTAGTAGAATTTTCCACGCCATTTTTTTGCTATGTATCGAAAGAACTAAGACCGATTTGGTTATAGGCCGCAAAAGATTTTTAAGGAAAGAAAAATTGTGCACACCGCACACTTTTCCCGATATATATCATGGAATGGGTGGATCAATTTATCTAATTTTGTTTTTAATGTTCGTCATAGTCCAGCAAAGGTTTTTCGGAAAGAACAATTTTCCACTTCTATGCCCACTTTTGAATGGATGGACCGAGTTGGTAAAATTCAAATACGGTTTTACGGTAATATAAGTTGTCCACCCTCTCCTTTTTTGAGAACTGACCGATTTGGATAATATTTTCTTTAAGTTCGTCTTATTTTTTTATGTTTTTCTTTGGTTTTTTTGGAAAACAAATTAATCACGCCCAATTTTACGCCTCCTTTTTTCGATATATCTGAAATCGGAGAACGGCTGGACTTAACTTTTTTTTAATTTTTCATCATAGTTTAGGTAAAACGGAAATAAAATTTGTTCATGCCACTTTTATTTTGATATATCTAAAATATTAGAACGGCAGGGCCTATTTGGCTATTAGTAGTATTTGTTGACGTTCGTGATAGTACAACTAAGGTTTTTACGGAAAGATAAATTGTCAACTCCCACATCGAAAAAAGACTGGCCTGATTTGTTAATTTTTTTCTTTAATGATCATTATAGTCCAAGTAAGGATTTTGAAATAGTTATTGGCCTCTCCCACTTAAAAGCCCACATTTTTCAACATCCTTAAAATTCGCAACACTTGAGAACGCCTGGGCCGATGTGGCTAATTGTTTTAAATGTTTGTAATGTTCCATATAATTGTTTGGAAAGAAAAATTGTCCTCGGCCACTTTTTTTCGATATATCTAAAATTCGTTTTTACTCTAATTCGATCTATTAAAAAAAACATTTCTTAATATATTCCGCTTAAACTTGGTAAAAATGATTTTAAATCCTTTGGGATTTTTACCATATGTACAATTTTAATTTAACACACAAATTTTAACGCCCACTTTTGTCTAAATATGTCGACTACTAATGACCGGACTGATTTTTTTATGTTGATTATAGTTTTAATTTAAGGAAATTTAAATGAGAAAAGTGTCCCGAAAAAATTAAAAATTCGGGAAAACTATAAAGGTTTATTTGAACTCAAGACAATAGCTCACGATAAGAACGAGGAATATGCGTAATTTATTTTTGTATTGTTCGTAATGATACTAAAGAAGTTTTGAATTTGTACAGTACGCAATGTCGAAGACATGGTTATTTTTTTTTAGTTCCTAAAATATAATTTGAAGATGATTATCAGCCCAATCGGGTCTTTAAAACCACGCCTACAATTTTTTCTAAGCCAAGAAATTCGTTACCCTTTTTTGCAGGGCTATATTTTATAAGCGATACGAAATATAACACTGATCTTATATTTGGGCCAGCAACGCGGACCGGGCCAGCTAGTAAAATAATAAAAATAAAAAAGAAAGTTCGGCTTGGCCGAATTAATTAATACCCTCCACAATGTCTTAGGCTGGATTACTGAATGCTCCGTTATAAAATAACTCTCCGTTAAATTTAACTTTTTCATACAAATTTTGACATAAGGCTCCGTTAAATCGGCAGTTAGCAGCTAATTTTTCATTGAGTAATCCACCCTTAATATTTTAAGTTTAAAGTTTGTTTTTAAAGTAATTTTCAAAAAAAAATTTTTAAAAATTGTAAAAAACATTTTGAGTGAAAATATTTTTTAATATTTTTTTTGTCAAACTTATGTTTTAAAACATTTTATGTTATATTTTGTGGCTTACTTATGTTAAATTATTTTTTTTTTAATAAAAAATATTAAAAAATTTGCATAAACTAAAGTTTTTGAGAGTTTCGTATATATTTAGTCATAACTTCTTAGATGTTTCACCGATTTAGCTGAAAGGCAATAACAACTAGACTGGAACTATGACAAATACTTATGTCAAATATGAGCAGTTTCCAACTTGTATTTCAAAAGTTATCGTGATTTCAACAGACACACAAAATGACCGACAATGTTAACAACTATATCGAATTTATATTTTGTATCTCTCTACAATATTCCAACTGTATGACAAACTTATCACCAAGTGGAGGGTATATGTACAAAAAAAAAATTATCATTTTATAAAATTCAATTTAAAAGCTTTAAAACTCCAAAAAGCATAAACTGAAAAATATTTAAGTGTTTAATTTAATTACAAAACTGTTTTCCATTAGACTTGGCACATCGATGAAAATGACAATCAATAAAAAAAAAAAACCAACGAAAAAAAATAAAAATGAAAATGGACACACAACTTTCAGTTACAGGCAAAAAAATAAAATAAAAGGAAAATTTATTGTTTAACAAAAAAAAAAAAATGTAAATTAAATTATAAATACAAGAGTTTTTTCAAACACAACAGGTATTTAATATGCATTAAAATTAAAATACGTAAATAAATCAACAACAACATGTTAAGTTTTGAAATATGTTTTTTTTATATACTGATTTGTATTTATTTTTTATTATTTTTTTGTTTAATATCAATTTAAATGAAAATTGATTAAAATACAAGCATACTTTAAGGGATTCTGTGTTTACACTGACAATGAAATCTGGTTTTAGTTTTTTATATCAACAATTTTAACGAAATTGTTAATTTTCGCGCTATGGCGCGTGTGGCCATAGCGTGATCTTGCAGAAGATAACAATACCACAAAATTTGGACTGTGCTCTCTCTTTGAGCCTCTTTGAGCGCCACTTTACCATTTTGATACCATCCAGGGAGTCTTGGATGGGGAACATTCCAGGTAGTGGAGCCACCATAAATTGCCAGATTGCCAGATCATTGCAGTGTTTACCAGGCAGTGATGCTGGCAATAAAGGAAGTGGCTGACTGGTTGAGCTGCAATGTCTTGTCTACAACCGCGCTATGGCCACGTGCTATTAAGTCGAATTGCCGACGCAGCCGCATACTGCCTACCCAATATGTCCAATGGTATCAGGTGAAGGAGGATTCTATTGCAGCCGTAGGTGTAGTACGAAGAGCACCAGTGATGCACATCGACGCCATTCTCAGCACCTTCGTAATAAAGACACAGTTCGTTTTTGTTTCTAAAGCAGGCCACCAGACAATGATTTCATACATTAAAATTGGACCCACCCCTGCTGTATAGATCCAATAAACGACTTGAGGGCTAAAACGCCATCGTTTTTCATTTATTTTTCTATTACAGGAATATAAAGCAATCGTTGCTTTTCTCACCCGATCCTCAATATTACGCCTGAAATTCAACTTCCTATCTAGAAACACTCGAAGATACTTGACTCCATCTGAGAAGGTGATTTTAGTGCCGTCCTTAGAAATAGGATCAAATGAAGAAATCTTTTTTTTCCCTTGTAAACAATACAAGCTCTGTTTGACTTGGATTAATTCCCAGACCACAGTATCTTGCCTATTTAGACAGACCTCTAGAGAACCCTGAAGAACGTTCCTCAATGTTGGCAGATGCTTCCTCTTTACCACTATCGCGACATCGTCAGCATATTCGACAACATGAAAACCACGTGCTTCTAGAGATACCAGCATTGAATTCAGTGCCAGGTTCCAAAGAAGCGGCGAAAGGACACCTCCTTGTGGTGTGCCCCTATTGACAAATCGAGATATGACGGACGATCCCAATTCAGACGATATACGTCTATTGTCAAGTAGGTTTTCCACCATTAAAACGATCCTACGCTTTAGTCCCAGGCCAGACAATGCCAAAATTATCGAGTCTGGGATGACATTATTAAAAGCCCGCCAATGGTACCAACGAGCTCATGAAGAGCTCTTTCCGTTGATCGTATGCATGTTGCTTTGTCGAAAGCAACCTCGGGTCAATCACTCTACGCAAATATGAGTCTATCATTCGTTCCATTGTCTTTAACAAAAAAGAAGACAGACTAATTGGTCTGAAATCCTTCGGAGCTGTGTGGGAACTTTTCCCAGCATTCGGGATAAATACGACTCTGGTATCCCTCCATTTTAAAGGAATATACGACCAGTTGAAGCATTCTGTGTATAGATTATACAGCAACGGGGCTATATAGTCCGACACTTGCTGCAACTCAGCCGGGATTATACCATCAGGTCCCGGGGATTTATTTCCGAAGCAATTTCAGATGCTTGGGCGTCAGAACGTTCCAAAGCTTGAAACGGCGTCATGGAATTACCCGGAAAATGCGTGGTTAAAAGGAGATCCAGCGACTCTCCACTGGAGGAAGACCACACCCCATTAGGATCTTTCAGGTATCCCAGGGTGCAAGGAGAAGAAGCCAGAACTTTGCGCAGCCTGGATGCCTCAGAAACGTCTTCTATGTTTTCACAAAAGTTTTTCCAAGAATCACATTTTGTATTTCTGATCATCTTTTTATAACTCTTAAGTTGCAACCTGTATGCAGACCAGTCCTCGTCCGCTCTCAAATAGTTCCATTTGGTTATAAAATTATTTTCATATCTCTTATAGTTTTCGAGATAATTCAAAAATTGTGATTTTTGGAAATTTTTGGCAATTTTTGGCAAAAAGTGCTCGATCGAAGATTTTGATTTCTGTTGCTAAATTTTTTATAGACATCTCATACTTGTAGGTTACACAGAAATAAAAATTGTCAATACAATTAATTTCGTTGTTAATACAAGCAAAACAAAAATAATTCATAATATAAATAAATAAAATATAAAAAAGTTTTTCCGCCAACTGGCCGCGAACCCGCAATGTTCATGATTCGAGTCTAGCACACTACCACCGTGCTATCGTCACATATATTTCCGCTTTATTAAATGAGTTTATAAAGTGTCTGAGTTATTAATGCGCTTTTTGTGCGTTTTTTAACAATGATTTTAATTGATGCATTTAATTGGAAATTAAATTGGATTTTTGTCACATTAACAAGATACATTGTTGATACAATTAAAAACGTTGTTGAACTAGAAATTAGTTGCTAACAATTTGTTAGTTACTTTTGATTTCACGATATTTTTTCTGCGTACAGCTGGCTCAGACCAGCAGTGACTTCAGAATGTATATGGGCAATGCCACGAAAAATGAAACCACATAGATTTTTTTTTTCTGTCACAAACCCCAAAATATTTTTTACATTTCAAATGTCAAATATGTATAGAATATGGCATCACTGTATGCCAGTCCAAAATTTGTGTCTGCTTTGACATTTTACATTCTTTTCATAAGTGGCACGTGCAAGGCGTAGTTGGAAAATATATCAATGTCGGCGAAAAAGGTAAATTTTGTTGGTATTTTTTGTGCTTCAGACAGATGATTACTTTTTTTGGATAGAATATGAATCAAACTATTGATAAGCAAGCAAATTTGTGCACAAATCTTGGCTTTTGGACCAATTAGGGCTTAAAGTAATCAGCCGCAAATAAATGGTGACGTTACTGACAAATTTTTATAAAATGTTTTTTTATGCATTAACTAATTAGAAAAGAGGTTGGATGAGCTGATTTTTTTAGTATTTTTGAAGTACTTTCATAATCAATGCTTAAATGAAGCATTATTTGCATATAGCAGGGTATTTTTGCAAAATAAGATGGTGTGACGTTACTGACGGATTTTTTTATTTTTGTTTTTTTTTACTTTTTTGCTTAATAATTCGGTATTTAATTGCATCTTAAACTCCTATACTATGTTTTTTCGCCGTGTAGGGTCCCTCTATGCTTAAATGAAGCATTATTTGCACATAGCAGGGTATTTTTGCAAAATAAGATTGTGTGACGTTAATGACGGTTTTTTTTTTATTTTTGTTTTTTTACTTTTTTGCTTAATAATTTGGTATTTAATTGCATCTTAAAACTCCTCTACAATGATTTTTTCGCCGTGTAGAGTCCCTCTATTAACCCAAGAAAAAAAGGACCCGAAAATAGTAACGAAATTCGTACGTGTGACGTTACTGACATTTTGCGTAACGTTACTGACACTGCTTTTATGTCATTTACTTGATTAAAACATAAAATATTAAGCCCACCTTTTGGATAAAAATCATCTTTTATCCTTCCTTTTTTAAAATACTGGGCAATAATAAACATGAACTCTTTCAATTCGCTCATTTTTACACAAACGTTCAGTTACCTCCATACACACTTCCAAAATCCGGTGACGTTACTGGCAGCTTAAAATGGTCATAACTTCACAACAAAACGATATATATATGAGTTCCTCTAACTCCCATTGGAGCATAGGGCGCCAATAACAGCTGATCGCCAGCGGACCCGATTTTGTGCCGTTGATCTTAACTCGTTCCAAGATAGGCCAAGACTGTTCATCTCAGTTTCGGTGGAACGTCGCCACGTTGTACGTGGTCTGCCAGGTTGCCGGCCAAATTGTTGAAATGGGTTCCATCGAAGTGCCTGTTTGGCCACGTTGTCGTCGTTTCGTCGTAGTGTATGACCAATCCATTGCCACTTGCGCTTCCGTATATCAATTTCTATCGGAATCTGTCTTGACTGCACTAACAGGTCGAAAAACAACAAAACGAGATACAGCAAAATTGTCTGGGTATGAAACAACAGTTATGACGAGAACTTTCATATGCCGCTCTCAAGTTGGGAGAAATAATTGTATTTTATAAAGATATTGACCAAAATATGTAAAGGAGCGTGAAGTTACTGACGGTGGCCTTGCCCATATATGGTTCGTTAAAAGAAAATTGTGTGTGTATGAAAGGACCCGGGAAACGCTGGACACGTAAGCTAGTAATAAATATGTTCATATAAGTATGTAATAATGTGTAAATTATACATACGATTCACATTTGAACATTTTCACTGGGTCTTTCAGATTTTTAGCTCGAATACCCTGATTTTTTGAATCTCTTAGGAACTTTCTTGGTATACATTTTCGGTTGTCCGGGTTGTTTTATTTCAGGGGGTTTATATCTTTTGTTTAATTTTTTATCTTTTTATTTTTCTCTACCTTTTCCTCTTTCTTTTTCAGATATTGACAAAACGTACCAACGTTACATCATTAGGTCCCAGAAAAAGTCACCACCTCCAATTTCATAATAATTTCTTGTCAGTGTAAACGCCTTAATATTATTTACTTTTTTTGTTTTTACTTATTGATTGTTTATATAAACAATTGCAATTAAAAAAAAAACACAACACACCAAAAAACACAACAACAATAAAAAGTATTGAAAATAAAAGGACTAAATAAAAGAGGCGAAGGACTCACTGCGTGCGTGTGCGTAATTATCAGTTAAAGTCCAATACAATGATTTTTTTGTGTTTATTTTTTTTTTAATTTTATTTATATTTTATTATTAAAATTAACCGTTATTTGTTTTAATTTTGAGTACATTTTTTTGTTGTGTTTGTTTTTTTCATATATTTTTTCTCATTTTTTTTATTTGTTAACTTTGAGTATGTTCAAGTATGTTTGTTAATAACGTAATTGGTATTTTGACATTTAATTAGTATTATAGTAAGAAAGAGACAGACAAAGTGAGATAGAGAGAGAGAGCGATAGCATGTATTTTTTTTTTGTAGTTAAGTGGTTAAGTGGCAATGATGTTTTTAAGTGTGTGGCAATGATATTAAGTGATATTGAAAATAATTTAAATAATTAAATTAAAATTGGAATTAAATAAAAAAAAGTCATGATTTAAAAAAATAAATGTTGCTCAAATGTGACATACACAAAAAATTTTTTTTTATTGTTGGCTCATTTTCAATTAAAACAACGAAAATAATTGTTTTTTTTATTCAACAACATAATTTGTCAATACAATTAAATTTTTTTGTTAATACAACAACGTTTTAATTGAACTTAAGCCAAACATACAACAACAAATTGTAGGGAAAAGATTTTGTTCTAGTTCGAGGTCATACAAGAGAGAAATAAGAGTTAACATATGTACTTGTTATGTTAATTCATAATGGAAACATAATTGACCTCGAACTAAAAAAAAAATTACTTTTCATTACACAAATTAGAGTTCGAATTTTAGCTAATAAAAAAAAAATATTAAAAAACTTGATAAAAAATTCTGTCATTTTCATTTTAACAAAAAGCGAGCTTAACCAGACTAAAAATTTCAGAACGCTTGAACAAATCTAAAAATATGATTTTTGGATAAAGAGTTTTTTTCATTTGTTGCCTGTTGTTAATTTTATTTAAATTTGTTCATAAATATATCATACCAAAAACTTGTCACAAAATTTTTATGATAGACCTTGAGCAACATTTAAAATCTTTAGTCATGATAGAAATGAAGAAATAAAATAATCGGTAAACTCCAATTAAATAATACGCTACACCACTAAATGTAGAAATAACGATCTTTTTACTTTAAAGAGATTACATTTTTAATATACAAGGAACCTGGACTAGATTTTAAATTTTACTTAAAAAACAACAGTTTGTTAAAAAAACATCTTTAATTTTTATTCCCTACACCATTTTGTGGTACAGGGTATAATGAGTTTGTGGTGGTGTTTGTAACTTTCCAAATTATTGGTCCTAGACCTACCTTCAAGTATACCGATTAACTCAGAATCACTTTCTGAGACGATTCAGCGATTTCCGTCCGTCCGTCTGTCCATGTAAATGTTATAAACACGTTACAGTTAGCAAAATGGAGTCAATTTGTATGAAATTTGAAATTTAGGCTTTCTGTGGCCCTAAAGACGAAGCCTATAATTTGGGTGAAATGACTATAATTACCGTATTTTAATAAGTATCCTTTTGTGTAAACGTATTTTGTACTCAAAATTCATGAAAATAAGAAATATTTAATTAAATTTTTGATTGTAGGTGTTAAAAGTGCACTTTGGTAGCAATTTCAAATTTTAATATAATTGGACCATATTAGGACCTACAAGGGAAGTCTCCCTAGTGTCACCCTTCGATCTAAATAACATTTGGATATACATATTGTTCAAAACGAAAATTATTTCGACATGTTTTTTTTTAGCGGCCCAAATTCATTTTTAGGGGAGTCGATTTGTACGGGGACCTTTTTAGTTTTTTACGATTTACACGTATTTAGAAAATATTAATATAGCCATATTTGGTATCAGATTAAAGGTATTTAATAGTTGATATTTTTCGACTTATTAACAAAAAAAGTCCTCAAATTTTTGATATCTTACATGCCCCCCCCCCTCTGCCTCCTAAATATAAATTTGGGCCACTAAAAAAAAACACGTGGTCCTTTATTTTGTCTGCTCTACAAAATAAAACCAATTCCATAAAGATCCGCAGGTGACACTAGGAAGACTTCCCTTGTTAGACCCCATATAAAAATTTCGCGCGACATTCAGTTAAATCGGTCTATTGGCAACAAAAAACATTTTCACTCAAATTGGTTTTGTTGGTGTTTTCAACACTTATCAAATATCTACCGGAAGAGAGATCCAAGCAGTCCATGTTTGGACGTGGGACCCATTTTCCGGAATGCACTGGTGTTTGGTATCATATGGTCGGTCTTGAACGACTATAATTTTTTTACTTGTTTTTATACCCTACACTACTCTGTGGTACAGGTATATAGCTTTGTGCTGATGTTTGTAACTACCCGAAATATTGGTCCTAGACCCACTTTCAAGTATACCGATCGACTCAGAAGAACTTTTTAAGTCATTCTACCGAAGTACGTCCGTCCGTCTGGAAACACAGGTGTAGGGTATAATATGGTGGGCCTTCACCGACTATAATTTTTATACCTACACCACTCTGTGGTACAGGATATAATGAGTTTTTGCTGATGTTTGTAACTACCCGAAATATTGGTTCTAGAGTCGATTTAGCAATGTCCGTCTGTCCGTCCGTCTGTCCGTCTGTCCATGAAACGGTGTAAACACGATACAGGTCGCAATTATCAACCGATTTGACTGAAATTTGAAACTTAAGCTTTTTTTGGCCCAAGGACTTAGCCTATTATAATTTGGCAGGTAATCGTGCTTTGTATTCACAAATCACCATTCCGAATTTAAAAGAAATCGGACCAATTCTTCTTGTAGCCCCCATACAAACCACCTTCCCAATATTCACAAAAATCTCTCAAATTTCGTGAAAATCAAAAAAATTTTCTTAAAATTTTGTTTGTATGTATTAAACGCGTACTTTAATAACCTTATCAAATCAGATTATTATCGGACCATTTTTGGACCTAAACCCATATAAAAAATTCGCCCGACATTCAGTTAAAGCGGTGATTTGCAACAAATAGAAACCTAATTCGCTAAAACTTGGTTTGTTGGTGTTTTTTACACTTATTAAAGATTTAACAAGAGATATGTTTGAACTTGGGACCCATTTTCCGCCAAACACCGGTGTAGGGTATTATATGGCCAGTCTTGACCGACTATAATTTTCTTACTTGTTTTTTTATTGAGATCTCTTTCTGAAAATTTTGGAAATTTTCCAAACTTTCTTGAATTTTTCAGATTTTCATAAAAAAGTCAGAAAACTTTTTGAACTATTTCTAATTTTATTGAATTTTTAAGATTTTTTTGCTTGAAATTAAATTGTATAACTAATTTAAGGTGATCATTTGCAAAAAATTACGGTATTTTCCACAAGTTCTAGAAATTTTTTTAAAAAAATCTCAAAATTTCTTACCTTTGACCCTTTCAAAGACTTTGACACAATCTTTTATATAAAATTAGTTTGAGCCAAATTTGATCATATTAACATATGGCGTCCTTCGATCAAAGATTTGCATTTTTGGAAAATTTACACCAAAATTTAGATTTTTGAAAAATAAAAATTAAAAATCTCGCTATGCAATTTTTTTTATTTATTTTTGCATGCTGAATACGGATATCAAAAATTTGGTCAAGCGCTTCTTGAGTTATCGTCATTTGAAATTTGGCACAAAATTAAAAAAATTGTGGTTTTTTCCTACGTTCGGGAAATTTAGAAACAAAATCTCAAAATTTTGTTAATTAATTTATAGAACAAGAGACAATCTTTCCTTAAACTTAATTTCAGCCAAATCCGACCATTTTAACACATGGCGCCCTTCGATCAAAGTTTAGAGTTTTTGGTCAAGATTTTTTAAAAAATCAAAACTTTGAACGAAGGGCGCCACTTTTTAAAATGATCGGATTTGGCTCAAATTATAATTATCTTTGAATAAAAGATTGTGTCAAGCTATTTGAAAGGGTCAAAGGTAAGAAATTTTGAGATTTTTTTTAAAAACTTTTTAGAACGTGGGTAAAAATCCCAAATAGCGATATCTTGAAAGCCCTTTGACCGATTTTAAAAATTCTTTGATATTCGTGTTCAGCGCAAAAAAAAATAATAAGTATGGAGTTTCGCAAGACATGGTTTTTAAATTTTTTTTTTCTAAAATTTTTTTAAAAATCCAAAACTTTGACCCTTGGGCTCCACAGGTTAATTTAATTTGGTTGACCTCAAATTTGTACCACATATTTCTTAGGTCCAGTAGAAAAAAAAATTTGCCCCTACACTTGGAAAAATCGAGTTAAAGACAAAATGTCACTCTAATGTACAATGTCTCTCATTGCTTCATATATTAGCAAATTAGAAAGATAAGGCCAAATGTACGAAATTTTAATTGATTTGATTCCTTACGGCCAATATCTCAAAAGTCGATAATCGATATAGAGAAAAATGGCAAAATAAAAAATCTTATAAAATCTTCACATAATAAGTAAATACACAGATAAATTGAGTTGTTCACTGAAATTAAATAACGGATACAAAAAATTATTTCAGTAGAATAGGATCCATTTTAAAATGGATTAGATCTGGTCTGATATGCTGTGTACTGATCATATCTTATTATATTTATTTAGTCCCTATTTTCGGGATATGATCAGATTTATTCAATAACAGATTAAAAAAATTGTGACCAAATTTGAGATCTGATCAAATACAATTAAATATGACGAGATTAATACGGTGAATTTTAAAAATTGGTTTTGCGTCAGTATGAATTTTAAGAAAATGAAAAAAAAAATATTTGAGAAAATAATACACGACAACATACTACTAAATTGTTCATTCATGTTCATAAAATTATATTTGTCCCGCGAAAGTTTTGAAAATCCCGCCATTTTTGCATTTTCTATGCGTTTCTCCCGCATTTTTTAAAAACAGTTCTGGTAACCCTAATCATCATCGAAGATTATTATTAGGGAGTATAACTGAATTTTTAACGCAAAAAACCTAAAAATACTAATGCTTATTCTTCGTCATTAATTGACAATATCGCAGCGTTAAAATCCAATTTTACTTTCTTATGATGATCTTCGATGAGAATCAAAATATTGGATGTTAAAAAAGAATATATATTTAAAAAAAAAACACTGGCCTCGAGCTCGAACCAGAATTATTAGATAAAGGTCTATAGCAAATTATATATAAGCTTTCTTGTTGGGGGGAAGTACAAATTTTACTTTACTTTTTAATAATTGTAACAACTCAATAATTATTTGCAGTGTTGCCAAATATCCTTCCATTCTCGTTATACTTTAAAAGTGGTGTAGTGTATTTTTTAAATTAATAAATTTCCCAAGTGTACAACATAAAATTAAAAAAAAAGTTTTCTATTTAAATAAAAACTTTTTCAGTTTCAAAGCGTGCCTTTGTTTTTTTTTTATTTATTTTTGTTTTAGAAAATTTTTTGTGTGTAAACTGCAAAATTTTATTTTATGAATATTTAGTTAAAAAAAAATTTTTAACAAGAGTAGCAGTAAGAAGAAGAAAAATATATATATTTACAATTAGTAAGAAGAAGGAGTAGAAAAAAAAAATTATATACCAAAACTGTATCAATAATTTTGTCGTTTACAATAGACTAAATTTAAATAAGACTAATTTAGGTAAGAGAATATTTAAGAAAAATTATTAAAAAAAAAAATTTGAATTGTATTTTAAATTTAAAGCAGTTATCAAACAATCTCAAATACGAATTTCGAAAATAATTTTCGAAAAAAAAGCTAAATTGTAATTATCATAAGCATAGTTTTTTTAAGTTTTGAAGAAAGAAGGCAATTGAAATCTTTTATACGAGTAGTTTTTATTAAAGCGGGTGTTTATTTTTCTTGTACACTCAAAAAAAAAAACCTTGTCAAATTACTAGAAAAGGTCTTGTTATCCCATTTTTACAATATTTGACAGTTTTCCTGGTTTTTTAACAAAAAATTTTTAATTGAAATTTAAATTTTTTTCTGTATTTTTAAATTTTTTTTTGTAATTGTACAATTTTTTTTTGTAATTTTACAAATTTCCAAGGTTTTTTTTTACAAAAAAAAAATCTAATAAATTCTCGATAATTCCTTGTAAGTTTTATTGTGCCAAAAATGTTGTAAATTTACAGTTTTATTGGTAAAAAACTTGTAAAATTACAAAAAAACTCGTTGTTTACAAAAAATCTAGTACAGTCACGAAACCTCCGTGTAAGTTTTATCGCGTCAAAAAATTTGAAAAAAGCTTGTAAAATTACAAAATTACTGTCAAAAAAGCTTTTACATTTACAAGGAATTCTTGTCAAATATGAGGTAGAAAAAAATAAAAATAACAAGTTTTTCTTGTCATTTTACAAGTTTTTTTTTTAAAGTACTATATAAAAAAAGTGAATCAAACTAAATTTTAAGAAAATCATATTTAACAAAGTGTAGAAAGACGATACAAATACTAATGAAATAAAAATTGTAGAACATAAAAAAAAGGAAAAAAGAAACAAACACTAATTAAGAAAATCCTAACTCACAATCAGTTTAGTCAGTCTAGTTTTAATTGAGTAGAAAAAAAAATAACCAACGAACTCTGTATGAACGTGTGTGAGATTGTACTAAACTCTTGGGACTAATTGACACTACTAAGAAAACTATGTATGTAGTTAAAAAAGAAACTTTGTATCTACATAGTTTTATATGTAGTACACCAAGGCCTTGATGTGCATTGTTTCAAAAAAAGTTTTAAAAAAGCATTGGAAAAGATTTTTCCTTTAGGAAACGTCTTCGATTCTGAGAAATTTTTCTTATAGAAAAAGTCTTAGATTCGAGACATTTTTCCCATAGAAAAAGTCTCAGATTCTGAGACATTTTTCTTATAGAAAAAGTTTCAGATTCTAAAACATTTATCTTAAAGAAAAAGTCTCAGATCTAGAGACATTTTTTTTATAGAAAAAGTCTCAGATTCTGCGACATTTTTTTTTATCGAAAAAGTCTAAGATTCTGAGTCATTTTTCTTATAGAAAAAGTGTCAGATTCTGAGATAATTTTTTTTTCTGCGACATTTTTCTTATAGAAAAAGTCTCAGATTCTGAGGCATTTTTCTTATAGAAAAAGTCTCAGATTCTGAGACATTTTTCTTATAGAAAATGTCTTTTCTTATAGAAAAAGTCTCAGATTCTGAGACATTTTTCTTATAGAAAATGTCTTTTCTTATAGAAAATGTCTCAGATTCTGAGACATTTTCTTATAGAAAAAGTCTCAGATTCTGAGAAATTTTTTTCATAGAAAAAGTTTAAGATTCTGAGACATTTTTCTTAGATTCTCAGACATTTTTCTTATAGAAAAAGTCTCAGATATTGAGCCATTTTTCTTATAGAAAAAGTCTCAGATTTTGAGACATTTTTCTTACAGAAGTCTCAGATTCTAAGACATTTTTCTTATAGAAAAAGTCTCAGATTCTGAGACATTTTTCATATAGAAAAGTTTTATAGAAACAGTCTCAGATTCTGCGATATTTATCTTATGGAAAAAGTCTCAGATTCGGTGGCAATGTCAGAGACATTTTTGTTATAGAAAAATTCTCAGATTCTGAGACATTTTTCTTATACACAAATCTTAGATTCTGAGACATTGTTCTTAAAGAAAAAGTCTTAGATTCTGAGACATTTTTCTTATAGAAAAAAGTCTCAGATTCTGAGACATTTTTCTGATAGAAAAAGTCTGAGATTTTGAGATATTTTTCTTATAGAAAAGTCTTAGATTTTGAGACATTTTCTTATAGAAAAAGTCTCAGATTCTGAGACATTTTTCTTGTAGATTCTGAAACATTTTTCTTACAGAAAGTTTTTCTTACAGAAAAAGTCTCAGATTTAGATTCTGATTGTGAGACATTTTTACATTTTTCATAGTTAATTACGCGTTTCGAGGCTTTGGTGTACTTAGTTGTAGTAGAATGCAAAAAATGCAAGGATAAAAAGAAAAGAAAAACAGAAGATAAGACTAATATTAAAGTAAAACTTTTAGAAAATTAACAGAAAAGAACAATAAACTTGAAATTGTTTTAAATATACTTTCACGCAATTCGTGTAAAAAAATATATAAGCATGTCATCAGGGCCCCAAACCAAAAAATTGTATTTAACGTAGTGAAAAATAAACTGAAAATTTAAAAAGAAGGAGTTGAGTTGTTGAGTTGTGGTTGGGTTGCATAAGCCTAAAATAAGGACATTTTTAGGCAAGTCCATGGCGCTCAGACTTAATATAGTCAATTGTACCTTACCCCGAGAAAATAAATTAGCAAGAGAAAAGGTTTAGAGGAAAGGAAATAAAAATAAGAAAAAAAAAGTGCTTCTTCAGAATTTCTCAGTTGCTTTCACAAACTTGAGAAAATCAGACAAGGGAAGTCCATGCACCCTGTCCTATGACAGAATATCAGAACCCAAAATCCGCAGCCTTGCCCTTGAGAACACTGGACAACAACAGACGTAATGTTCAGTTGTGTCCTCATCCTCAAGACAGGCTGCACATAATGGGTCTGATAAGACACCTCTCATATGACGAGCATAGGCATTGTGCCCGGTAATTAAGCCAGTAAGTCTGCGACAGCCTATTCTACTGAGACTGGGTAGTTAGTTAGCCACTTTCTTGTCCGGCCTAATCACAAAACGTTTGGTATTCTTGCATGCCAACTAATTTGAACATCTTTCCATGAAAATTGTTTTCATATGAGAGTTGATCCAATGCATCAGGTATGTCAAGCCTATACAAATCTGGGATTCCGGATTGTGAGGAATTGTATCGGAGCCAAGATTTGCCAAAGAATCGGCAATCTCGTTTCCCCGTTTTTCCCCTATGACCCGGAACCCACAAAAGACTGACGCTATTCCCACATAAGATCTCATTGAGTCTGCGGTTACATTCCTAAACAATTTTAGATGAATTGACTGGAGATTCAAGTGCAATGAGCACTACTCCTTCAAGAAAAGGAGTAGTTTCCCTCGGAATTGTTACCCGGGGATTTATAAGGCCGCTTATTTCAAAATAAAAATTAGAAAAGAAGAAAAGAAGTAGATGAAGTGATGAATGACAAGGTAAAATAAGATGTTACGTTATACATATTGAATACCGGATAATAAAACGATCTGAACACATTTTTTTTTCTTTAATTCTCCCCTGCGTTATCTCTATTTTATTTAATTTTAATCGTTTAAGTCCTTAACAAAAAGTGTTTAAAATGCTTAAAACAATAAAATTAAAATAACAGCATGAAGCCCGAAATAATATTCGTTCCGCTGAACAATTTTCTCGAAAGCTTCCGAATATTGAAAACAAAATTAAATTAAGAAAACAAAAATTTGAATGAACTACAATTTTGAGTGAAAAACAAAAATATATAAAGTTAAAATAAATTTAAGTAAATAAGAAATAGTATTCCATGTAGTTTCCTAATCTATGCCATTTTTGTTCCCCGTTCTATTTCATATCGTTCCTTGCAGGTTTCATTACTTTCCGTAAAATAAATAAAATAATTCGAGAATCTTTAACTTCCATTCACTTGGAAGAGATTCTCTTCAAGAGAAGGACGATCCTACATGTCAAATTTTGTGATTCAGGGCGAAGGATCCTACATTTCGATTAAAATTTTTAGGATATTTAAGGAATTATAAAAATTACCAAAGCTTAGTAAGCCCTTTTTAACCACTAAGAATTAGACTTTCCAAAAATTTCAAGTCTCTACCTTTAGTGGTTTAGCATGTGCAATGATGAATGAGTATGTAAGTTAGTCACCCAAATCGTTTGTACCAGAGTCACACAACTTGCTAATAATTAGAAAAAAATTTAAAACTAGTGAACATTTTAAATCTATTTTGTTGCATCTTACGCAACTTGCCGATCTTTAGTTAAAATATCCACTTACAATAGGTTGGCCCCATGTTGGGCGCCATTTTTGTCTTGACCGAAAATGGCGCTAGAACTGCTTTTTTCCCAATTTCATATAAAATTAATGCATTTTTAATAATTGGGAAATTAGAGTTGACCTTAAACTTGTATTTTTGGCTTTCATATCCGATTTAGATATTTTTTTTCAAATCTACGTGAAGCGTAACTTAGGTAATCGAAACGGTTAAGTCGCTTTTCAGTCGAAAAATAAATTTATTTATAATTTAATTTATAATAAAAAGGCTCATTATTAGCATTTTTTGAAAAATATATCATCATCTAAAGAAAAATGTTTCAGAGTTTGGAAATATTTATGTGAAATATGTCTTCAGACCTGAGAGCTAACACATTTTATAGAATACCAAAATTATTCTACACACCAATTGCGGATGTCGTTTGTAAAAGACCAATTGAAATTTAAAGTTTCAGTTTGAAATTTCCTGATTCCATTTAAAATTCCAAAACTACTTCGTCCGCTAAAAATGAAAAAAAAAAAAAAAATCGTTGAACACGAAGTTGATAATATACGTTTGAAACTAGAGACTAACAAGGGAAGTCTCCCTGGTGTCACCCTCCGATCTTTATGAAATTTTAGGGGGGGGGGGGGGTCGATTTGTATGGGGGGAAATTGACCTTTTTAGTTTTTTACGATTTACGCCTATTTAAATAAAATTAATATAGTCATATTTGGTATCACATTAAAGGTACACTCAAAAAAAAAAAACTGTAATGTTAGCAAAAAAAGCTTGTAAACCTACAAGAAAATTTGCTGATTTTGAACCCACAATTTTTTTGCTAAAGTTAGCAAAAATGTTTTGCCAATAATTAGTTAACTAATTTTTTTTTTTTTGACTTAGTTCATACACATTTGAGGACCCCATTGGGTTCGGACCCGATAGGTCCAGACCCCGATGGGCCTAGACCTAGTTGGGTTCCTTAAAAATCGTCATAGTTTTTGATCCAAAATTTGTGTCCGTTTCGCTCTACCTTGCTTAGTTTTTGAGATACGTGATTATAGGGGACCACTGGGGTCTTGAGAATTAGAAAACTCGATAACTTCAAAAATATTACTCGGAGAGCTTTTGACTATTTTGCGGTCTTGTTCTACGTATTGAGAGCTACAAAAATGCTTTTGGACTTTTTGTTGTGTCGGCAATATTTACCGAGATATGAGCATTTTAAAATTTTCGGGAATGCTAACTTTTTTGGATCCAAAGTTAGGTCCCATTAGGGTCCACACATGTGAAGAGGACCCGCGAAAGTATGGAGATTCTAAGAACCAAAAATGCCCTCCATTTTGCTCTATCTGGCTTAGTTTCCGAGATAGCACCATTTTAAGTTTTCTGAAAATAAAAAAAAATTTACCATTTATTTTTGCTAATGTTAGCAAAAAATCTTGTAAAAATGTTGTCAACTCAATTTCAAATTTAGCAAAAGAAATTAGTTCAAAGTTTGTTTAAAATTGCTAATGTGCTAAATAAAGTTTACAAGAATTTTTTGCTAACATGCTAATCCTAACTAAAAATTTGCTAAAAGTTAGCTAACTAGCATTAGCAAAAAGAAATTAGTAAATCTACTAACGTATTTTTTTGAGTGTAAGAAAAATACCTATCTCGTGGTGCTAACAACGGGCCAAAGAAGTTACAATTTTTCGACTTATTAACAAAAATGTCCTAAAATTTTGGTATTTTACTCAATAAGACGAAAAGTTGTGCATGTTTGGACACGTTTTTAATTCACATATATAGGTTTTCCAAAGACCTTTCATTTGGTATGTAACATGACCAGGTTTCTTTGCATAATATCGGAGATAGATGAAAAAACTGAAAAATGGCATTGTCTTCCCCCCTCCTTTTTAACTCCTAAATATTAATTTGGGCCGCTATAAAAAAATACGTGTCCCTTTATTTTTTCTGCTCTACAAAATAAAACCATTTCTATAAAGATCCGAGGGTGACACTAGGTAGACTTCCCTTGTAAGTGATAGTTGGCGAGATTTTTCTCCTTTGGTGGCGCTGATTGCTAAGGCGTCGACAATAATCCACAGCCGGTAGGACTTGGGTTCGAATCCCGTCAGGCTAGCAATATATTTTTTTACGTTTTTTTTTTATTTTTTTTTAATACATTTATTCAATTTTTTTTTATGACATTTTTTTTTATGAATGACATTCATTAGTTTTATGAATTTTTTTCTGTAAATTTAACAAAATCTATGAATAAAATTCTATGAAATATTTCACAATACTAATGAATATTCATTCAGCCAATGAATTGTTTCATAGATGCTGTGTATTTGGTTTTATGAAATTTGTTCATATATATTATGAACGATAATTCTTTCAGTACATAAATAAAATGAAATAAAATTGACTTACAAAAGTAACTAAAAGTTTAAAAACAAATAAACTTAAAATTTCTGATTATCCTTGCATCCTTGTCTAAGAAAAAAAAACTAACCTTTAACTCCTTCTAACTTTTTCCTAATTTTTATACTAATTTTAAGAAAACTTTTTATCTCGTGAATGAAAAAAAATGAACAAATTTCATACTCAATTAATTAAAAAAAGAGCATAAATGTGATTGTGTGTGTGTGTGAGATAGGTAAAGAGTAAATGTATGTTTAGGTGTAGAGTGTGTACGAGAAAAGATAGTTAGAGAGAGAGTGAGATCAAAGTAAGAGTAGTTTTTCTTATTTTTGCGTAAAGTGTTCTCTTTAAGTTAGTAAGTTTTATTTATTGTATTGTATTTTTTTAACTTGGACTCACCGAGGGACGCAAGCGCACACAGTGCTTTCCTGCAAAAGCTGAAAATCGACCCCATTTGTCTACAGGTGAATTACTCACATGTGTTGCTTCCGTATTTGAAGTATCCTGAGTACGGTATATGCCAATAGGAATTTCACAGGTGGTGGAACATAATTTTTGATATAAACGACCATAAGTGCGTATCCACATATCTTCTTTAGTAATGCGCATCTAAAGAGGGAGAGAGAAAGAGAAAGTGGCGAACGAAATAAAATATTTCACATAAACTTTTGATTTATTTACAACTCACCGATGTTAAAAATCCACTGCCCGGTGCCTGATCTATACCTAATAATAGTCTTACAAAGGTGATAACATAATCTTTGACAAATGCTTGATATAGTAAGGTATCCAACATTGAGGCACTAAATACGGCACCGGCAGCAAATGGTAAACGAAACATGTATGATATATGAGAGCCACGTTCTTTCTCCCGCTATAAGTGAAATCGAGCAAAAAAAGAGAAATAGCACCAAAGAGTTGATTAAAAGCAGAAGAGAGAGAAGTTTATGAAAATGTTTCTTTCACTTACCTTTTCCATTTTACTTAAATGTAAAGCGTATTTATCATGAGCTCTAAATTGCATAAAACGCATATTGGAACTCTGTGACAATTCTGTAATACTCTTAATGCTAGGAAAAAATCTGAGCAAAGGAATTGAAAAAACAAAAAAAAAAAAAAAATGGGAGAAAGAAATAAAATAACAGGATAATGAAGATTAATTGAAAATCGGGTAAATAATGACATGGACCGTTTTTCAGTGGTGGATTAAACTGTGTTTAAGTGAAGATAAATTAAACGTCAAAAACTTTCAGTTTGATTTTAAAAGGCAGTAAAACAAAAGTGTCAAAGTTTTTAAAAGCTACCATACTTTAGAAACTAAATATGACATTATTGAACATATCCTGAATGGAAATGTGATATTTAAAGGCAACATTATAAACGTTTATTATTAGATTAAACCCAACAGTTAAAAAAGATTAAACTTTAGTTAAAAAATATAAAAATGCAGAAAGATTTTTACATATTTCTACCTAAGCTTTCACTCACATAACAAATGCAGTTGCTGCAATTTCCAACCTCATTTCTGTGCTTTTTGTAAAATATTATTTTAATTGTCCCAACAACATAGTGGTTGTCATAACTACGTTGTGGTTGTAAAAACCTTAACTCCATTCTCATAACCTTAATTTGATAGTGGCCACAACAATTTAATTGCTCCAATCTAATGACCAATCTCATAAATGAGGTCGGATTATTTGCGGTTGTGACAACTACATTTGTTAACTGAGTGTTTCCTAATAAAACAGATGAGTTAAACTTTAATTAAACGTTAGCTAACAATACAATATTTTAAACTTTTTCCATGTTTATCCATCACTGAAAAATTGACTCGTATCGTTTAATCGTCCTACTTGAACATAGTTTGAACGGCCACTATTGTATTACAATCTGACAGAGAATCTTCTTCGGCTGAATTTGAGAGTTCTTTATTTACAACCACCACACTTTCAGCCAACGTTATGCCAGCTCTTAATAAATCATCAAGGCAATCTATTGAACCCAACATCCAATAAACCTAAAAAAAATAAATAAATTTTGGAAATTAATTAGAGATTTATTTTAATTGTTTTTTTTTTTTTTTTTTTGTAAGATCTTCTTCGGCTGAATTTGAAGTCCATCAGTAGGTCCATTTTTGTCAGTGGAAACTAGAGGTGGGGTCGTGAGTGACTTTTGACTCATACTAACGCTCTCAACAGAAATTTTTCAATCACGCACACTCACTCACGAGCATATTTTTTCTGCTCATGAATAAATTTAAACAAACTCACACTCAATTGCACTCACACAAGCTTCACTCAGCCTCACATTGACCCAAACTCACGAAACAGTTATTTATAAAAATAAAAACTAAAGTTTCAAAAACCTAACAAAATTCTTAGCGAAATTCTAAGTTTAGCCAAATTTTACAAAACTTTTTTTGAGACAAAATTTAAAGTTAAGCCAAATTTTAAAATTTTGTATATTCTCCACTTATTATTAGTGATAGAGGGTATATGAGGCATTCCACACCAAATGTCCAGCGGAAAAAAATACGTGTCGCACGAATTTTTGAATAGGTTGTATGGATAGCTCTATATGGAACTAAGAAAATTGCGTTTTTGGTTTTTCAATTTTTCAAAAACTGGATTCAGGAAGCGTGGTCAAATATTGGAAAAATGGTAAAATTTGTGTCGAGTTGCCTTGATTAAATATTTATCACATTAAAACGGAATGCACCACAATCTCAAAAATTTACATTCTTATATAGTTTTGTATGGGCTATCGATTAAAATTTTTTTTTTTTGGAAAATTTTCAGAACCCGTTCTGAAATTTTCCATTTTTTAAAAAAGTCAATTTATCAAAAATCCGGCCACTTTTTTTTTTTTTTTTTTAAATTTTTTTTTTTTAAGTTTAGATGTTTGTCCATCCACACAAAAAAAAATTCAGAAACACGTTCGTCGTTTTTTTCGAGAAAATCGCATTTGAATATTGAATTTCACGACAATTTTGGAATTTCCTTGTATTTTCTTGTTAAAACATGGCGTATGAGTAACAAATTTTTGCGAAACCAACGAGTTGATCCCATTTTAATTGTTTTTTCATGTGTGGTATAATATAGAGATGGGCGTGAAAGCGATTTGACCCACGCAAGAAATATTAAAGTCACTGACGACTCCCTAATATTTTTAGTTTACTTGTGCAATCACGTGAGTCAATTTACTGTTACTCACGCTCACGCAATTTTTGATTACGCTCACGGTTGCTCACTCACGTTGATGATGATTTTACAAAATTAATAAAAACAACAAATTTTCTATGAAAACAAAGCACTGAAAACGGAAACTCAAAAAAACAGTAAAACTCCAAAAAAAATTAGTTAAAAATCACAAAAACTTACTTAAGAAAAATTTTAAGCATTCACTCATCTCGCTTAAATGCGTAAATGCGTAAAATGCGTAAATGCTTAAATGCGTAAAATGCTTAAATGCGTAAAACTGATTAGATGCGTTTATAAGAGTTTGTTTTAGATATGTATCAATGTCCTTCTGACCGTTTATATCGAAAACAAATTCAATTGTTAAAAAAAATTGTTTTAAGATTTCATAAAGATTTCAATTTCAATTAAAAAAAATACAGAATTACTCGCTTAAATGCCTAAAACTGGTAAGAGTAGTTTCATACAAATTTTACTGAAATATCAACACTAAAATGAGTTCAAAATCTTAAGATCACTTGATGTGCGTTTATAAGAGTTTTTTTATGTAAATGCATCAATATCCTTCTGATTTATTTAATATTTTGGATAAGCGCATTTAAGCGGGAGCAATAAATCGGACACTACATTATAGGTACATATCCTTTAACGTTCAACATTTGAAAAAATTGACTCGCGAGTCACGTACTAAGCTATTCACGATATTAAAGAGGTAGCGTGAGTAGAACATTTCGTGAGTGATTAGGATTTTTCTTGCGAGATGAGTGAATGCTTAAAATTTTTCTTAAGTAAGTTTTTGTGATTTTTAACTATTTTTTTTGGAATTTTACTGTTTTTTGAGTTTTCGTTTTCAGTGATTTTTTCATAGAAAATTTGTTGTTTTTGTTATTTTTGTAAAATCATCATCAGCGTGAGTGAACAACCGTGAGCGTGTGCAAAAACTGCGTGAGTAACAGTAAATTGACTCACGTGATTGCACAAGTAAACTAAAAATAATAACGAGTCGTCAGTGACTTTAATATTTCTTGCGTGGGTCAAATCGCATCGATAGCCCATATAAAACTATATAAGAATGTAAATTTTTGAGATTGTGGTGCATTCCGTTTTAATGTGATAAATATTTAATCAAAGCAACTCGACACAAATTTGACCATTTTTCCAATATTTGACCACGCCTCCTCCGCCCAGTTTTTGAAAATTTGAAAAACCAAAAACGCAATTTTCTTAGTTCCATATAGGGCTATCCAAACAACTTATTCAGAAATTTACGGGACACATGTTTTTCTGTAGCGGGACATTTGGTGTGGAATGCCTCATATATAGGTTTGTCATTCCATTTGTAACTCATCGAAATATCGGTCTGGGGCCCCATAAAGTATATACATTATTGATTAGTGATCGATTTTATGTTAAAACATTCTAGCGATCTCCGTATGTCTGCGCGTCTGTCTGTGGAAATGGCGACCACGGGCAAAATATTACACAAGGATGACTGAAACTTAACATATTTACTTGTTGTTGCCCTGAGAAGTTTGGTATTGCATTTGTGCGATATCGGTTTAGCAGTTCAAAAGTAATGCACAAAAATGTAAGGACACCTCAAAAATTTTGGGTACATTCAACATAACCTAAAAATACAAAATGCTGTAAATCGGCTGCTTGTTGACATATGTGAACTGAATTAAACGCCGATTGGAATTTAAAAAATTACAAACATATTATTTACAAAAAAAAAAAGAAAAAAATCGCGAGTTTTTTTACCCAAAATTGTTTTTTTCTCAAAAGTAATTTCTTTTTTTAAATTAAGTTTTTGCAATAATCTTTTTTACATTGTGGAGGGTATCAATACATTTGGCAAGGCCAAATTTAACGGTTTTACTTGTTTTTGTTTTAATTTGGGACGAATAGAAATATGAAAACTCACGAAAAAACAAAAAAAAAGCACATTCACTCACGTAAAAATCTTACTAACACACTCTCAATCCAATATTTTTTTTTCCACTCGCACTCACTCACAATCATGTAAGAAAAATTCAGTTTAACTCACTCTCACGGGTGATCGCGCGATAATCATGAAAATCACGCACTAATCTGCTCATGTGCCCATTTTTAGTGGAAATCACGATGAACTCCAAACCTTAAGAGCTAGACCGCATATCCCCTCAGCTCCACCTTCCATAATTATGTTAACATAAAGCAACAAGCACACACAAAACAACAACAACAAACAAAAATTTGTTACTGTTTGTGTTGTTGCTTTATGTTTACATAATTATGGAAGGTGGAGCTGAGGGGTATAATGTCACTAACATTAACATTAACATTAACATTAACATTAACATTAACATTAACATTAACATTAACATTAACATTAACATTAACATTAACATTAACATTAACATTAACATTAACATTAACATTAACATTAACATTAACATTAACATTAACATTAACATTAACATTAACATTAACATTAACATTAACATTAACATTAACATTAACATTAACATTAACATTAACATTAACATTAACATTAACATTAACATTAACATTAACATTAACATTAACATTAACATTAACATTAACATTAACATTAACATTAACATTAACATTAACATTAACATTAACATTAACATTAACATTAACATTAACATTAACATTAACATTAACATTAACATTAACATTAACATTAACATTAACATTAACATTAACATTAACATTAACATTAACATTAACATTAACATTAACATTAACATTAACATTAACATTAACATTAACATTAACATTAACATTAACATTAACATTAACATTAACATTAACATTAACATTAACATTAACATTAACATTAACATTAACATTAACATTAACATTAACATTAACATTAACATTAACATTAACATTAACATTAACATTAACATTAACATTAACATTAACATTAACATTAACATTAACATTAACATTAACATTAACATTAACATTAACATTAACATTAACATTAACATTAACATTAACATTAACTTCAAATTCTGATTAATTTTTATTAATAAATAAAAATTGTTTTATTCGACCTTTAAAATATTTTATTTTGAGGATGTTTATTCTGGCTCGAGGTCATTATTCTCTTTACTAATTAAAACCATGATATTCTCATAGCATAATATTCAAGAAAATTATTTCTTGCAAACGAGTCTAATGAAATATCTTTTGTGCACAAACTAAAATATTAATACATATTCGACTCTATCCACAATGGGAATTAGAAAGACGAAGAAATTGTACTATACTAGTAAGGCAACGATTGTCAATAACCAACAAAAATATTTAAAACAATTTTACATATGGTAGTCCATTGGACTACAACAATATAGTATGTTATTTGTTGTTGTGAGTGTAATAATACCAAATTAGGGTTATTCATCACTATGGCGTGCCAACCATTATGTTCAAATTCTGATTAATTTTTATTAAAAAAAAAAAATTGTTTTATTCGACCTATAAAATTTTATATCTTGAGGATGTTTATTCTGGCTCGAGGTCACAATTTCTTCGTCTTTCTAATTCCCATTGTGGATAGAGTCGAATATGTATTAATATTTTAGTTTGTGCACAAACGATTTGTCATTAGACTCGTTTGCTACTTTGTAGTAAATCGTTTCTATTTTTGCTAAATAATCTTGACAATAGAATCTGACAAATTCCGAAACACGTGTCGATTAAGTCTTGCAAAAATGACCAACATAAATAAATTTAAAACAAAAAAAAATAATTTTTTTTTTGAAAATTATTCCATGAGAATATCATGGTTTTAATTAGTAAAGAGAATAATGACCTCGACCCAGAATAAACATCCTCAAAATATAACATTAACATTATCAATTTTTAAAAAAAGGACACACTGTGAATTTTAACAACTTCTTTATTTAATTACTTAATTTAATTCGAAAATCCGTGTTAATTTTTTTTTCGCTCCCCAAAAACATATTTTACTCTTCCTGCAATTTTAATATTTATACTTACCAATGGAAAATATGATAATGCATCCAAAAATGCCACATCCGGTCTACGTTCCAATAATAAAATGATGGGATTCAATGAGGTTTTTGAGCGGAAATGGGCACGCAATGGTATGATAAAATTATAAATGCCATTCGAGGCATAATCGGCAGCTAAAATGATTGTTTTATTTTGCCATTGATATTCTTTGGCATTCCGGTAGCTACAATGTTCACAGACCTGGAAGGAAGGAACAAATGAAAATGAAATGAATATATACACAAAAACCAGAAACAATATTAAAGATGTAATAAAATTTAAATAAATGCGTATTATCTTTTTTGCAGTCCCTACACTCAAAAAATCATTCTTTAGAAATTTATTATGCTGAAATTGCTAAAAATTTGCAAAAAAAGCTGAAATTATTTAAGCAAATTTCAAACTTTTTTTGCCAAAGTTACATTTGTAAATGGTTTTATGCTCTGTAACACAAATATGTATTTAAACTAAATAAATTTTCAGCTCTCCTGAGAATTCCCAGGATCGCCAAAAAATTCCCTATTCCCAAAAATCACAAAAAAAAAAAGGAAAACTACAAAACCCTATAGAAATGAACAAATGTTTTTACTCTTACCTGTGCCAATTGCAAACAACACAATGGTTTTTTCTCCTTGAGTAAATAACAGAGCGTGGGACTAACACCAATAAACGGTGACACTGGCGGAAATCCTTTAACGATGCTATAATAATAACAAAAGAAAAACAAAAACAAGAAAACAAAATCGTATTATAACATAAAGATATTTTTTTTATTTGTTCATTTGAGATTTATTTTCTTGGGATTTTATTTTATTTTGTATAAGAAAAATGGAAAACTAAATAATGTTGTATATAATAATATTTTATGTTATTGGATATTTTCTTAATATTTGAATTTAAAGGTTAACTTTAGTAACGTTTGAAAAATATTTATATATAAAAATAGCAGAAAGTAAACTTAAACAAAAGCTAAAGGTATTTTGTTGTTTTGAGGCAATATTAAAGAAAATTTAAACAAAAATTTAAATAAATTTAAATAATAAAATCTACTTTAAGATATTGATGAATTGAAGCCAGTGTTTTTTAATTGATTTTGGATTTGGTTCTAATATAGGAAACAGGGGTTTTCGGGTCCTGATAATATAATTAAAATAATTTTCTTGAAAATTATGCTATGAGAATATCATGGTTTTAATTAGTAAAGAAAATGATGACCTCGAGCCAGAATAAACATTCTCAAAATAAATTAAAATTAATTGAAGGGCCATTCCAAAAAATTTAGCTTATCATATTAAAACGGAATTCACCACAATCTCAAAAATTTACATTCTTATATACAAATTATTTTTTTTTTTTTTTGGAAAATTTTCAGAACCCGTTCTGAAATTTTCCATTTTTTAAATAAGTCAATTTATCAAAAATCCGGCCACTTTTTTCTTTTTTAATTTTTTTTTTTTTTGGAAAATTTTCAGAACCCGTTCTGAAATTTCCCATTTTTTAAATAATTCAATTTATCAAAAATCCGGCCACTTTTTTTTTTTTAATTTTTTTTTAAAAGCTTAGATGTTTGTCCATCCACACAAAAAAATTCAGAAACACTTTCTTCTTTTTTTTCGAGAAAATCGCATTTGAATTTTAAATTTCATAACAATTTTGTAATTTTCTTGTATTTGCTTGTTGTAACGTTGCGACTGAGTAATATTAATTGCATAAATATTACTCATTCGCAACGTTAAAACAAGCAAATACAAGCAAATTTCAAAATTGTTAGGAAATTTAAAATTCAAACATTTAAACTTTAAAAAAAAAAATTAAAAAAAAAACAGTGGCCGGATTATTTAAAAAATGGAAAATTTCAGAACGGGTTCTGAAAATTTTCCAAAAAAAAAAAATTTAATCGATAGCCCATACAAAACTATATAAGAATGTAAATTTTTCAGATTGTGGTGCATTCCGTTTTAATGTGATAAATATTTAATCAAGGCAACTCGCCACAAATTTGACCATTTTTCCAATATTTGACCACGCCTCCTAAGCCCAGTTTTTGAAAAATTGAAAAACCAAAAACGCAATTTTCTAAATTCCATATAGGGCTATCCATACAACCTATTCAGAAGTTTACGGTTTTTTTTCGCTGGACATTTGGTGTGGAATGCCCCATATATCGTTTTTTTAAATTCTGAAACTTTTTTTCTATAGAATAATTCACAGATTCTGAGACACTTTTTCTAGAAAAAAAAAACAGTGATAGTGTTATATTCGGCTGTGCCGAATATTTTATACCCTCCAACATTTAAAAAATAAAAAACAAGTGAGAGCGTTTAATTCGGCTCACAATCAGCCAAATCTTTTATACCCTTTGGTTTGGGTGGTTTGGCGGGAGACATTGGGGGAACCCTTCCCCCCTTGCGATAGATTTTATAAAATGGATTTATTATGATCTTGCAATTAATTAATCCAATTAATAATTCTTAAAATACGTTTTTTATATCCACACCCACAAAAGGGGGCGGGTCAAACTTTTTTCATCCGCTGGGTCCATATCTAGGATTTTAAACTTCGTGTGACACAAAAATGTTGCATTTGCTTAACAAAAGTACAAAAAAGCCAGCAAAAAAGGTGGGTTTTCTGAGGTTGGTTTAATTCTCCAAGGGAAAACTTTTTTCCCCTTTGTCGGATTTTGCCCATTTCCGAACTTAGACAGCCTATGGCCATAAGACATATTCGTGCCAAACTTCGGAAGTCTAGCTGTTTTATTTTGGAATGTATCGTGTCCTCTACAGACGGACAAACGGACGGGCGGGCATTAGGGCGTCCCGTCAAATTTAAATTTTCGAATTTCATGTCGAATTACCTGCCACGCGATGGCCACCTAAGAGCTGATTATGGGAAAATTTATGAAAAAATTTTGCAAGGTCATCTTCAGTCGGCAACCAGCGGTCAAAGTTGGAAAAACTATGTATTTCGGCCAAAACTCATGTCAGAATTTTTTGACCAAATACGCTTCAAAAATTCGGAAATTTGGCGCACTTAATTGGAAAAAATTTAATAAATTCCAAAACCACGATTTGGGTGCACAGATGCTTATTTTTAAACATTAAAAAAAAAAATTTTATGTTAAAAAATCAGCATCTGTGGACCAAAACGCTGTTTTGGAATTTTTTTAAATATTTTTGCAATAATGTACGCAAAATGTACGCCGAATTTTTGAGCCGGATTTGGTCAAAAAATTCGGACATGAATTGTGGTCGACTGAAGATGACTTTGCGAAATTTGTTCATAAATTTTCCCACAACCAGCTCTTAGGTGGCCATCGCTTGGCAGGTAATTCGACATGAATTACAAAATGAAATTCGAAAATTTTAATTCGACGGGACGCTCTAACGGACATATTAAGAATGTCGTAGAATTGATCAATAACACTGTGCTACAGTGAAAAAATACTTCCGATGTGACATTGTATAAGTTGTTGGTTTTGTCGAGTAGATCACAAAAAAGTAGATCACAAAACTTGCCAGACACTCTCAAATTTTAGAGTTATTGTCAAAAAACTTTTTTTCGGGAGTTTGCTCACTAAACCTTGTGTAATTCAGAAAATTTTTAACCGATTTTAAATTTTTCAACTGTTTTGGATAGAAGTAGGATAGTGCTTTCCATGTGTGTGAATTGGTTTACACTTATACGAAAGATATCTATTGATTTTTTCTATAAAATCAATTTTTTTTTATTATTTTTTGAAAATTTTTCGAGTTTATCGATTTTTTTTGCTATAGTTCGTTTAACAACCTTTATATTTATGATCGTTATTTTAAAGATAATTTAATTCTAAATACGATAAGCTTTATTTTGAAAAAATCGGATAATAATTGACAGAGTTGTGATAATTTTTCTAAAAGAGGAAATTAAGATTTTGCCGGAAATCGCCATTCAGATAACCCAGGCAAAAAATATAAATTTATTATAAATGGTCATGTACAATATTTTTAAAGGTTTTTGGAGCGCTGCATCTGACTATGGCTTTAAATTGCTCTATCTCGTCAGGTTTTTGAGATATTTAACATGATTTGATATATCAAAAACTTAATAAGATAGCGCAATTTCAAGGTCGAATTCGAATTCAGGAGGTCAAAAACCTTTAAAATAATGATACGCGACCTCTCAGTATGTTCGTTTATTTTTTTATGTTTTTTGCCTGGGTTATCCACACGGCAGTTTCATACAAAATCTTTATTTTTTTTTAGAAAAATTATCTGCCAATTGTTATCCGATTTTTTTGGCATAAAGCTCATTGTATTCACAATTAAATTTTCTTTAGGAATACGTTTATAAGTATGAATGTTGTTGAACATACTATAGCAGAAAAAAATCGATAAACTCAAAAAAACTTCAAAAAATAACAAAAAATTAGATTTTGGTGAAAAAATCAATACATATCTTTCTTATATGTATAGACCATATCATACATATCTTTCTTATATGTATTTTTCTATCCAAAAACAGTTAAAAAATTTAAGATCGGTTGAAAAATGTTTAAGTTAAGTAAAAATGTTTAAAAAAAGTTTTTTGACAATAACTTTAAAATTTGAGGGTGTCTGGCAAGTTTGATGGGCATTTTTGTCATCTTTTCGACTAGACCTACAACCTTAACTACCTCATTTTTAAAGTATATTCGATTTTATGTTTTTTGTAGCACAGTGTAATTTACTAGAAGCTCTGTAAATTTACAGCTCTTTTTGTTCATATCATTTAACAAACTTTTATAGTAAAATTACCAAATTTTGCTGTTACCTAGAAATGTATGATACTTTATTAAATTACCAAAATTTTTCTGTAATTTAACAAAGTTAATATTTTGAGTATAGTTAAGCCCTTATTATTAAACTAGAGAAGATAACCTTAAAGTTAGGTAAAAACGACTGTAATTAAAATTGCAATAACAAAATGAAATATAAAACTTTAACTAATACAAGCGACGAATGATAAAGAAAGGTAGAAAATTCGTAGAATAACAGGAAAGCCAATACAACAAAACCATTATTAAAATATAGTATTAAAATCAAATAAAATCAATACTAAACATTATAAAAGGAAACACAATAAGAATGAACAAAATTCCTTAGGAAAACGGATAAAGGTTGGCACAAATAAAAAATTAGTTACACCATATCCAAAATTATGAAATTTTAAAGAACAAATGCATACAAAAAAATATTTATCATATTTGTTTTTTTGTAAAAAAACAAGTTGATCTAACAACAGGGTGATCCAACTATAGCTTACGAGTTTTTGATTTTGAGCGCTAAACTTATTTTTGTTAAAAAAAATTAAAAACTATTTTTTTTGAGAACGAAGTTGAAAGGTGTTTAATTTTTACAATATCTTGCGACACATGTTTTTTTAAATTTTAACTTGCTGAATACGAATATCAAAAAATTTCAAAATTGGTCGAGCGGTTTTTGAGATATCGCTATTTGTAATTTGCCGAAAACATCTAAAAGTTTCGGTTTTTTCCGACGTTCAAGAATTTTTTTTTAAAAAAGATTAAGACAAACTTTCATTTAAACTTAATTTGATCCAAATAAGACCATTTAAACCCATAGCAACTTTGATCAAAGTTTAGAGTTTTTGGTTAACATTTTTTAAAAAACCAAAACTTTGATCACTGGTTAGTCAGATTTGGCACAAATTAATTTTAAATGAGAGTTTGTCTCAATCTCTATGAAAGAGTGAAGAGAGAAAAGTTGAAATTTCAAATAGAGATATATTGAAAACCGTTGTACCGGTTTTAACATTTTTTGACATTCGTGTTAAGGTCATCAAAATTAATAAATATGATATATCGCAAGAGTTTTTTTTTAGTTTTTTAATTTTTTTTTTTTGAAATTACGCCACGGCATAATTTTATCCGATTGGCCTCAAATTTCTACCACAACATTTTAGACCTAGAAGAATAAAGTATTGCGCGGACACTTGGGAAATACAAACTTGCGAACTTAATTTTCCTTAAAATGGAAAAAACAAAAAAACGTATGTAACTTTGATGAGCCATATCTTCGAAAGTATCTTTCGGAACCCGCCAACACTGTTGCCAAGTTGGAGGTTTTCCCGCTAAATCTAGTACTTTTTGTTTGTATTTAGCGGGGGAAATTGGTTTTAGCGGGTACGGTGCTTAAGCAGGAAAATCTAGTGCTTTTTGTTTGGATTTAGTGGAAAAAATTTAGAGGTTTTTTTCCAATTTTTATTTTTTTTTTCAATCGAAAACGCCAAGTTTGTCGAATTTTAGCGCTTTTTTTGTAAAAATATAAAATTCTCCCGCTAAATTTTTTTCGGCGGTTTCTTTCGCGTTTTTAGAGAAAAGTCAATTTTCGTGGAAAAATTAATTTGGAGGTTTTTTTTTAGTTTTTTCTTTTTTGTCTATCAAAAATGTCAAGTTTTTCGGTTTTCAGCGCTTTATTTTCGTAATTTATTTTTGGCGGTTTCTAGCGCTTTTTTTAGTGAAATTTAGAGGTTTTTGGTTAAAAATAGTTGGCAACAGTGGTGCGGAAAAAGAATTATTTTTAAAATTGTTTTTTTTTATCATGTACGGTAAAAGGTTAGTTTTTGCGAAAAAACTAACCTTTTGCGAAAAACCTTTCGGCTCCTAATAAACATAAATACAGAGGGTGGGCAATACAGCCTTATATCTTCAGAAATACTTAAGTATTTCTCTGTCTAAGAATGGTTAGTGCTTTGGATTGTAGTAGACGCCATGAATTTTACCACAAGTTTAAGAAGTCTGTCTTCTCCAAAAACCTTATTGTGATCGAGAAGGTGAACCAATGCACTAAACAATAGGGTTCGGGTCCAGCCATAGGAGAAGCGGAAGTACTTTTAGGAAGCTTTTCCGCTTTGTCATTACCCTCAAGACCTCCATGATTAGGGAGTAATTATATTTCGCCCGGTCAGTTGTTGTAGGATATGAAAACACTCTTGTGTCAGTTTCGACTTAAACTTCCAAGAAGAAAGTTTTTCATAGCACCCGTGATAAGAGTACAAGCTAGACGAAGTATCTTGAATAGTTTTGCCGTAGCACATCTTCACGCAGAGAAGAAACATGATTGTGACAACGATAATGGAGGGCCAACATAGTATGATTAATGACTTTATCAAAACATGATTGAAGCGATCCTATTATGATCTTCGCTGATCATAGTATGATAAAAAATTGTCATTTTATAATTGTTGATGATCTTAGTATGTATGTCACAATCTATTATGTGTGATCAAATGGATCAACCATACTATGTTGCCACTCCATTATAGGTAATTTATTGTGCTTTCTGATAGTCCCGTTCACATGCGAATTCCAAGTAACGTTCGTCTCCAAGATTACTCCTAGATATTTAACCTCCTCGGACAGTTGGATAGCAGTATTCCCTACAGAAATTGTTCCTTAGTATGATTAATGACTTTATCATAATATGATTGTAGCGACCATATTGTTATCTTCGCTGATCGTAGTATGATAAAACATTGTCATTTTATAATTGTGGATGATTATAGTATGATTGTCACAATCTATTATGTATGATCAAACCATACTATGTTGCCCCTCCATTATGGGTGATTGATTGTGTATTCTGACAGTCCCGTTCAAATGAGAATTCTAAGTAAGATTACTACCAGATATTTAACCTCCAAGAGTTGGATATCAGTATTCCGTACAAAAATTGTACCTTAGTATGATTAATGACTTTATCGTAACATGATTGTAGCGATCATATTGTTATCGTTCGTATCCAAGATTACTACCAGATATTTAACCTCCAAGAGTTGGGTAAAAGTATTCCCTACAGAAACTGTACCTTAAGTCAAATTTCTTCTCCTAGTAAAAGGAAATATAATAGTTTTGGTAGGATTAATGGAAAAATCCTATTCTGAGCACCCTGTATCGTTTTAACCAATAGGGCACACTGGGCACTTGCCTAGGACCCCTACCCCATGGGGACCCCGAAAGGCCAATAAATTCATTCACATGAAAAATTGATTTAAATTTTTTATAACCATATTTCCGTTTTTTACTGTTTTTTTGAGCGTATAACAGGTTTTTTAGCAAAAAAAAAAATTGTCTTAAAAGAACACTTTTGACGATTTTCGTACAAAAAAGTCTCAGATTCTGAGCCATTATCCGTGTAGAAAATGTCTCAGGTTCTAAGACATTTTTCGTATAGAAAAAGTCTAAGGTTCTGAAACATTTTTCATTTATAAAAAGTCTCAGGTTCTGAGAAATTTTTCTTATGAAAATAGTCTCTGGTTTTGAGACATTTTTCGTATAGAATAAGTTGAACGTTATAAGTTATTTTTCTTATAGAAAACCCTCAGATTCTGAGACATTTTTCGTGTAGAAAATGTATCAGATTATGAGTAATTTTTCTTTTAAAAAATCTCTGATTCTGAGACATTTTTCGTATGGAAAACGTCTTAGATTCTGAGAAATTTTCCGTATAGAAAAAGTGTCAGATTCTGAGATATTTCTAGTATAAAAAAATCTCAAATTCTGAGAGAAATTTCATATAGAAAAAGTCTCAGATTCTGAGACATTTTTCATATGAAAAGAGTCTCAGATTCTGAGACATTTTTCGTATAGAAAGAGTCTCAGATTCTAATACATTTTTCGTATGAAAAGAGTCTCAGATTCTGAGACAGTTTTCGTATAGAAAGAGTCTCAGATTCTGAGATATTTTCGTATAGAAAAAGTCTCAGATTCTAAAACATTTTTCGTATAGAAACAGCCTCAGATTCTGGAAAATTCTCAAATTCTGAGACATTTTTTGTACAGAAAAGTCTAAGATTCTAAGTTATTTTTCGTATAGAAAAAGTCGCAGATTATGACAGAATAATATTTTTTATTTTCGTGCGACTTTTTACTTTGCAGTGGGTGCCCAAGGGCCGCGCCATACCTTGAGACGATCCTGAGTGCACCAACTGATGATAACACGAAGAGCGACGCAAATATTATTCGAGATGATTGTCAAATTCACCAGTTACTACTTATAACTACTAAATCGTATAAAGCTTAAAAGTTTTTTATAACGAAACAATTATAAAACATTGGCCGATATTTAAAAAATGTTTGGATGAGTCTGGGTCTAGACACTCGTTATCAACTAATCTCCCAATCTTGATTTTCAAAACGTCGGGCTAAAGTTCACAGAAAACGTATTGTTTTTGCATTTTTGAGAGCATATTTTGTAATATTTTTAAATAATATTCTGGAAACTGACAACTCTTTTTCGATTAATTTTTTGATGTTGATTCTTACAAATTTTAAACCGCTTGACCGTTTAATTTATGACACATTTATCATTTTCATATTTAAACTTGCATAATTATTGACATTTGTATGATTTACAGGTCATCAAACATAGAAAGCTTAAACTTAGATCACCCTTTTAAATTTTAAACTTTGGAAATGGTGTAATTTTACTAAAAAAAATAACATAATAAAACAAACTAAATGAACTAACGCAAGGAACGGACGAGCTAGCGAGCGAACAAACAAACGTATGATTTTGGTTTAAATGGTTTTGAACTGTAGAAAAATAAAACATCTTAAACTTTTTTTTTTTTTTTGAATATTTTCAACTGAATTTTGTGAATTTGTAGCAGTAGCACAGCATTCAAAGGATTATAAATATATTTGAATTTGTTTTTTTTTTCTGTTTTTTTTTTTATATTTAGCAACCATTAGAGAGCAACCAACTGAACTGAAGCATTAACACAATCGAATCAACTTTTACGTAAAATATTTGTATTTAGATGAAAAACTAAGAGCAACAACAAATAATATCCGGGAAATTTGAAACCACTTGAGTATATTAGAAATACAAGTGGAAACCTCTTAAAACATCAACTGCCTTTTATATAGGAATCTTTGTGATTAAAGGCTGATTTGAGGTAAAATGAGGTTGGGTGGTTAATGTTGTTGTCTCTTTCTGTCTTTTCATTTTACGTAAAAGTTGTCGATTACTTACCGTAAATAGTCAACAGCCCAAACGGGTCGAGCTGCTTTCGATGATATAGAACTACTTGATGTGGCAATATAGACGGCAGCAGCTGTTTGATGTTGATGTTGGTTGGTCATTGTAGTAGTAAATGTTGCTGTGGTTGCTGTTGATGTTGGCGCTATAGTGGTGGTCGATGATGAACAACAACATGATGAACAGCAAATATCACTTGGTTGTTGTTGTTGCTGCTGCTGACCATTATCATGTGTTGTTGTTGTCGTCGTCGTTGTTGTTGTGCTATTGTTTATATTACTACTAAGACGCATATGATTTATTTTACGAGCACAATCACTGTCACAACTATAACTCTTTTTCATTTTTTGATAACGTCGTCCAGTGCCACTGCCAGCCATGCCAACACCACCACCACCAACATAACCAGCACCAAATGAATATTGTGCTGCTTGTTTTTCATTGTGGTTGCTATTGCCATCGCTGTAGTTGTTGCTGTTACTACAACAGCAACGTAAATTGGAATCTTCAGATGAACTCATAATAAGTGAATAGGTACGTGATTGTGGAAAATGACCACCCAAGCAACTGAGATATTTTTTGGTAAAAAAAAAATATGTGGACGGAAAGAACATCACCATAATGTAACAAAAGGACATTTGTATTTTATTGAAGTAAAAAGTATGTATAACATGGATGGAGTTATGGTAAATGTGAAAAAGAAAATGAATACTGTTAGTGTTTAAATTAAAGCGAAGGAATTTAATCTTTTCGTAACCAATTGAAAAAGTTTGGGTCGAAATAACACCAGTCGGAAAAACATTATTTTAAACTAAATCCTTACATTTTGTTTCCGGTATCCGATTAACGACTTTAAAAACTCCAAAATACTTGGCTCCATCTGAGAAGGCGATTTCAGTGCCGCCCAGAGAAATAGGATCGAACGCAGGAATTTTATTTTTCGTTGTAAACAAGACAACTTCCACACCACAGTTATTTGTCCATTCAAACAGATCTTTCAGAGAACTCTGAAATATGTCCTTTAATGTTGACAAGTGCTTTTTCTTGACCGGTATCCCGACATCGTCCGCATATGCGACAACATGACAACCACCAGTCCTAACAGCAGTTGGATGGAGTCCATCATGTAGGTACAATGAACCCCCAAATTACACAAAACCCCCAATTTTCCCTACTGAACAGACAACACCGGCATGCCTGTTTAGAATACTAACTCTCCTAGCCGGTGACATCGAACAGAACCCTGGTCCAATGACCAACATGTGTAACAGGTGTGGAAGGTCTTTTACTGGCTAGGCCAATCCCATCAGATGTGCTTCATTTTCGCTGCTCGGGACTGAGGAATGCTGATCTCGACCGACTCTACCGACAAACAGCCAACCATAAGGGCCAACCCGTTGGAACCTCCACCAGGTCATGACTTCAAGATATTACAGTGGAATTGCAATGGGCTAAGCAGGAAGATTAAGGAGGTTACGGACTTTAAGGACAAGAGACGCATACCGAGACGCAGCCCTCCAAGAAACTAAGCCGACGAGCAGGAATCCAATCTCCTGCTCGTCGTGCTATAGTATCATATGGCAGGACCGCGAAAGGGCAAGGGAGGAAGCCTTTCTTTTCTTGTCCATGACTCTGTTAACTCTCGTCCGCTGTCCATCACATCGAACGACGAGCACTTGGAACTCCAGGGGATCGCCGTTCGATCTGGAGATAATGAGATTGAGATTGGTAATGTCTACATCCCTCCAACAGCGGTTTGCCCTTTAGGATATCGCCCTTGAATTGAAGTCGTAATGGAGGGCGATAACAGAATCATACTCGGTGACCAGAACGCTCACCATGATAGCTGGCATTCTGAGTCTGAAAATGATGCGATAGGTAACATCTTCGCCGAAAAAATTGACAACACAAAAATACTGTGTTGTCAATGAGAGGCACCCTACTCGCATCACTGCCAACTGTCGCAGCCAACCACCACCCTCAACTCTGACCACATCCCGATCGCCGTCATGATTGCAAAAAGTCCGGACTTCATTTCTGCTGAAGAATGGACTTTAGTGAACTTTCGGAAATCGGATTGGGTCAGATTTCAGGAGATGACGGAACTGCAATTCGGTCATTTGACTTCTCCCTCAACAACATCGGGGGGATAACGGAACATAAGAAAGATCTTGCTTGATGCTAAAACCCGCTGCATCACGGCTGGACGTATCGCAAAGATGCGTCCAAATTTCACGCCGGAGGCATGTCGCCTAGCAGATAGATGAGATGCCACACAGAGGGGATATGAAGCGAATCTTCGTTCAAGGCAACTGAGCGCTGAGATAAATGCTCTAGTCTCGGCTCACTGCAAAGATCTGTAGTTATGGCACCTTGAAGAGTCTCTGGTCGACGATAAAGTACCTTTCGAATTCCCGCAGAAGCGGAAGAATCACTTTCAATTATGAGAGTAGCACGCCGCTTGACTCCCAAAGGTGCTGTACCTTTAACCGACAGTTTGTAGAGCATCCAGCCAGACCCAACAGGGACCACAGAGGAATTCAAATGAAGATCAGATCTCTACCTCATGCAGAAGATTTAGAGATCCCTCCGGCGGATGTCACTAAAGCTATCAGGGAAGCGATAGCCTCCACGGCAATATTTCCCGATGATCTTGGGATGATTATGATAAAATACGTGGGGTAGAAATGGTTGACATACATGGCAGAAACATTTAGCCTGTGTGTCAACTCCCTGGAGATTCCAGATATGTGCAAGCTCGGGAAGATTATTCCCGTTCCCAAACCCGGGAGACCCATTAACTGTGGGAGCTTCTACAGACCGATAACACTACTGTCCACAGTGGTTAAGATTCTGAAATCTGTTCTTCTTCCTTCGCTTAGAGAGAATCTCCCCAGGGCAGACAATCAACATGTACGGCTTTCGTTCTGGTCACAGCACAACGACTGCGCTGTGAGAGATGACGATTGCCATAGCCGGAAGCCTTAACAGTAAGCGCCCACACGAGAGGACAATTGTGGTCGTTTGACCCCTCGTTCCCAAACACCCACAAAAGATGGTTGGCGAACTGCATGGCTGAGAGGCAGTCATATGTAGAGTTTAGAGGTTTCAGGTCGGGATTATGGAGAAATAAACAAGGTGCTCCTTTCCCCAATACTGTTAAATACCTACATCGCCAAAATCCCGATTACACCTCTAGGACTGAAACTGATATCATATGCCGATGACTATACAATTTTGTTCACAGGCGGTGATATCGAAGCTCTGGAGGAACAGCTTAACGACCATCTGCCAATACTGTGTGACTTTTTGGCAGACAGGAACCTCCAACTCTCAACACTCAAGTCGACGGCCACACTCTTCACAACTTGGACAAAAGAAGTTACCAGGAAACTCAATATCCACATAAGTAGACAGAAAGTTTCCACGGTAAAAATCCCCAAGATCCTTGGGGTTTACTTTGATTGCCTCTTTATGTTCGCGAGACATGCTAAAGAGTGAAATAAGAACAACACAAATTTGTTAAAGAATATTTAAAGATACTCTTTAACAAGTATTTACAATATCAGTTATAACGCGATACCACAATAGACATGATGTTTTCAAAGTTAATAATTTTGATACTAAGCATTTTTCTAATGGTAAGTCATTAATTTGTAATTTGATTGAAAGGGAGGAACCCATTCTGAAAGCGCTAGGTCGTCTCCTTCTATCGACTATGCCTTCCCGGTATGGTCGCCGTCCGTAAGCGGCACACAATGGAGAAAACTCCAAACGGCACAAAAAACACGGCCCTTGGGGGGTAACAGGATGTCATTCTAAGGAATCCGAAGACGTTCGTCATACAGACAATTGCGTGTTTATCTTATTTTATAAATTTAGTATGGTCACATTTTTTTTAATTCCCGGTCATTAATAGATTAAATTCCTTCACATTTTCCATTTAACACAAACTGATGTATTGTGTCAAAAAAAAACACGTACGAAGTACGAACATAACAATATGATTTTAAATGGAAAACCAACGATTTCTGGGAAACAAAAAAAAATTGGGGGAAATGGAGGAAATAGTAGTTCAAACATAATTTCTTTTCGTAAATGTAATTGTTGTGTATAAAATATTACAATGCAAGTGTACGATGCCGATGCAGTATTTTTATGCAGTATGTGTAACAGAATGTTTGCTTTTCATTCATTACGTTTGTTTTTCTACAGAACTTTTTTTGTTTATTCTACAGAGCTTTTATAGTTAAAACGCGCTTTAAATGAAAAATAAAAACAAGATTCTGACATTTGGAAAAAGCTACTAGCTTATATAGGGTTTATCCGATGAAAACGTTACAAAAAAAAAATAGAAATTAAAATAAAAATTATATAAACAGACTTTTTATATCATTAGAAAGCTAAGGTTTTAAAAAGGTGCTAAAAATTTAAGGAAGACGGAAGGATTCTCATAACTTTATATAAAATTATATATTTTTTTAAGGGGAGATTAATTGTATTGACTGAATGAATTGAAATAGCAGAACTTACGCAATTTTTTCCGAAGGTGATCGCCAGGGTACATCATCTTCTATTTCATCATCACTTTCATCACCCTCATCGCCATCATCATTACCAGTTATGCTAAATGAGGAGGAGGTAAACATATCAGGCACGGGTAATATGGAAGGTCTGCGGCTGCCTATAGGTTTAAATAATAAAAATTGGTGGATTTATACAATTTTTGTAAAGAGGTTTTTCTTGTTGCTCTAATTGTGTTTAACAGCATTAAACATCCGAAGTTAAAATGGATTAGATCTGGTCTGATGTGATCATACATGATCGGCTTATATCTAATTATATTTGATTGTAACTGATCAGATGTTAAATTTAGTCCTCATTTTCGAGGCATGATCATATCTAATCAATAACAGATCTTGAAAATGGTGCCCGAATGCGGGTTTTGACAGATCTGATAAGATAAAATTATATTTAATTAGATATGGACAGATAACACCAGATATGAGCATATCACACCAGATCTTATTCATTTTTAATACGGTATATATTTTTTTTAAATATTTAAAACTTTTCCACTCACCTCTTCTTCCCAAAACATCCGGACTTAACAGATTTGGATTTCCTGATTGTGGTAATTCTAAATGATTTCCCGTTGCTAAATTTGATCCCAAACCTAAACCCCCACCACCGCCTCCTCCTCCGCCCCCTGTTCCTATACCCAATGTATTTCCTATACTACCATGTGTATTACTACCACCACCACCTCCTCCTCCTCCACCGAAATTCATAGGTATCGTTGTAGTGGTAGTGACAGTGGTTGTAGTCGTTGATGCGGGCATTTGCGTTGCATTTGTCGATGTTACAGCGGTATCTTTTAGATTCGGTTTTGAATCAGCAATTATCACAGATGTAGGATTATCTGATGCTAAAGAAAAAAATATAGAAATTACAAAATATTTATTTTAGATTTAAATTTAATTATAATTACATTTATTAAACTACATTGATTTTATATGAAAAAAAATTTATAACGATTAAAAAAACGTGCATTAGTTTAATCAGTTTTTGTTATGCTTAATTTGAGTTAACATGATAGTAATCATTTTTTATTTTTTGTTTTTAATCAATAAAAATAATGATGTTATATTTTTCAGTACTTGTTCTTCTATTAATTTAAACTACTTTTAAGTAAATTTTAGGCTTAAGAGAGTTGGCAACACTGGAATTTTTTAAAATACATATTGGAGGCTATTTGCAGTTAAATCAGAAAGCGAAATGCAGCTTTTATAAAAAAACAAGTGAAAGTGGTAAATTCGACCGTGCCGAATCGTTTATATCCTTCAAAATTTAAAATTTTTTTATAGAAAATTCTCTAGTTATCGATAAAAAAAAAATTTAATCGAAAATTCTATAACTATCGATAGAAATATATTTCTATGGAAATTCTATAGTTATCGATAACAAAAAATTTGCTATAGAAAATTCTATAGTTATCGATAACAAAAAAAATTTCTACAGAAAATTCTATAGTTGTCGATAACAAACAACTTTCTATAGAAAATTCTATAGTTATCGATAACCAAACTTTTTCTATAAAAAATTCTATAGTTATCGATAACACAAAATTTGTTATACAAAATTCTATAGTTATCGTTAACAAAAAATTTTCTATAGAAAATTCTACAGTTATCGATAGCAAAAAATTTTCTATGGAAAATTCTATAGTTATCGATAACAAACAATTTTTTAAAGAAAATTCTATAGTTATCGATAACAAAAAATGTTCTATAGAAACAACTAAGTTATCAAAAATAAAAAATTTTCTATAGAAAATTCTATAATTATCGATAACAAAAAATTTCTATAGAAAATGGTATAGACTGTGATAACAAACAATTTTCTTTTCGAAATTCCAAAGTTATCGATAACAAAAAATATTCTATAGAAAATTCTATAGTTATCGATAACAAAAAATTATTTAACTATCGATAACAAAAAATTTTCTATAGAAAATTCTATAGTTATCGATAACAAAAAATTTTTTTATTGAAAATTCTATAGTTATCAAAAACAAAAAGTTTTCTATAAAAAATTCTATAGTTATCGATAGAAAACAATTTTCTATAGACAATTCTATAGTTATCGATAACAAAAAATTTTCAATAGAAAATTCTATAGTGATCGATAACAAAAACTTTCTATGGAAAATTCTTTAGTTATCGATAAGAAAAAAATTTCCATAGAAAATTTTATAGTTATCGATAACAAAAAATGTTTTATAGAAAATTCTATAGTTATCGATAACAAAAAATTTTCGAAAGAATATTCTATAGTTATCGATAAAAAAATTTTCTACCCGAGTAAAAATAAACATATCGTCGAACTATATTCAATAAATGCCAACTCGAAAAAGCTTACTGTTCAGGAGAGCTAAAAAACTAGTTATTTCGCATATTATTGCAAAAATAAACAATGTACCTTCCACAAGATGGTTTAAATATTCTAAACAATTTTTACCTATGCAAAAATTTTCATATTTTGCACTTGTTTGCGTATTTTTGAGAGATGGCATTTATTACTATATCAAAAAACAAATATTTTTTTAGAGTTGGCATATTTTGTCGGAAAATAAAAATAAATTTTTTTTGGAAAAATTTTTTAAATTTTTTTTTTTTTTTGGTTTTTGTTATCCTTAGTACGGTAATTGCAAAAACTGAACAAAAAATTAAAAATCTTTGCATATTTTTAAAAGTTACTAGCTCCGAAAGCCTTTTAATCTCAGGGTGGTCAACTTTGGCACTCTGTAACTCACGCTGTATTGCAATAGGGTCACTCTAAACCAGCTATTTTGAAAGCTTATATCATTGACTTTATTTGCCCCATTCATAATGTTTCAATCTGATAAATAGTTTGAAAGTTACATAAATATAAGCAATTTTTTTTCTGCAAACACTATTTACCGATATTTTTAAAATGGCAATATCTCGAGAACCAGTCATTAGATATCAAAATCTTTACAAGATTCGTGTTTAGCATGGCAAATGCAATAAGATATGTGGTCTAATTTTTTTTTTTTAAATTTTTGAAAAATTTTTGGAAATTTACAATGGGAGTTGGCATTTATTTCCACCAAAAAAATATGTACTTTGAGTTAGCAGAATAACAAAAATGGATGTAAAACGACAACAAATTATTTTTTTGCTCTGAAATTTTTATGGCAGATAGGTATTACATAGGGGAGTTATTTGCCATCGGAAACTCATTTCCGTCAAATTTGAGTTGGCATATTTTGAATATAGGTTCACGATATATAACAATATATAACTTGATGCAAACATAATAAATCATATATGATTATACATCGCGTGAGATATTTTCAAAATTTTTTAAATGCAGTCATATGAAGTTATAAATAATTGAATCATGATTCGGATTAAAAGGTGTACGGTTGATATAATTATATAAAATTATATGAGGGTCAATACAAAATTTGTTTTTCCGTATAATTTAATATAAAATTATATACCTATATCCTATTCTGTTCCATATATAACACTATATGTTTCCATTTAACCAACAATTTTCTAAGTTTTTAAGGCAAAGTATAAGAAACTTTTTAAAATGTTCCTACACTGAAAAAAATAACTATACTGAAATTAAATAAACACTGTTATTAATTTAAGTAAACAATTTTTTTTGAATTTACTTCAACTTATCTTAATATAAGGTGGTTTTACTTAAAACAAAGCAAATAAACTTGAAGAGAGTACATGCAAATACTTAAAAAAGCACAAGAGTTTTCCTTAATTTGTTTTTTTAAATTAAGTTAAATATTCTTTGCATTTATGGCGAATTGATTGCATTTAAGAAAAAAAGGGTTTATTAAAAAATTTTGTTTTACTTAAAAGAAACAAATTTAAATTGTGTGCAAAAAAAATAAATAAGTACGTAACTTACTTAAAAATAGTATACACATTTTCAAGACATTGAATCAAATAAGTACTAATCTTTAATTCCAGAACGCATTTTCTTTAATTTAATAAATTTTTGTTTTAATTTATGAAAAAAGTAATCTTTATTTTATTGATTTCATTGACTTTATTTGAATCCATATCTTCATCAGTTTAAGAAAAAATTTACTTAACCTAAGGAACAAATGCTTTAGGTATTTTGGGGACCCCATCTGGGGGCCCCATCTGGAGACCCCATGAGACCCTAACTTTAAATCCAATTTTCGATTTTTGCGGAATTTTCAAATGCCTATAACTCTGCAAATACTGCAGATACGAAAAAAATTCCAAAGACATTTTTGTAGTCCTTAACTTGTAGAATATGACCGCCAAAGACCTCAAAGCCCTCCGAGTAATAGTTTTCGAGTTATTTCATGATCAAATTTCTCAAGACCCTATTCCCATATCTCGAAAACTAAGCAAGATAGAGCGATTCGGACCAAAATTTTGGATCAAAATCATTAGTGACCCTATAATAGTGTATGCACATACTCATGGGCGGACCCCATATATTGGGGGCCCGTAGGGTCCTCACATTGGGACTCCATAGGGTCCACAGAATCCGTAATTTTAAGGAAATTTTTACTTATTTAAAAAAAATATTTTTCCTCTGGATAAAAACAATTAAACTTATATTAAGTACAATTTTACTTACTTTTAAGATATATTTAAGTAAATGCATTACTATGTTTTAGGAAAAAATATACTTGGAAGAAGAATTAATATCTTTGGAGCCCTCGCATACCCTCCTTTTTTTGAATTAAGTTCAACATGCTTTAAAAATGGTAAATTTTTTTTTCAGTGTAAACATTTCCTTGTTAGGGTTATGTATATCACCTATCTGGTTCGAAGCGTACCCGAACATTTTTTTTTAAGAAAATTATATGTTTGGTGAATGTATCGTTGACCTGTGGTGTAACACAACCCAAACCAAAAAACACCAGGATTTTATACGTTTTTATGCAATTAGATCTAATTAGATCCACTAATATATGGCAATGTCTGGTCAAAACTCGGATGAAATCAAATCATATTTTATACAAGTTCATCTTTTTTAATGCGAAAACATCCACCATTATTCGGATCAAATTGCGTATAAATATATATTGTGTTACATATCATTATATATTGTATCATATAAAAATTTTTACTCGGGTATAGAAAATTCTACAGTTATCGGTAACAAAACATTTTATTTAGAAAATTCTATAGTTTTCGAAAACAAAAAAATTTCTATAGAAAATTCTATAGTTATCGATAACACAAAATGTTCTATAAAAAATTCTGTAGTTATCGATAACAAAAAATGTTCTAAAGAAAATTCTATAGTTATCGATAACAAAAAATTATCTAAAGAAAATTCTATAGTTATCGACAACAAAAAATGTTCCATACAAAATTCTGTAGTTAACGATAACAAAAAAATTTCTGTAGAAAATTCTATAGTTATCGATAACAAAAAATTTTTAATAAATTCTATAGTTATCGAAAGCAAAATATTTTCTATAGAAAATTCTACAGTTATCGATAACAAAACATTTTCTATAGAAAAATTCTATAGTTATCGATAACAAAAAATTTTCTATAGAAAATTCTATAGTTATCGACAACAAAAAAATTTCTATAGAAAATTCTATAGTTATCGATAACAAAATATTTTCTATAGAAAATTCTATAGTTATCGATGGCAAAAAATTTTCTATAGAAAATTCTAGTTATCGATAACAACAAATTGTCTATAGAAAATTATATAATTATCGATAACACAAAATTTTCTATAGAAAATTATTTAGTTATCGATAACAAGTTCCATAGAAAATTCTATAGTTATATTTATAGAAAATTCTATAGTAATCGATAACAAAAAATTTTCTGCAGAAAATTATATAATCAATAACAAAAAATGTTCTATGAACAATTCTAAAGTTATCGAAAAGAAAAAAAAATCTATAGAAAATTCTATAGTTAGCGATAATAAACAATTTTCTATAGAAAATTATATAGCTATCGATAACAAACAGTTTTCTATGGAAAATTCTATAGTTATCGATAACAAAACATGTTCTAAAAAAAATTCTATAGAATAAAATTCTATAGTTATCGATAACAAAAACCTTTCTGTAGAAAATTATATAGTTATAGATAACTACAAATTTTCGATTGAAATTTCAGTAGTTATCGATAACGAAAAATTTTCTATAAAAAATTCTCTAGTTATCGATACAAAAAATTTTCTGTAGTTATCGATAGCAAAATATTCTATAGTTTTCGATACCAAAAAAAATTTCTATAAAATATTCTATAGTTATCGATAACACAAAATTTTCTATAGAAATTTCTTAAGTTATCGATAACAAAAAAAAAATTTCTATAGAAAAATCTCTAGTTATCGATTACAAAAAAATTTCTATGGAAAATTCTATAGTTATCGATAACAAAAAATGTTCTGCAGAAAATTATATAATTATCGATAACACAAAATTTTCTATAGAAAATTCTTTATATATCGATAACATAAAATTTTCTATAGAAAATTCTAAAGTTATCGATAACAAAAACAATTCTATAGAGAATTCTAAAGTTAGCGATAACAAAAAATTTTCTATAAAAAACTCTTTAGTTATCGATAACAACAAATTTTGTATAAAAAATTCTATAGTTATCGATAGTAAAAAAATTTCTATAGAAAATTCTATAGTTATCGATAACAGAAAATTGTCTATAGAAAATAATATAGTTATCGATAACTAAAAACTGTCTATAGAAAATTTTATAGTTACCGATATCAAAAAATATACTATAGAAAATTCTATAGTTATCGATAACAAAAAATTTTCTATAGAAAATTCTACAGTTATTGATAGCAAAAAATTTTCTATAGAAAATGATATAGTTATCGATAACAAAAAAATCTGTAGTTATCGATAACAAAAAATTTTCTATAGAAAATTCTATAGTTCTCGATAACATACAATTTTCTATAGAAAATTTTTTAGTTATCGATAACAAAAAATGTTCTGCGGAAAATTATATAATTATCGATAACACAAAATTTTCTATAGAAAATTCTTTAGTTATCGATAACAAAAAATGTTCTATAAAAAATTCTATAGTTATCGATCACAAAAAATTTTCTATAGAAAATTCTATAGTAATCGATAATAAAAAATTTTCTGCAGAAAATTATATAATCATCGATAACAAAAAATGTTTTATGAACAATTCTAAAGTTATCGAAAAAAAAAAAAAATTCAATAGAAAATTCTATAGTTAGCGATAATAAACAATTTTCTATAAAAAATTCTATAGCTATCGATAACAAACAGTTTTCTATAGAAAATTCTACACATGTTCTAAAAAAAATTCTATAGATTAAAATTCTATAGTTATCGATAACAAAAAACTTTCTGTAGAAAATTATATAGTTATAGATAATTACAAATTTTCGATAGAAGTTTCAATAGTTATCGATAACGAAAAACTTTCTATAAAAATTCTCTAGTTATCGATACAAAAAATTTTCTGTAGTTATCGATAGCAAAAAATTCTATAGTTATCGATACAAAAAAAAATTTCTATAGAATATTCTATAGTTATCGATAACACAAAATTTTCTATAGAAATTTCTTTAGTTATCGATAAAAAAAAAATTTCTATAGAAAAATCTATAGTTATCGATTACAAAAAAATTCTATAGAAAATTCTGTAGTTATCGATAATAAACAATGTTCTGCAGAAAATTATATAATTATCGAAAACACAAAATTTTCAATAGAAAATTCTTTATTTATCGATAACAAAAAATTTTCCATAGAAAATTCTTAAGTTTTCGATAACAAAAAAAAATCTATAGAGAATTCTAAAGTTATCGATAACAAGAAATTTTCTGTAGAAAATGCTCTAGATATCGATAACAAACTATTTTCTATAAAAAACTCTCTAATTATCGATAACAAAAAATTTTTTATAGAAAATTCTATAGTTATCGATAGTAAAAAAATTTCTATAGAAAATTCCATAGATATCGATAATAAAAAATGTTCTATATTAAATTGTATATCGATAACAAAACAATTTTCTATAGAAAATTCTAAAGTTATCGCTAAAAAAAATTGCCTAAAGAAAATTCAATAGTTATCAAAAAATGTACTATAGAAAATTCTACAGTTATCGATAACAAGAAATTTTGTATAGAAAATTCTATAGTTATCTCTAAACAAAAATTGTCTATAGAAAATTCTTTAGTTATCGATACCAAATAATTTTCTATAGAAAATTCTATAGTTATCGATAACAAAAAAATTTCTATAGAAAATTCTATAGTTATCGAAAGCAAATAATTTTCTAGAGACAATTCTATAGTTATCGATAACAAAAAATGTTCTAGAGAAAATTCTATAGTTATCGATAAAAAAAAATTTTCTAGAGAAAATTTTATAGTTATCGATACCAAAAAAAAATTGTATAAAAATTCTATAGTTATCGATAACAAAAAATTTTGTAGAGAAAATTTTATAATTATCGATAACAAAAAATTTTTTATAGAAAATTCTATAGTTATCGATAACAAAAAATTTTCTATAGGAATTTCATAATCATCAATAACAAAAAATTTTCTATAGAAAATTCTCTAGTTATCGATAACATACCTTCAGATTATGCAGTCAGTAATTTTTTTATGTATACCAATAGAGATCACCAACTCTAACTAAAATTTACCTAAAACCAAGTAAATGAGTACTTAAGAAACGGACCCTTAACTATAAATTATTTATAAAATTTAGTAATTAAAATTTAGTGTTTATAAAAAAAAGTGGTTTACGTGTTCATCGCAAATACATATATGTTCGTGTAACCGTATTTTTTGTAACGGTTTAGTTTATGTTTGTTATTTTTTTTTTTCAATTAAATCACGCTAAATGATAAGTAATCTTTAGTCACAGCAAATATGTGTATGTACATTGTATTCCCACTTTAAGTGTGTGTGAGTTGGTTGGAATATTCAAATAAAACACAAAAGGAAACAAACAGTTTATACACAAAAGACCAAACGGAAACCGGAAAACAACATGCAACAAAAAATGCAACGGATATGCAAACAAATTGTTAACGTTTTGGCGAAAAAAGATAAAAGCTACTGCATACGTCACTACAGGCACGCTGAAAAAAAGGGGATCAGATGAACACCAAAAAAAAAAATATAAAAAAAAACAAATAAAAAATCAAATAAAGTTTATAATACACACACGCTCTACTAAAGAAACCAAATGGGGAAAGTATTCTTAGATTACAGATTTTGTTAAAAAAAATTTGGAGTGAAAGGGGACAATGTTAATACCGAAATGAAGCATTCAACTTTTAAATCATGAAACTTTAAAAGTTTACTTTCGGAGAATTTATTAAAAGAAGGTTCAAAAACCACCCCAGTTTGACCGATTTCCAGTTTTCGATATATCGAAAACACTTAAATCTATATAGATATTCAATGAGTTATCGATAACACAAAATTTTCTAAAGAAAATGATTGAGTTATCGATAACACAAAATTTTCTATGGAAATTTATTGAGTTATCAATATATCGATAACAAAAAAATTTCTATCGAAAATTATTGAGTTATCGATGTAACGATAACAGAATTTTTTTTATAGAAAATAATTCAGTTATCGATAACAGAAAATTTTCTATAAAAAACTAATGAGTTATAGATGTGTCTATAATAGAAATTTGTTATAGAAAATTATTAAGTTATCGATGTCGGCTGTAGGCAAAATCGCCCAAAGAAAAATGGCCCAAAAAAGAAAACGAAAATTCGCCCAAAAATTTTTCATACAAATTTGGGTCATATTTCATATGAAAAGTTACCCAACATTTTTGGGCAAATTTTCATAGTTTTTGGGCAAAATTTCGAAATTAAAAATTGGGTGATTTTTCATTACGAAAAATTACCCAAAAATTATATATGAAAAATTGCCCAATTTTATTTTGGTTTTATTTTTTGTCAAAATCTTAAAATGTCAAAACTGAAATATGTATGTCACAATAAATCAGTATATTATTATTTTTAGAAACAGAAAACGCATATCGTGTTTTTTTTTGTAAATTATATATTGAACTAACCAAGAATAAGCTGAAGCAAAACCGTTCCGTTGTTGCTAACATACAAAGGCTTTGGTGGGAATCGAACCCAAAACCCCTGCTCTTACTTGAAGATTACCACGCTATCTATCGCAGCGCAGTATAAAATCAAAAGTAATAAATTTAAAAACAGTATGCAACTCCGATGAAAGCTCCGCAGGCGAAAAATTTTACCAACAAATTTTAACAAAAAATCGCGCGATTTTTTGTTAAAATTTGTTGGTAAAATTTTTCGCCTGCGGCGCTTTCATCGACATTAATTACAATTTTTTTTTATTTCGTTAAAATTGAAGTTTCGCACTTAAAACTTTTACATCAATTACTTATGCATTTTACGGGCTGTATTCTCAAAACAACGATCTATAAAAATAAATAATAAACACGTAACCTATAGTCTTCTCTTAAAAGTTTTTTGTCTTTGTCTTAAAATGATTCTGCGTAACCGGCCTTCGGCCGGGCTTAGAGATTACAAACTCCATGCCTTAGACCCACCCTCTCCGTAAAAGAAAGTTTTCTGTGTAGTATGTGCTTTGGAAAAAATGTGTTAGAAAAAATATTTTTTTATTTTGGGCCATTTTTCATTTCGTTTTTGGGCTTTTTTTCGTTAATTTTGGGCGAAGTTTCGTATTTTTCTTTTTGGGCCATTTTTCATATTTTTTGGGCGATTTTGCATTTGGGCGATTTTTCATAAAATTTTTTGGGCGATTTTTCTTTGGGCGATTTTGCCTACAGCCATCGATGTCTCGATAGCAGAAAGTTTTCTATAGAAAATAATTAAGTTATGGATGCATCGATAACAAAGAATTTTCTATAGAAAATTATGGATATCAGAAAATTTTCTATAGAACGTTTTTGAGTTATCGATATCAAAAATTTTTTTTTAAAACAAATGACTGAGTTATCTATGGAAGAAAATTTTCTACAGAAAATTATTGTGTTATCGATAACATAAAATTTTCTACAGAAAATTATTGAGTTATAGATGTATCGATAACAGGAAATTGAAAATTATTTTGTTATCGATGTTTGTATAACAGGAAATTTTCTACAGAGAATTATTAAGTTATCAATGTATCGATAACACACAAAATACTTATGAAAAAAAAATATTGATAAAAAAATATTGATATTTTTTTATCAATATTTTTTTTTCATAAATATTTTTTTTATAAATATTTTTCATTATCAATATTTTTTTGTTTTCATCAACTTTTTTTCATCAATATTATCTTCATCAATATTATTTTTTTGTCAATATTTTTTTTCATCAATATTTTTTTCATCTATATAATTTTTATATCCTCCCACCACAGTATGGGGGTATACTCACTTTGTCATTCCGTTTGTAACGCATAGAAATATCGGTCGGGGACCCCATAAAGTATATGGGGCATTCTATGCCAAATCGGACACTTTGAAAAATTTTTTTTTTAGATTTCCCAATTTGTTTACAGTTTTTAGTACCCTTCGAAAACTTCTTCGTGGTAAATTTTCAGATTTTTTTGGTGACCCGTTCAAAAGATATCGATTTTTTAAAAATTGGTAGTTTGTTCCTTTACTCAAACTTCTTTTCCTCATAACTTCTTCAATAATAGTCCAAATTTCATTTTTTTTTTTTTTAAATTTTTGTTTTTTACGTACTTTAAAAAAAAAATCCCAAAAAATTCTTAAAAGCGCTCTAGTATGCGATTTTTAAGTTTTAAAATTTAAATCTCATTTTTGAAAATGTTTGTACTCTTCGATTTTTTTGAATTTTTTTTGCTGTAAAACTTCTATCGATTCTACAAATTTTTTGCCCAGGAGGATCTTGGGATAACGATTATTACTATTTTTTTAAATTTTTTGAAAAAATTTTATTGTAATTTTCCAATCTTAAAATCATTTCAACTGCTCCAATGGTGCGTCACAGAGGGGTCCTTAATAAGACCGACCCCCATTAATTTTTACGTCTTAACATTTCTTTCGAACAAACTATTATCCTATCTCCAATTTCTAAAGGGGCTCTCACACAAAACGAAATTTTTTAAAATTTGCTCCAACCGCTCTAACTGCCCTAATTGTGCCCTTAGAGCAATCAAATGTATGACCGACCCACAATATTTCTATAGTCCAAAAATTTTCTCTGAACACACCTACCCTCTATCTTTAACTGTTAAGGCGGTCCCCATACAATTTTTTTTATTTTGTGTAAATTTGTTTTTTTTAATCAGCTTCTACCGGTCCAATGGTGCGTACGAGAGGGGTCATAAGTGAAACCGACCCCCATTTATTTTTACCCTACAACATTTTTTTAAAACATACCTGCGCCCTATCTCTACTCCCTAAGTAGGCTCTCATACAAATAACAGTTGGAGCAACTTTTATAAAAATGTAATTTTGAATGGAAGCCTACTTAGGGAGTGGAGATAGGGCGTAGGTATGTTCTAAAAAAATGTTGTAGGGTAAAAATAAATGGGGGTCGGTCTCACTAATGACCCCTCTCGGACGCTCCATTGGACCGGTAGAAGCTGATTAAATAAAACAAATTTACAAAAAATAAAAAAATAAAAAAATTAGAGATAGTAAAAATGATTTTAAGATTGGAAAATCACAATAAAATTTTTTCAAAAAATTTTAAAAAATAGTAATAATCGTTATCCCACGATTTCAATAGAAAATTATTAAGTTATCGATATTAGAAAATTTTTTGTAAAAAATTATTGAGTTATCGATGCACCGATAACAGTTATTTAGTTATTGATATCAGAACATTTTCTATAGAAAATTATTGAGTTATCGATAACACACAAAATTTTACAAGAAAGTTATCGACTTCTGAATGTATCGATAAAATACAGAATTTTCTAAGAAAATTATTGAGTCATCGATGTGTTTATAACAGAACCTTTTGTACAGAAAATTATAGAGTTATTAATAGCAGACAATTATTAAGTTATCGATGAATCGTTATCACAAAATTTTATATAGAAAATTATTGGGATATCGATGTATCGACAATAGAAAATTTACTTCACAAAATTACTAAGTTATCGGAGTATCGATAACAGAAAATTTTCTATAGAAATTTATTGAGTTATCACTAAAAGGATTTTTTTTTATTACTGAGTTCTCGATGTATCGAAAACAAAAAAATTTCTATGAAAAATTATTAAGTTACGCATCGACAAGAGAAAATTTTCTATAAAAATCTATTGTGTTATCGACATATCGATAATAGAAAATTTTCTTTAGAAAATTATTGATTATGGATGCATCGATAACAATTATTTGTTCCATAGAAAATTTTTGGGTTATCAATGTATTGAATATAGAAAATTTTCTAAAGAAAATTATTGATATATCGATAACAGAATATTTTCTACAGAAAATTATTGAGTTATCGATGTATCGATAACAGAAAATTTTCCATAGAAAATTATTGAGTAAAAAATTTTTGAGTTCTCCATGTATCGATAACAGAAAATGTTTAAATAGAAAATTATTCAGTTATCGACGTATCGATAACTTAACACTTTTTATTTAAAATTTTCTAAAAACAAAATATTAAGTTATCCATGTATCGATTACCAAAAAAAAAAATTCTGTAGGAAATTATTGAGTTATCGATATATATATAATAGAAAATGTTCTATAGAAAATTATCGAGTTATCGATGGATCGATAACATACAAAATTGTCAATAGAAAATTATTGAGTTATTGATAATACACAAAATTGTCAATACAAAATTATTGAGTTATCGATAACACACAAAATTTGATAAGAAATTTATTGTGTTATGGATGTATTGGTAACATACAAAAGTTTTTAAGAAAATTATAGAGTTATCTAAAATGTTATCGATGTATCGATAACACACAAAATAGTTAAAAAAATTATTGGGTTATGGATGTATCGATAACAGAAAATTTTTAATATGCAATCTATTAAGTTATCGATGCATTGTGTACAGAAAATTAATAAGAAACCGATAACACAAATTTTTCTAAAGAAAATTATTAATTAATCGATATCGCAAAATTTCCTAAAGAAATTTATTGAGTTATCGATGTATCAATAACGGAATATTTTCTAGACAATTCTTGAGTTATCGATGCATTGAGAATAAAAAATTATTGAGTTATCGATAACACAAAAATTTCTTTTTAAAATTATTGAGTTTTCATTATACCGATAACACAAAATTTTCAATCGAACATTAATTGAGTTATCGATATATCAATAACACACAATTTTCTTTTTATAAGTAATAAAGTTATCGATATATCAATACCTCAAAATTTTTTGTAGAAAATAGTTAATACATCGATAACTCAATAATTTTCTATAGAAAAATTTTTTTATTAAAAATTATTGTGTTATCGAAATTTCGGGGACACAAAATTTTCTAGAGAAAAAAAATCTAAAAACACTTGAAGTTTGTGTTATCGATATCACAAAATTTTCTATGGAATTTTATTGAGTTATCGATAACACAAAATTTTCTATACAAAAGTATTGAGTAATCGATAACACAAAATTTTCTATAGAAAACTGTTGGGTTATCGATAACACAAAATTTTCGATAGAAAATTATTGAGTTATCAATAACACAAAATTTTCGATAGAAAATTATTGAGTTATCGATAACAAAGCATTTTCATAACACAAAATTTTAGTAAAAAAATTATCTTTGGAATATTATTGAATTATCGAGAACACAAAATTTGCTTTTGAAAATCGATTTATCAACAACACAAAATTTTTTTTTAGAAAATTATTGAGTTATCGATATATTGAATGGAATTATTGAGTTATCGATACATTAAATTTTCTATAGAAAACTGTTGAGTTATCGATAACACAGAATTTTCTCTAGAAAAATGTTGAGTTATCGATAACAGAAAATTTTCTATACAAAATTATTGAGTAATCGATAACACAAAATTTACTATAGAAAACTGTTGAGTTATCGATAAAAAAATTTCCTGTACAAAATTATTGCGTTATCGATATCACAAAATTTTCAATAGCAAATTATTGAGTTATCGATAACACAAAATTTTCTCTAGAAAATTATTGAGTAATCGATAACACAAAATTTTCTATAGAAAACTGTTGAGTTATCGATAACACAAAATTTGAATAGAAAATTATTGAGTTATCAATAACAAAACATTTTCTATAGAAAATTGTTGAGTCATCGATTTGTTGATATCACAAAATTTTCTATGGAATATTATTAAGTTATAGATAACACAAAATTTGCTTTGGAAAATTGTTGGGTTATCGATTTATCAACAACAAAAAATTTTATTTAGCAAATTATTAAGTTATCGATATATTGAATCGAATTATTGAGATATCGATATATTGAATTTTCTATGGAATATTATTGAGTTATCGATAACACAAAATTTTCTATAAAAAATTATTAAGTTGGCGATAACACAAAATTTTCTTTAGAAAATTATTGAGTTATCGATAACACAAAATTTTCTATAGAAAACTATTGAGTTAGCGATAAAGCAAATTTTTTTTTTAAGAAAACTATTGATTAATCTATATCACAAAATTTCCTGTAGAAAATTATTGCGTTATCGAAATAACAAAATTTTCTATAGCAAATTATTGAGTTATCGATAACACAAAATTTTCTATGGAATATTATTGAGTTATCGATAACACAAAATTTTTTATAGAAAATCCTTGAATTACCGATAACACAAAATTTTGTTTAAAAAATTATTGAGTTACCGATAACAAAAATTTTCTTTAGAAAATGATTGAGTTATCGATAACACAAAATTTTCTATACAAAATTATTGAGTAATCGATAACACAAAATTTTCTATAGAAAACTGTTGAGTTATCGATAATACAAATTTCGCTATAGAAAACTATTGAGTTATCGATATCAAAACATTTTCTATAGAAAATTGTTGAGTTATCGATAACACAAAATTTTCTAAAGAAAATCATTGATTTATCGATTACACAAAATGTTCAGCAGAAAATTATTGAGTTGTCGATTGCAGAAAAATTTATATAGAAAATTATTGACTTGTAGTAGATATTTCGACAACATGAAATTTTCTATAGAAAATTATTGAGTTATAGATATTTCGACAACATAAAAGTTTATACAAAAATTATAGAGCTATCGATGCATCGTTAACAGAAAATTGTTCTGTAGAAAATTATTGAGTTATCGATGTATTGGTAACACAAAATTTTATGTAGAAAATTATTAAGTTATCGATAACGCAAAATTTTCTATAAAAATTATTAAGTTAGCGATAACTCAATAGTGTTCTCTAGATAATATTGTGTTATCGATGACTCAATAATTTTCTAAAGAAAATTTTGTATTTTCGATAATTCAATAGTTTTCTATACAAAACGAGTTATTGATGTATCGATAACAATAAAAATTCTATAGAAAATTATTGATGTATCGATAACAGTTCCTATAGAAACTCATTGAGTCATTAAATTTTTCTATTTTTTAAAAGAGACTGTTTTCAGTTCATCCAAAAAGATCCTTTCTATAATATAACTATCCCCACCACATTTCCAAATTTTCTTAACAATTCTGTCTTCCCATAAGAATACCTTCCTTGTTAGGGCGGATAAAAAACAATATACGCAACAGCAGGGTTTATAAAGAGGGTACTATGGGAGGGGGGTTTTTAAGAAAAAAATTGGGGATTTAATCAATTCACTTATTCGCAAAAAAAGACTCTTTGGAAAAACTACTCAATTGAATTAAAAAAAAAAAAAAACTAAAATGGAGCTGAGATTTTTTTTTTGAAACTATTTTGTTAGTTGGTGTTCACACTCACGCACAAATAGTGTTGTAAAATCACATTCGGAAGAGGAATTTCTATTTAGATGATGATGTCGTTCTATAATTGGGGTATTACCGCCACTGATACTATCATCATAATTATAATAATAACTATCGGTACTACAATGGGGCACACGTACACAAACAGACGGTACAGGGACTGTATTATGTTGTTGACCGTGCGACGACAATAATGATAATGAAGTTGGTGGTAATAATGATGATGTTGTTCGATTATTATTATTATTGTTGTTGATGGCTGTTGTTTTGGCTGATGTTGTTGTTCTAGTTGTTGTTGCTGATGTTGTTGACAAAGTCGGTGTTGTTGTTGTTGTTGGATAAACAACACTCATCATATTATAATTCACATTATTATTATTGTTGATGGATGTGGTCGAAGAAGAAGTTGTGATATTGATGATTGTATTATTGATGTTGGTGGTAGTATTAAAATTGTTGTTGATTGTTGTTGTGGTTGCTGGTGTTGTTGTTGATGCTGTTGTAGCTGTTGTTCTAACTAAATTTTAATGCATACTAATTAATTAAAAAAATGCAAATGATACACATTCACATACACTCTAGCGAAAAAGCATGATTTTATACTATATCTCTATAAATAGAACTTATTAATTTTATACAAACTAAAAATAATTTGCGAACTATATTTGTTGAAGGGGGAAAACTTAAAATGGGGGAAAGTTAAAAATAAAATTCTTGAATGGGATGATATACTCTCGGTTGCATTTTTTTTTCTTCTACATAAAGGGAGGGACAATGATAATCAGTTTACGATTCTATTAACAAGATTATATCTATGTGTGATACTTTCAACATATGAAATTTAAACAATTTTGTTAAAATTTCTTATACTTTTTATATACAAAAATTCTTAAAAATTTAATTTTTTATGGAATTCACGAGCAGGAATTGAGAAACTTTCAATGGAAATACTTCCACGTATCAGAGACATTTTCTACAATATTATGTTTCAGAATCTGAGAGTTTAAAATAGGAAAATTTTTTTTACAACTTTCATTAGGAATAATATTTCTAAAGCTTGGACTCTTTCTGTATGAAAAAAGGATAAGATTCTGAAAAATGTTTTGGAATCTGATACTTTTTCTTAAGTAGACTTTTTTTTTTTAATTTAACTAATACTCAGGGGATGCCCCCTACTCATGCAGTGCATTGTATTGATCAGGAAAATAGGGTATGGAAAGGGGGAAAGAGGGGGTAGTGTTTGTGGATATTTGATTTAAATTTTTCTAAATTGAAAGTAACAGGGAAGACCTCTGCGGGAAGTTTGTTCCACATACGAATCGTTCGACTGAAAAACGAATTTTCTCTGTAATGCGTTGTGCGAAACACAGGGCAATCAACTACTAGATAAGCGACTATTACGAATAAATACTCGGGCTCGAGGAATAAGTTCACTTATCTCAGATGAGCACCTCCCGTGGTAATATCGATAGAAAAGTGTCACACAACCCACATTCCGACGATGCTCCAATGAATCAATAGAGTTGGATACACTACTGTCATTGATAAGCTTCACCGCCCTCCCCTGAACACGGTCCAAAAGCTTCAGAATAGACACTGAAGCTCCTGCCCATATATGAGAGTTGTATTCCATTTTCGGCCGGATATAGCTGGTATAAATTGTAAGGAGATCGTATGGAGTGAAGTAAGTTTTGCACCGTTTTAGAAAACCAAGACACTTGAATGCCTCTTTCGACACTTGAAATACGTGCTTATTCCAACGGACATCACACTGTATTCTCATGCCCAGAACATCAAGAGTATCCGATTCCCCAATATCTATACCATCCATAGCTACAGATGACAATGTTAATTCCACAGCTCGTCTGTGGGTTAACATACAACATTGGGTCTTGCGTGCATTAAAATCGACCTTATTCGCGCGACCCCACGCGGAGATTGTAAAAAGGTCTTGATTGAGAGTGTCATTCATGTTCTGTCGCAAGCCCTCTATTTCCAAAGAACTTGGCCTGTGATCAAATGAAAATGAATGACAAATATTGCTGTCATCTGCAAAAGAGTAGATAGGATTAAAAGTCTGACCAAGAAGGTCATTAATAAAAATAAGAAAAAGGGAAGGAGAAAGAACAGAACCTTGCGGTACCCCTGAATTTAGCTGAAACTCGTTTGATGAGACCCCATCTAAAACAACACGTATAGTGCGGTCTCTGAGAAAACTCGTTATAAATCGAGAGAAAATACTACCGACACCAAAAGCAACCAACTTAGTCACGAGTGCCCCGTGCCACACACGATCGAACGCCTTGGAAATATCTAGAGCAACCACTTTACTTTCACCAAAGTGGTGGAGTGACCTGCTCCAACGTTCCGATAGAAACGCCAACAGGTCTCCCGTAGATCGACCGATACGGAAGCCATACTGTCGATCATTTAAAAGTGAATTGGTCTCTAAATACTTCACAAGATGGTAGTTAACCATGGTCTCCATCACTTTGGAGAGCGCAGAGCAAATTGCGATTGGGCGGTAATTTTCAGGGTTGTTAGCCGCCCTCTTTTTAGGGATTGGCTGGACATTGGCCACCTTCCAGCATGAGGGGAAGACTCCCGCACGGTATGAAGAGCTGAAAGGTTTGCCAATGGACGTGCCAACGAAGAAGAGCACTGTTTCAGCACCAGTGCTGATATGCCATCCGGCCCCGGTGACTTGTTTACGTTGAGATCCAAAAGAACCCTTTTGACTGCTCGGGCCCGAAAGAAAATCGAAGGCATAGTATAGGATACCCTTTCGAGAACGGGCAGTGATTGATCGCTTTCCGGCAAGAAAGAATTTCTTGCAAAAAGTTCAGCGAAGAGGTTGGCCTTATCAACCGGGTCGGTGAATGATTGATCGTCATTTAAAAGAGTTGGAATAGAAGAACTAGCATTATCCTTTACCCTTTTAACGAACGACAAAAAGGTCTAACTGCCCCGAGGAGCAGAAAGAACCTTTGCACGTAGACGCCGTTCGTAAAGAACCTTTTCGCGTCTAAGTACTTTGGCACACTCGGTTCTCGCCTTTTTGCGATGCAGATCAGTAATGACGTTCTTATTCGAACGCCAATTACTGAACGCTTCCTCTCGGGATCTGACTGCATTTTTGCACGTCTGGTTAAACCAACACTTGTGTTTTGATTTAGCCGAAATACGCTTTGTTGGAATAAAAAGTTTCATTCCTACACTCTAATTAAAATGATTCCAGTTTCCTACTATAAATTGGGTAAACTTACACAAAATGTGTAGTTTTACCAAAAAATTATTGGAAATTTACACATTTATAGTAGTATATTATTTGAATTTGTTGAAATTTACCCAATTTATAATAGGAAACTGGACTCATTTGTTTAGAGTGTAGCATAATAATATTGACTATCATTTCTGCAGCGGCATCGACTTTGTTGTCGAGAAAACATATTTTCCAGTTAAAATCCCGAAAGAAATCGTTGAGTTCGGCCCAACGAGCTTTTTCATAGAGGAAAATAGAGCGATTCGGCGCTAAGTTAGAAACGCTACGAAGAGTAGAATATGAAAAAGATGCAGAAATAGTACTGTGATCCGAATTACCGATAGGTGCAAGTATTTTCACTTCGTACTTTTCAGGGTGGGAAGTGAGGAAGAGGTCGAGAGTGTTCCGCGACTGCCCTTCAACACACGCATTGTGAGTTAGCTCATTCACAAGTTGCGCAAGATCATTATGCGCGGCGAAAAGCTCAGCGCATTGGCCCTCGGGCGTTGTATGGCTCGAATGGCGAATCCAGGATGATTTGTGGATATTAAAATCACCAGCAACTACGATTTCACTATTCGGACAACTCTCCAGGATTTTCGAAATTGAGTCGGAAAGGGCATCGAAGCCATCAAGGGATTTAGCCAATTCCGTGTTTGGACTTCTATATAAAAATCCGAAATGCAAAATGTGTGACCTGATCTGGAATTTAACCCAAAGAGAGCTAAATTCCTTATCACTACAGTTCAACTGTTGCTGATACTGGTACACAACATCATCGCGAATGTACATTGAAAGGCCCCTATGTAAAGAAAAGAGAGATAGAAGGTGATACCCAGGTATGTGAAAATTCTGTGGATCAGCATCCTCACTAACCTGAGTTTCACATAAGACGAAGACATCCGGCCTATAAAAACGAATGTGAGCATATACAGAAAACTGATTCGCTCTCAGTCCGCGTATATTGCAGAAGTCTATGCCAAATCTGCCTGTCATAACAAAATAAGAAAAAAAAATAAATTAAAAAAAAATTAAATCAATATGTCACAAAAATTTAGATTGTTCGGACATGGAAAGGCCTGCCACATCGGCCTTGAATTTTTAAAAACGGATTACAAGGAAAAATAAGATTTTTTTCAGTTTTCTCAATTTTTTTGGTATTTTAAGTTAAATTTGAATTCATATGGTTACAAAATTTTGAATTGGAGTAAAATGTCTCTCTAATAAGGTACTAAAAACTAAGATCGGTTGAAAATCAGCCAAGTTATTAAAACTTCCCCAGGCATCTTACGTGTGGCAGACCACTTGATTCAGGAATACAATCTGATTTAAGAAATTCATTGAAATTTTCTACTGTAATAACATTTTTTTATTCTTCAGGTTCAAACGTAATACGATGACAAGTATTTTTCATATTGTGTTTTGCTTATATGTTTTAAATTAATGCTAAAAATTATAACAGTGTTCGACAACAAAAACCTCCTCGAACAGTGTTATTATTTAGCAATAACTCGAAAACAGGATCAGCTATGATTTTTGTATTAACGATTTTTAATGTTTTAAAAAAAGAGGAGTTAAATCCAACTGATTCTTTTTGATTTTGCTTTCCAAAATCCAAATCTGACATTTTATTTTTATAAATATGCATATAAAAATTTATTTTTAAATTAAACATTCGTCACTGCCTATTTTAATAATATTATTTGCATTGTTAATAACTACCCACGTTAAAAAAAAAATATTTTATAATCACTATTTTCCCAAAGTAATCAAGTTACAAGTAAAAACTTATGGTTGTGTTTTAAATCGAACATTAAAAATAACTAACGTTCTTTTGATTACCATTTTCCGTTTCCTTATTGCACAATTCTGTAGTACCGTTTTAATGTGTCTTTTATGTTAAAGTGAGATTATAAAAAAAATATTTCCCGCTTTCGTTTAAATAATGGAAATTACAGAAAAAGCATAATCGTCTTTTCCATTTACTCTTGCAAAAATATACGTATAAGAGTTTCTACTAACGAGTATAATATAAATATGAACGTTAAATAATACTTACTCATCGTAAATATTAAACAAAAAAAATGTTTAATTTTTTTTATATGAATCATTATTGTTTGTATTCGTAATTTTTATGGGTTTTTTTTATTCTGACGCGATTACATGTATTTACTTAAAAACACATAAACAGTGGAGTATGGTTATAACGACACACATATGGGCAGATATATGGAGCTTCTTGGCAGAAATTCAGTTTTTAAAAAAAGCGATTTTGGTAATCTTCTTTTTAGATATCGAAAGCCTATACTGTTCTACGCTTAACTGCATTTTTACTTTTTTGATTAATCCATTCTTCTTTTATTGGCACTGTGTTAAAGTTAGTCAAAGTTTAAAAAAAAAACAAAAAAAATAATTTTAAATAGCCTTAAGTTAAAAACTCAAAATGAAAGGTAAGCCAAAAAAAAAAATTGTTGGAACTTTACACATTAATTTAAAGGTAATTTTAGCATTAAACATTTGTATTCATGCTGATCAAATTGCATTGAATATTAAAGTAGTTATGGCCGTTCAAAGAACACTTTTTTTTATAAAATTATTGAAAACAAAAGTTTGAAGGTCAAAAAGATGAGAGTTATCCTACCTCATCCTTAGATATTTTTTTATAGTGGTAAGTGGTACAATTCTCAACTTGACTCAATTACACAAACTTGCAAAAAAAGCGCAGTTTTTGTGCAGTTGCATTTTAAAAATATGACAAATTTTATGCTATTCAACCACGTGCAGTCCAAACCAAAAGAGCTAGACCCCTGAAATTTGCAACGATATTTTTCTAATGGTCACAGACTGATTACACCGTCCGACAAAAAAGAAAAAAAGTTGTTAAACACGAACTGGATAATACACGTTTGAAACTAGAGATTAAATGACGTAAAACTGTATTTACAGTTTTCCTTTTCCTTGTTTCCTTTTAAAAGGACTTCAAAGTTTTAAAAAGACAAAATTTTATACTAGTTATAGCAAATCAAAGAGGAGGATCTCCACTAATTTTCCTATTTTATTATTTTTACATATCAGGAGAAAGTAAGCCATTTACGTTCTTTGAAAAATTGATCCTTCAATATCATAAAAAATTTTCAACAATATATTTTGATAAAGTTTTCAAATGACTTTATTTACATCCTTTTATCCCGATATGGCAAAATAAAACAAGTAAGAAAGTTATAGTCGGTCAAGCCCGACCATATGATACCCTACACCAGTGTTTTCCGGAAAATGGGTCCCAAGTCCAAACATGGACCGATTGGATCTGTCTTTTGTTAGATCTTTATTTAGTGTAGAAAACACACACAGATAAAATTTTAGTGGAATTGGATTATTTTTTTTGTCAATCGGTATGATTTAACTGAATATCGGTCGAAATTTTTATGAGGGGGACTTAGTCCGAAAATGGTCCAATTATATTCCGATTTGATTAGGTAACTAAAGTACACGTTTAACATTTTTATGAATTTTGAGGGAATTATGTGAATATTGGGAGAGTGGCTTGTATGGGGACTACCAGAAGGAATGATCCGATTCCTTTGAAATTTGGAATGATGATTCATGCATACACAATTTGATTACCTGCTAAATTTCAAAGCGATATCTATATACGGTCATTAGAGTCATTAGGCCGAATCCAAAGGGGGCGTTTGTATGGGGGCTAGGTCTTAATATGGACCTATGTTCTCCAATTTCAATAGACTTTGTCCTTGGGCCAAAAGATGCTTAAGTTTCAAATTTCAAGTCAATTGATTGAAAATTGCAACCTGTATCGTGCTTAAACCGATAGATGGACAGACGGAGAGACGGGCGGACGGACGGACATCGCTAAAACGAATCAAAAAGTAATTCTGAGTCGATCGGTATACTTGAAGGTATGTCTAGGACCAATATTTCGGGTAGTTACAAACATCAGCACAAACTCAATATACCCTGTACCCAGTGTTGCCATATATTTTTTTTTAAAAATCTTTTTATTTCTGAAAAAAAAAAATCTTTTTTTTGTGAAAAAAATCTTTTTTTTTACAAAAGTATTGAAATAGTTAAAAATAAATGCAAATTTATGTATTTTCAATTCAATTTTTATATCAAGTGTAAAAAAAACTAAAAAACAACCCGGCGTTCATTTGGAGCTAGAAAATAGCTAAAAGAGTCCTAAGACGCTCAGAAAAAATAATAATATTAATTTTTTTCCCGTTCAAAATGGTCCCATTTTCTGAGCGCTCTTAAAATATAATAGTAATAATAATTTTGATCCAATGATCAGTTTTTTTAAATCGACCAACGGTTTAGTGGGAATCGAACCCACGACGCCCTGTATCATAGGCTAGCACGCTACCAACTATTTTAAGTGAATATCGGGTTGAATTTTCATATGGCGACCAAGTAAAATAATGGTCTGATTTTTAATGGAGGTTACCAAGCTAAAAACAAAATTTGAATCGAATATATCATATTTTCATATAATAAAGCCGTATTTAATTGTAACCGTTTATATAGACTGAAGGACGGACACGGTAAGTCAACTCAAATAGTGATTCTGAATCGGTCGGTATACTAAAAGGTTGGTCTAGGACCAATTTTTCGAGTATTTACAAAAAAACTGATGCTTTTGTATTTTTTAACTAATTAAGAAAAACTTGAAAAAACTTGATTATTTTCCAAAAAACTTGTTTTTTTAGAAAAAATCTTGAAATCTTTTTAGCACTTCAAAAAACTTGCAAAAAAAGGGAAATCTTGATATATGGCAACACTGCCTGTACCACATAGTGGTGTAGGGTATAAAAATGAAAAAATTTGGGGAGATCCTCCTCTATCATTTGACATTACCAGTGTCATCTTAGGATAAGTACAAAATTTCAAAAATATTTTACAAAATGTATTCTTAAAAACTTTGAAGTCATTTTGACAGAACACAGGATCACGAAATGAAAAACTGTTAATGCAGTTTTACTCCATTTGATCTCTACTTTCAGACGTATATCATTCGGTTAATGATTAATATTGGCTGTCGGAAGGTGTTATGTTTCTAAATGGGCAAAATTGGACCAGGGGCAAAAAATTTCCCCCTTGAAAAACTAAATTTTTGAAAACATGATTTTTCATAGTTTTTTTTTTGTACTTTTCTTTAACACATCAAACACTTTGATGACATAAAAAGTTCCTTGACCTAGCAAAGAAATAAGGGGACTAGGAAATGCCTTTTTTTCGGCCGTACCTTTTGTGGGCGAGGATACATTAAAAAAAAAAAAATTCTAATGAACGACTTTCATAGTATTTATGAACAAATTAATACAATTTATTAACTTTTTTATAAATACTATTAATACTATAAATAAGTTTATAAGTATTATGAAAAAGTTAATAAATTGTATGAATTTGTTCATAAATATTTCATAGTCGTTCATTGGAAAAAAGTGTTTTTCTGTGTATGAAAATAATATGTAATTTTTGATAAAATTGTATTATTTAAGCATAAATATCATACAAAATGAATGTGAAAGTATTTAAGGCGGGGGTATAGGTATATCCAGACACCTCCCCAGACGTCCCAACCTTCAATTTCACCCCCAACTTCATACATACCATTTTGCCCCTATGTGCTACATGGGAAATAATATGAACAAATATGACCTTCACTGCACAGTAGGGTGATGAAATTTTTTGACAAAAGCAAATAGAAACAAAACAAGTAAAAAAGTTAAATTCGTCTTTGCCGAATGTATTGATACCATCCAAAATGTAATAAAATATTATTTGGAATTTTTTTTTTTTTGAAAAAAAAAAAAATGTACGCGGAAAAATTTTTTGTGAAAAAAAGAATCCGCAAAAAAAAAATTTTTGTGAAAAAAAAAATTCCGTGATTTTTTTTTTTTGTAAAAAAATTGGTTTTTACTTATAAAAATTTCATTCTGTGTCCAATTCTGTTCACATATGCCAACCAGCAGCCAGTTTAAAGCATTTTGTATTTTTAGGTTATGTACATTTTAGTTCATAACTTTTGAACCGCTGAACCGATTTCGCTCAAATGCAATACCAAACTACTTAGAACAACAACAAGTAAATTTGCTATGTCTCAGTATTATATGTTTAATACTTTGGCCGTGATCAGCATTTCCACAGACGTACAGACGGACAGACAGACGGACATCGCTAGAATGTCTTAGAATCGATCACTGATCAATAATATATATGCTTTATGGGATCGCAGACCGATATTTCGATGAGTTACAAACGGAATGACAAACTTATATATACCCTCTATCACTAAAATGGAGGGTATAAAAAATTTTTTGTACAGAGAAAAATTGTTAACCCTAAATGCACTTTTTCAGTAATGTTCGACTACTAATTAAGAGAAATAGCTATTTCTGTGCATTGTTTAAAAAAATCATTCTTAAATGAAAAAAAGTAATCAAATTTCCGTTATTTCCGTGATTTACTGTAAGTGACGAAAAGATGGTAATGAAAAGAGAAAAAATATCAATTTAACCTATAAAAACCTCGAAGAGCATTACAGTTATTATATTCATCGTTGAAATACTTAAATGTTAAACTTCCATTTACTTAAGAATCATCAAGGAAAAGTAGTTTATTCAACAGAATTGGTAACTTACACTTGAAATAAATACTTAATATTTTTTTGAATAACTTCACTAACAAGGAAGGGGTTCGTTTGGAACATTTTGATTTTCATGAAATTTGAAAAAAAAAGTTTTAGAGAAGAAAAAAGTGGGCACCTTTTTTTCGGTCCAAGTTTATTATTTGAAGGGGTACAAGAGGGGGATGTCCTTTACTAATGAAAATAAATTTTTTTCCATGCGGGAAATCGATTGATCATACAGGACCAATTGATCTTAAAAACCTATCCTAGAGCAATGGTGCCAATTGATCTAAAAGACCAGTTTGCGATTAGTCCTGTAACATGGCACAAGGTGTTAATTAAACCCATCCATCAATTTCATACAAAATACCACTCTAGATCCGATTTTTGACTGGTCTCCTTTCCCGTAGGGTAAATTTTGTACATCAAATTTTCTTTTTTTTTAACAGTTATCGAACACAATTTTGTTGATTATATTGCTGTTGCGAAATTGTTAAGTTTTTTTTTAGTGTAAGCTAATTGAAATGTATAGCATTTCATACATTTTGAAGACAAATTAAACCCAACAAAATTAACTGTAATAAATTCTTAAGAAATATAATTCTTTAAAAGCATGCAAAAGTGTTATTTAATATATGACACACTTATAATTATAAACAAAGTTGCGCACAAACTCATTAATAAAAGGCAAAATTACAAACAAAACAACCTATCTGTAGTTACAGGAAATAAGGGGTAACTTTTGAAATTTTTCGGAGAAGTTAAAAATTTCCATAAATACTCGCGTTGATATTGTAAAAAAGTGGCCAAGGTTTTAGTGGCTGTTGACGTTAGCGTCAGCATACATGGATTTTGAGTTCCGATATTCAAATTATTTATTTTTTCTTGCTAGAATCACCGAATTTCTACATTGCTCAAACTCCTCGTAATTTTTTCTAAATTGTTAGAGACTTTTAAGTTGAAAATATAAGTTTTCAAGTTTTTAATAGTCAATTTTCTCGTGTTGTCTAATTGGCGCCCATAATAGGGCTCAGAAAATCAGTATCTGCAGTGACAGCCAGGCCGCGCTCGGTGCAATGGAATCTCCACTGTCTTATTATAATTTTTTTTTCGACTTATCCAACACACAGGCGATGACCCCTTTAAATACAGTGTTGGTAATTTGGAAAATAGGTTATGGGGAGGAGGAAAAAATAAGTAGTGTTTGTGGATATTTGATTTAATTTTTTTTGTAGCTAACAGGGAAAACCTCTGCAGGATGCATATTCCACATACGGATTAGTCGACCGACTTAAGTATAAACGAATTTTCTCTGTAATGACCGGATTTGTTCGACTTATAAACGAATTTTCTCTGTAATACGTTGTGCGGTAATCGACAACATATGGATGAGCCCTACCATACAAGCGAGTACTCCAAACAAAAACAGTGGCTCGGGGGATTCGAGTTCGCTTAACTCAACAGAACACTTACCATTGTAATCTTGATAGAACAGTGTTACACAACCAATATTCCGATGATTCTCCAAAGAGTTAATAGAGCTGGATAACCTACTGCCATTGATTAGCTTCGACGTCCTCCTTTGAACACGATCCAGTACTTCAGAATAGACTCTGAAGCCCCTGCCCATATAAGGGGCAGGGGCTTCAATGAAGTCTAATGCAGGAATAGAGTCAGTCTTCTGTGGGTACTGTGTTACGGAGAATACGGGGAAACGATATTGCTGACTCTTTGCCAAATGTTATTTCCGATACAATTCCTCACAATCCGGAACTATTGGTAATGGCTTGACATGGATAATTCACCTAATGAATTGAGTCAATGAAGTCTCATGCAGGAATAGAGTCAGTCTTTTGTGAGTATAAGTTACGGAAAGTACGGGGAAACGAGATTGGCGACTCTTTGGCAAATGTTGTCTCCGATACAATTCCTCACAATCCGGAGGCAAATCGTCTTCCGGAGCAAAATCGTCTACAGGAGCTATAATTGTTTTGCCCCAATTTCTTTATCATATAATAGAAAATCATATGACACGTTTATGAATTTTTTTATGAAATCATGAAACTTTATGAAATGCATTTCATGACTTCTTTCATAAAACTTAATTATATTTAAAAAGGTTTCATAAATATAATCAAATTTTGACAAAATTGACAAAAATATTTACGAAGTCATGTCATAAATATTATGAAGCATTTTTATCTGAGTGTAGGGAAGAAAGTGGCTAACTATCTACTCAGTCTCAGAAGAATAGACTGTCGCAGACATTTTGGCTTAATTTCGGGGCAAAATGCCTGCGCACGTCATATCACAATATTAGGTATCTTATTAGATCCCTTATGAGCAGCTTTAATTAAGAATGAGAACGCAACATAACACCGCATCTGTTGTCCAGCATTCTCAAGGGCTAGATTGCGGATAATAGGTTCTGATATCCTGTCAATGGACATGGTCCATGGACTTTCCTTGTCTGATTTCCTCAAGTTTATGAAAGCAATTAAGAAATTCTCACAAGAATTTTTTATTCGTTTAAACTTTCTCTCACCCTTACTAAATTTTATTTTTAGCGTACGATACATTGGACTATTTTAAGTCTGAGCGCAATATACTTGCACAAGATTTCCTAATTTTAGGCATGTTTAACCCACCTTCAACCCTTAACTTCATTTTTAGTTATCTAACACAACTGCAATTTCTTGTCATAAATAGTTTTTTTTTTTTAATTATTCCATTTTTTTTTATGGCGCCCAAAATGGGGCCCCATTAAAAATCAATGATATTTACTTTTTCATTTTAAATAACCGACGAAAACTGCAACTTCATCGAAAAATTTTAAGTTTGTATAATTAAAAACTCAAATAACCAAAATTATTCTCATCGTCTTAGTGGCTCCCAACCAGCCTTACACCAGCCTGCGTCGACAGTATTAGGAAAAAAATAGGCATACTTTCAAGGAGCCTAAAGCAGATTTTTTTTAGTTTAGTATACACTAAACTTTCTTTTATAGCGAACGCAACCTTTTATTAGACTTCAATGACTAGGCCGAAACATCGCCCTGTTTGTCAGATACGCGCATTGACGAAATTTTGTCAATGACTTCTTTTGCCAATAATATCAATGCCTTCTCACGTTCGGAGAGCGTCACTTGATCACGTTGGCTTAGTTTGTTAATTTATTTCAAACAAGGCCTTCTCTGGCTGTGATACCTTGATTTATTTTTTCACAAACCAACTTTTTCCGAGAAAATATGTTTTCCAAATTTTTTTTTTTTTACAAAATTAATTTCTTTTACCAAATTTTTTCACAAAAATGTTTTTTTTTTTTTAATAAACTTTTTTGCAATAATCTTTTTTACATTGTAGAATGATATCCATACATTCTACAAGGCCAAATTTAGCTTTTTCACTTCTTATAATTCAAATTATTCCCATTGCCTTTATGGCGCCCAACGTGGGGCGCAAACAAAATTCGTTGTTGGATTTTCCATTTAAACTTAAAGACAAAAAAAATTTTTTTGGAAAAATGTAAAGTTTGCATAACTGAAAACTTAAACTCCAACTCATTTGCACCGATTTCACTGAAACTTCACCAGGAAAATTGCAACTATTATTGCCAAGTTTTTGTAAACGGACTTGTCTTCAAATCGACTAGAGATTATGAATATAAAATCTTTATATATATTATTTAATATAATTTTTTCTTTATATAATTTTATTGCTGGGACAAGACTTATAAATGACTGCTTGTATGACAGTCTGTCATTTTAAAAAACCCCAAAAATGTTGAGTTCATATACAAACTTTAATATTTACAACTTGTTTTTATAAAGTGTTTCTTCTTCATATTCGTTGTGTTTAATGTATTAAAAATCAACGAATAAATTACATTTAAGTTAATTAAATTTAACAGGTTCTTCTCTTTGAAGTGAACTAATATTTAATTTATAACACTTTTATGATTAATTTAACTAGTCTTGTTAAATGGAATTTTAATTTAACTGGAAAGTGTGCGAAATATTCTTTAAAAGCCGTTTTCAAAGGTCTTTAAGAAATTTTGAGTAGAATTATTCTAGATTGAGGTAATTTTCATACCCTCCACTCTTGTGAAAGAGGGTATATATAAGTTTGTCATTCCGTTTGTAAAACCTCGAAATATTGGCCTAGGACCCCATAAAGTATATATATTCATAATCCTCGATCGATTTTAAGACGATCTAGCGATGTCCGTCCGTCCGTGTGTCTGTCTGTTAAAAACACGCTAACTTTTGAAAGAAAAAGGCTCTTAAAGTTTGGCATATACGTTGGGCATTTACCTGATCAAGTTGGTATTGCAATCCAGCGCAATCGGTCCAGTGGTTCAAAAGTTATATGCAAAATACTTAATTTCGGCAAGGGTTTTTCGTGAATTTACGAGATAAAAAACACGATAACTTTTGAAAATCAATTCTGACGATGCTTGGCATATATATTTATCGTTTCCCAGGCCTGGTTCGTATTGAATTTCAGCCAAATCGGTCTAGTGGTTTCAAAGTTATTAGCAAAACCGTGAATTTCAGTTTAGTTTCACCTTAAATTAATGTGTTGAAAGCCCGTTAAACATGTTTTAAAAACATTGGTTAGTCAGAAAAAAATTTTACAACGTATTTTGCTCACTCAAAAATATTTTTACACTAAAAAAAAAATACATTCAAAAAAAAATTTTACACTCAAAAAAAAATTTGTAAATTATTTTTTTTTTTTTTTCAAAAATTACTTAAAAAAAGTTTTTTTACACAAAATAAAATATTTCGTATCAAAAATCTTATTTTTTTCACATTAGAAAATTTACTATCACTTAAAAAGGCATTGTGGAGGGTATTCATAGATTCGGCCAAGTCGAATTTAACTTTTCTATTTGTTCTTTACTAATTTCAGCCATGATATTTTAATAGAATAATTTTCCAGGCCGTTTTTAAATTTTGAGTAGGTTTAGTTTAGCTCGAGGTAATATTTCTTTACTAAATACAACCCTGATAACAATGTTAACCCCTTTCTTACCAGCGTGTGTTTGAACACACGCTTAAAATTTTCATAAAAACTACAGAACCCAAAAAATATTAATAAATAATTAAATTTGTTGTATGTTTTTATTAAGGTTTGGTATGTTACCGAAGAAATATTATATTTTTGGAAAAATTTCACAAGCTCGCCCTTTACAAGGGGAGGGGGAGCCGTTCCTAGAAAATAATTTCATCAAATTTAAACGTTTAAAAGTCCAGTTATTAATTACAAGGGGGCGAAAATGAGTCGTTTCTGAAAGTTTCGTCAAAAAACTCCAACGTTTTAATTTCTGGTAAGAAATGGGTTAAATAACTTTTTTTTGTAATTAATGAAGAAAAATGACCTCGAGCTTAAAATTAAGCGGCAGAAATGCGTTCTTTGGAATTTTATCCCTATTTCTTGTTGAATAATTTCCGGAATCTGAGAATTTTTTCAATGTAAATGAATTCTTAGAATACTGAAACATTATCAAGTTTTAATTTCCTGAGTCTGCTGCGTTTTTTCTATTTAAATTAATTTTCAGATTCTGAAATATTATATTATTCTAGCTGGGACTTGCTTTTTGTAATAAAATTATTAAAATTTTAAAGAAAATAAAATTTAATAAATCTTAAACCATAAATCTTTCAAAAATTTAAAAAAATAATATAAAAAGTTTAATTAATAAAAGTTTTGTATGTTTATTTTTAATGGATTTCAATTAAATTCATCACATAATTAAAATAAAATGCTAAAAAAATAGGAATAACACGCGAAGCACACATACATACATGTTAAAACACGCACACACAAACAGACAGCACAAAAGCATAGAAGGAGTAGTAGTGGAAGTCGAAGAAGTAGTATAAAAACCGCATTTTAATTCTTAATTTTATTAAAAACAAAAAATATATAAAATTATCTGTTTTATAAAACCAAACCGAAAAAAAAACAAAATAAAATCACACACAAACATAAATTTTTAATTATATGCATAGGAATATACAATCCTTTTTAATATCCTTCTACATCAATCTTCAACTTTTCCGTTTTAAACTCAACTACTTACCACCACCATCTTTACCCGTTGTTGGATCCGCATTTAGATTTTGTTGATTTTGATTTACGACAAATGCAGAATTTTCCTCCTTTGTTATGCTCATATAATAGCACGTATCATCCTTTTTCATTATATGTCTAGGACCAGGATTTAAAAGTATCGTATCTTCATAAAATTCAGGTAATTGTGCAGGTCGAACACCAACTAAAGCAACACCATATCTAAGAAAATAGAAAAAAAAAATAATTTAAAATTTAAAAGATTTTTATTGTTTCAAAACTTCAAAGCTTTCAGATGTAGTTCAAATTTATTTGTCAAAAAGTTTTTTGATACTCTATTTCAAGTTTCAAGCTTCCAGACCACTATTTGGTAACAAAAAAAGTTCCAAAGCGTAATTTTTTACCTCGCTAAAAAAAACGGTATTTCGAAAAAGAACTTTTGTCACTATGGTTTTTCATTAAGGGATATAGCATTCCTAATTTCAACAGTTTAGGATATATTTTTTAAGAAATATAAAAAAAGTACCAAAAGTACCACCTTTTACCCCGAAAAAGTTAATTTTCCATAATGTTTTTTCCCATCGAAGGAACATGTATTTCAAATTTCAAGTTTCTGTAATATTTATGTCAGGATGTATAAAAAGTACCGACAGTACACTTTTTAACCCCACTAAGAAACGGAATTTCCAAAAGGTACTTTTTTCAGAATGCTTTTTCATCGCAGAATCCTACATTTTAAATTTTAAGTGTCTGGAATAATTTTGTCAGGATTTATAAAAAGTACAATTTTTAGCCCCGCTAAGAAAATTCTGAGAATTTGTTCCAAAAAGCACTTTTTCCAATTTTATCCAGCGAAGGATCCAAATTCCAATTATTTAGGAACAATTTATCAGAATATATAAAAAGTACCAAAAGTAATCTTTTTCGACCCATAAAACGGAATTTTCAAAAAGTACTTGTTCCAGAATGTGTTTTTCGCCAAAGGGTCCTATACCCATCCAAATATCAAGTGTCTAGCACTATTATTTTAGGAAATATAAAACGTACCAAAAGTAATTTTTTTTACCCCTTTTATCCCCCTTCAAGTTTCTATGATCATTACTATAGGAAATAACAAGTAGAAAAGTTAAATTCGACTTTGCCGAATCTATGAATACCGTCCACAATGGATTTTTAAAGGAAAGTAAATTTTTTATTATGAGTAAAAACTCTTTTTTCTGTCATTTAAAAAAAAAAAATATTTTTTTTTTTGAGTGTAATGTTTTTTTTACTGTAAAAATATTTCTGAGTGAATGCACGTACGTATGTACAAAAAATATTGACATTTTTGTAAAAAAAAACTAAATTTTTTTTGAGTGTAAAATTTTTTTTGAGTGTAAAATTTTTTTCGAGTGTAAAATTTTTTTCGAGTGTAATTTTTAAGTTACCAATGCTTTTAAAACTAAACAAGTTTAAAAAGCATTGCTTTAAAACTAAACAAGTTTGAAAAGCATTGCTTAGTTATCACCAGGGAAACCAAAAATATGCAGTATCATGTTTTTTTCTATGCATTTTATTGATAAATGGGCAAGGTATTTATCCGTTTCAGAAGTTTTTAAGAAATCTGGCATCGATTTGTTAGAGCATATTTTTGCATATTTTAGCCTTAAGAGCATATTTATGCATATTTTAGGTTTAAGAGCATAATTTAGCATAAGAGCATATTTTTAGAGCATATTTTCAATTTTTAGAGCATTTTTCCACTTTTTAGAGCATATTTTTACATTTTTAGAGCATTTTATTTTTAAATTTTTTATTCAACAAGGATGTTTTTTTTCAACAATTACGGAATTGTGACGATTGATTCCCCTTTGGCCTGTTCTTGCATCATATCGGTATATGAAACTATGTTTTCTTTAGATTCAGCAACTTGGTAGAAAATATTAAGGGAAATATTTTTGTAGAACATATTTAACCCTCCTACTACCGCACATAGCGGTATTTGGAAGGTCTATTCTCTAACAAATTCTAAAAAACACAACAAAAAAGGGGACATAATTTTATTTAAGAGCATATTTTTATTGTTTTTAGAGCATATTTTCCGTTTTTAAGGGCATTTTTTAAGCGCATAAAACGTGTTTTTTAGAGCATATTTTTGGTTTCCCTGGTTATCACCAATGCTTTTAAAACTTGTTTTCCACGTGGCATTTAAGATGAACAAAATTTGAAATTCGGGGTTTTGCTTATAACTTTTGAACCACTTGACAGATTGAGCTGAAATTCAATACCAAATAGACCTGAGGAACGGCAAAGATATGTGCTACGTCTCAGCAGTCTCTTTATTGTTTTTCGAAAGTTATCGTGTTTTTTATCTCGTAAATTTGCGAAAACCCTTTGGCGAAATTTACTCTTTTGCTCATAACTTTTGAACCACTATACCGATTTGGCTGGGTTGCAATACCAACCTGACCAGGTAAATGGCCAACATATATGCCAAACTTCAGTAGCCTCTGTGAAGTCTTTCAAAAGTTAGCGTGTTTTCTACGGACAGACAGACGGACGGACGGAAATCGCTAGATCGACTTAAAATCGATCGAGGATCATGAATATATATACTTTATGGGGTCCTAGACCAATATTTAGATGTGTTACAAACGGAATGACAAACTTATATATACCCTCTATCACTACAGTGGAGGGTATAAAAAAACGTAATAAACAGTTACTACAGTACTTTTTTTCACTGCCACATTTTTTCTTTGGAAGTTTTTCGGTCGAATATTTATTATTAATTTAGTTCTTTTACCGTCTTGGAAACTATTTGCTCATATATTATTTTCTTACAGAGTTTTAGTTAAATGCATTTTATGAGTTCAAAATTTTACAAAAAAAAAACTCTGTAAATTTACAAAGTTTTAGTTAAATCCATTTTATGAGTAAAACTTCTCTGCTTCAAAAACATTAATTAAAATATTTATTAAAATTAAAATTTTGTTAAATTTTTAACGAGTAACTCCAATTTTACAAAATTTCGGTCACAAGAAAATACAAAGTATTTTTTAAAAATCTGTATTTGTCAAATCTTACTTTGTCAAATATCTGTCGAATTAAGATTACATTCATTTTACAGAGTATCTAACAGATAAATTATTTTGAGTGTATGTAATAATTTCTTAGGTAATATTGCCTCGATATCTTCCTAATAAACCAAACGATACAGTTATGATGTCGAGGCAATATCAACTAATTATCACATATTCTACGAAAACGATAGCGTTTTAGTTCCTAATGTACCTTTCCTTATGATATCGTTTTTCCATAAAAATTTAAAACCGTTTTCGCTATCGATAATTCCAGTCATAACGATAGTAAAAACGCCATTTTCCAGATTTTTTGAAAAACAATCGTTATTCCAGGCGATAACGATATCGTTTCGATATAAAAATGTGATATCGTTGTCGCTATCAAAGTTTCCAGGAATAACGATAGCAAAATTGCCTAAAATTCGAAAATATATATTTGTTCCTTTTACTCCTACAAGGAGCATAGGACCGTAAAATTCGAAAATGGTATCATTATTTTAATTTGAGGTGATCGGTATTATACAGGTATTATTTTCGCTATCACTTATCGTTATGTGGTTTATTGGGATGAACAAATTCTTGCAGTGTAAACAATTTAATAATCTAAATTTAAAATAAATTTTTGTTTTATTAAATTTAATACTTACTTTCGATGTGAATGAAAACTGGCATAGGTAAAACTTTTACCCTCATATTCTCCAAAAAATCTACTATCACCTAAAACTATATGATAAATTTCATTACC